>OW121700.1:27886396-28486396 GCA_933228785.1 Lasioglossum pauxillum
TCACAAGAGTATAATTCACAAGAATATAATTCTTTAGAATGATAATAAATTTTTACTATAAAGATTTACTATTATTTTTACTATATTCCACCCGCAATTTAAAAATAATAATAACACTTTAAAAATATAAGTAAAATGCCATTGCTATAATTATATGAAAAACAAAGAACAAAAAAAAGTGTTTAAAGGAAAAAAAGAATTATTCGGTGCGGGATTCGATCAAGGGCCAAAAAGTTCGCAGCCGAAGACTTTACCGCCCACGCCAACCGAAAGTGTTGGAAACTATGCTCATATATTGAAATATAATGTAAATAAAATGTTTTGTATTGCATTATTAAGTCTGTACATTATTTTTCTGAATATAAAAATATTCAGTAATACATAATACATCTACAAAAAAATAAAGAAGTATCGAAAAAATTGATTTGGATCTTTTTAACACCGATACAATTTATAAAAAATTCTGAAAAAAATTAAGGACAATTGTTTCAATAATATCTGACCACTGAATTTTTATAAAAACTCGTATCTCGAAAAGTTCAATACGAAATATGCATTTTCTTCGAATGCTTGGAGATTTTCAATTTTTTAAACATGTTTGCATAATCTGAAAAATCTGAAAAAAATCTCAGTCATGTGTGGTATTGGGTAGAATATTTATTAATTTTTTTGTAATTGTTTATTGAGCATGGTTCGACTAAAAATCAATTTGTGTTGGGGGCCCGCTGGACCATCTTAACTTCAAAAATCAATGAAGAAAATTATTTAAGAAATACAAAACATATTTTAGGATGGACCATTAAACCCGGTTTTTAAAAAAAAATTTCGTCCAAATATCGCTTCGATATCTTTTTTAGATCAAAAGTTATAGCAAAATGTGGATTGCGCCGCGCCGTGCGGGGCCGGGATTCAAATGCGCGCTGTCTCCAGATGCCGACTTTCCGACTCATGCTTCCGAAACTTCGGTAACGTGAAAATCGAAGGGACGCGTCGGCGTCGACCAGCGAGCAGGTAGCAGGTAGTCCACACGGACAGGATAGAGGTACGCTTGTGTGTGTAGCGCGCGTGCAATCGAGCAGACACACACAGACAGAGTAGAAGTACGTTCGTGTGTAGCGCGTGCGCAGCAGAAGCAACGTGGCGAGGACGGTGCGTCCACGGTGTCAGAGTGGGGGGTCCTGTGCCGGAGGGGAAACGTCCTCGCGTCCACGATTCTGGCATCACTGCTGACTGTGGTCAAGTTTGGATTCTCTCTCTAACTTTTGTATTGTTTGTCTGTTCATTTAATAAAACGCATTCTTGGCGAGCGGCTTCACCATCGATCGGCGTATGATTTGGTGACCCGCTCTGTCCTTCCCATCCTAAAGGCGGATAGTCTTACATTAGAATATAACAAATAGTTCCTTATTACTATTGTGTAGAATATATTCATTCACATATATAATACAATACAAAATTAAATATTTCTGTTATTTGTGGTTATACGAAAAAATGTCAGAGGAAAAAGTTGCACTGTTCAATATGGTAAATATAATGGCAAAAAATTTTTTTTTTTAAAAATCAAATTTTCGAAATTTCAAGGTCATCGTTATCTTTTTTCTAATTAAGGTCATATAATTTTTCCATATTCTTATTTAGAAAAAAATTACAAATCCAACGATATATAATACTTCATAGTTACAATGAATTTCAAAATTTTAAAAATTTTCAATTTAAATGTGCCACGTGATCCTATTTTCCGATCGATCTCAAACTTTGCACAAATTTTTTTCTCACCAAAGAGAACCATTCTGGGGGGCGTCGTGCTTCGTATCTCTATAAAAATTTTTCGCCAAGTATAGCTTAGGTCCACCCTAGTATACATGGTGTAGCGGTGTGTGAGTGTTCACGCGCGAGCGTCGTCTGTTTGGAAAGGAATTGCATCTACCAGTTACAATTACTTGTAATTGCAACTAACAATTACAATTACTTGTAATTGCATTAAAATTACTTGGGAATTGCAGAAATAAAATTACAATTACATGTAATTATAATTGTAATAATTGTACTTGCGGACCACAATTACAATTACAGTAATTGTGAAAGAAGTAATTGAAATTACTTAACACAATTACAGTAATTGTAATTGAGTCTAACAATTACTTCAGTGTAATTGTTCTTTTAAACCACTAACTTTTATGTTTTGAACCATTTCACCGTCTTCTTATTGTAATTATAGTCCACTTTTGCACATGTAATTGAAGATTTAATTAATTACTCATGTAATTAATTCCTGCCCAACTCTAGTTTTCGTACATTCGTTCCACTGTGCGGCGACACGCTTCGGCCACGCGATCCTATCACATTCTTTCCTTCTCTATGTTCGGCTCGTCGATTGAAGTCTTGGCGCGGTCAACGCAGTCATAAAACAATAATTTCCCTGCGCAATACATATTTGACCGTGCAGCATACGGCTGTTTTGACAAAAGTCGTGCGATTACTGTTTTCAGTTTCGTGTTTTTCCTGGAAATATTAAAATCTTCTTTAGATCTAATCTCGATCGCTGTGCTACTAATATATTTTTTTATTGGATAATCCAAGGTAGACTTTGTAACAACTTTGCCCTTCTACAGAAGTATTCAGAATCACATGAACCGTTGTTTGACCTTCACCACTTGGGCGTAAGTATCCAGACGGAAGGGTGAATAAGACGAAATGTTATTATAAAACAAGTATGAAAGAAGAAAGTTATTAATACACCAGGAGGCTTTATTGCATGCACACGTGCACGCCCACGAAGAATACGGAGACCCATTCAATAAGTCTAAGGCACAGAGATTTTCCATCCAGACCTAACTACAGTGAACTACGAAAGTATTTGAACGCACTTTAAAACAGTATAACTTCTTTATAATTGTACCAAACCTGATGTTTTATAAGCAATTAGAAGCATTGGTTTACTAAATGATCTGCAAAAAAGACTTTCTAAAAATTACAATTTACAAGGTTGCATGCAAAAATAAGAAAAACATATTTTTTTAACTTTTTCATTTGGGCCCTTAATGAAAATATAAAATATATGTTAATACTAGTTATACACATGCTGAAAATTTCATCAAACTAACATACCCAAGAGATACGAGTGGTTAAATATGGTGAAAATCATAATTTTTCGCGACTTCTGGTCAGTTTTGCTTAAAATCCAGAGATTCTTACACCTTTCGATTCGTGTCGTTTTTTTCTGCGTCATCCAATTTCGATGAAATTTTCAGCATGTGTATAACTAACATACATCTACAAAACGCATATTTTAAATTGTCATTACGGGCTCTAATAAAAAAGATATAAATGGTGCCTCTTTTACTTTCTCATGTAATTCTTATAAATTGCAATTTTTTCAAAATGTCCTTTGCATGTCATTTCATAAATTAATTCTTCTGATTGCTCAAAAAAAGTCAGGTCGTTTGGTCCGATCATGAAAAAGTTATACTGATTTAAAGTGCGTTCAAATGCTTTCGTGGTTCACTGTATGTTAAATGACCTAACTTAGCGTCGGAAAGGGCCTTCGATCGAATTGACGGTCGTCGCGAAGGTAATTCCAGTGAAGCTTCTGCAAACCTTGGATGAAGGTAATATTTGCTACGCAAATTTCGATGAACTTGGACTCGGAAGCTCTCGGTAAATCTGAATGGTTGGCAACTTTGACAAAGTCCAGCGGGATCTTGCCAGCTGTTGTTTTCATTTAATTTCTGAAAATACTAGCTTCAGGATCTGCACGTGCTCCTTATAGAACTGATATTGGACTGATTGACATCAGTTCGCAAATAAAGCAAAAAATGAAACTAATACCCCCTGTAACTGTATATCCCCCTGTATATTGGCCACACCTGTATATTACGGAGATGCTGTAGTATCTCCGTAACCGTCGTATCGTCAGGTCTGCCGAGCGACTGCTCCAGTGGAGGTACCGAACGCAGAGAAGGATAGCGGTTGCAAAAAAGGAGCAACTCATTCATAACTCCGACTCTGACTCGAACCAGTGTCGCCAGATGAGATAGAAACCAGCTTCATTTCCTCCCCTCCTTTTCCCCTTCCTCTATCCCATTCCAGCACCATGCGCACACTCCAACGTCCCCTACTAAGACCGTAGACCACGGTGCCTGTGCCGTGGACTGGTCTGGTCATCAGAGAGGGGGTACATCATCTCACCGTGATTCCCCTCATCTGGCGACAATGACTCCAACTCCTCTTTTCTTTCACCTCTGAATCAGAATCCGACTCCAACGCTGATTTTGACTCCGACTCCGATTCCGATTCTGACTCTCCAAATTGAAAAAATATGTACTGAATATTATTAAAAGTTGTAATAAAACTGAATAAATAGTTGAAATATTGTATTAAAGTTTAAGAATATGAAACAGATAACTCTCATACGACAGAACAAGACTGTTACTTTCTCACTTTCTAACGATATAGTTATAATACTAATACTAGTAAATACCAACGATATAGTTTCCATTTTCGAATATTCTCTAATATTTCATAAAGACACTTGTTGCATTTAGAGCTGTCTTTTATCTTTTTGGCACTAGATGAATCATTTCTTCTATAAAAACCATAGGGAGGTCACTCCAAGCTTCTTGGATAGATGTAAATAAATTGAGCCTGTGTTTATTGATAAACAAAAGAGCCAGAGTTGGAGTCGGAGTCGATATATCTTTTTCTTGCTCTGACCCTACTCCAAGTGGCTTCTACTCCAGTGATCAGCAATTACTTCCAAACTCCGACTCCGACTCCACAGCCCTGGTTCCGATTCTGCTTATCCATCTTTTCCGTTAGCCGTCCTCTTTCAAACTCGAAACATGAATTGCTTCTTACTCAACTAATTATGATCGTAACTATATTGCGTTTGGTGTCAGTTTAATTTTAATTAGAAAAACGAGACTCTTCGAGAAAAACTCTTCCTCTCTCTCCTTCTCTTCCTCCCACTCTCTTCGTCTCTCCTCCCATCCCTCTCCTTCTCTCTCTCTCTCTCTCTCTCTCTCTCTCTCTCTCTCTCTCTCTCTCTCTCTCTCTCTCTCTCTCTCTCTCTCTCTCTCTCTCTCTCTCTCTCTCTCTCTCTCTCTCTCTCTCTCTCTCTCTCTTCCTCTCCATCTTCCTATCGCCTTCTCTTTCTCCCACTCTCACTCTCTCCCCCCTTTCTCTCCCACTCCCAATGAGTAACTCAAACTGAATATAGGTGCTATAAGTCAAAAGGTATAAACAGAAACGTGCCCAAAACAGGACGAAAAAGTCGTCTTTGGTCACTAGTGACGTCACAACTTTTGAACGAATGGTCTTTTTCGAATGCGGTTTGCTTTAAAACCTTCCCGAAGAAACGCCGCGTCTAATGGTTCAAACCCCAGCTTTCTACGTTCAGCCGTTCTCAAAATTGATCACTTGCGCACGTAACGAAATAAATTCGAATAGTAATTAACTAATTGGCAGATGTTGATAATTTCGATGATGCAAATAGACGTCGATAATGTAAATTTCTATTGAAATATTGATTAAAAGCTGCGACGTTTGGTTTTTTACCACGTTTTTATTAGCTCGCTTTCTTGTCTGTCTGTCTGTCTATCAGTTTGTTCGGTACAAATTTTGCAATTGATTTTAAATTAACTTCCCGATGAGCTAGAGGTTTGAAATTTTAAACATAGCTTAGAACTGGATGACAATGCAATGTTTAAAAAGAAATTTTTAGACAAGCCTATGCGTTTAGGAGATATAGACTATTAAAAATTTAACCGTTACACGTCCCCGCGCGACGATCGGTAGTGCCCACTCGGTTCCCACTCTGTCTCATCCCCACTCCACTGACCTGCTTCGCACCGAAGGAGCTCAGTGTGCGTTCGAGCTCCGTGCGGTGTTTACAAAGTTACTACGTATTAGTATACTATAATGTTTGTTTACCAAGCGAAAGAACAGTTATACCGAAATTCTCCGTCGAACCTTTATCTTTGACATTTTATCACGGGTTCGTTTTCGATATGACGCGTCGCAATACCGTCTGAAATTTACTACATGTCTCTGTTATAATCTCATCAAAATGTTCAAAATCGATTGTAAAATTTCACACATACAAGACTAAAAAGCAGAATATAATTATTTAAATAAAAATAAATTTTTTTAAAATACCACGTTTTTAAAACGGACTAAAAAATATAAAATAAAATTTTAAAAAACGCCACGTTTAAAAAACGGACTAAAAAGTATAAAATAATTTTTTCTAGCCCCATACAGATTCCTAAGCCCGTACAGATGGTCCTGAAAATTTGTGATTGTGAATTTTTAATAGCTATGAAAATACTTGTAAGATTTAAAACGAAAAACGTGGGGCGCATGCAATAGATAATTGATGCATGAACACCTAAATCACTAACAACTTTATTGCACTGCAAATGATATGAAGTGTTGTACGAGATTTCTCAGCGGCAGCTACTCTCTACACTCCTTACTATGTATTATCTTGCCCCTGCCCCCACGTTTTTCGTTTTAAATCTTACAAGTATTTTCATAGCCATTAAAAATTCACAATCACAAATTTTCAGGACTATCTGTACGGGGTTAGGAATCTGTATGGGGCTAGAAAAAATTATTTTATACTTTCTAGTCCGTTTTTTAAACGTGGCGTTTTTTAAAATTTTATTTTATACTTTTTAGTCCGTTTTAAAAACGTGGTATTTTTAAAAAATTTATTTTTATTTAAATAATTATTTGTTGTATTGAAATACGATTCAAAAAGCACTTTTAGTTTTTCCCGAATTTTCCATTTTTCCGGGCTACTTTCCAATTTTTCTTATTCTATAACATTATTCGGACTATTACGAACATTTTAAAAAAAGAATTAGCCAAATCGGTCCAGTCGTTCTCAAGTGATGCGTTTACCAACGGACAGCATTTGATTTTTATTTATATAGATAAATCGCTCTCGCGAGCGTCGGGCATAGGAAAACGGTAACAACGCGATAGTCACCGGTACAAGCGGACGTCGGCATGACAACCGGTGAGTACAAGTGTACGTCGTGCCGACCGTTCTTGTCCATCCAAATAACAATAACGCTGAAGAACACACACGGCTCAATAACTTCTCTGTCCGAAAACACGTGTACCTCGTGTGGTCTACAGGACTTATTACACGGATTTTACCGAATTCCTATGGTCCGCGCTCACACTATAAATAAGGCAAGGAATCGGGCCTCGCTCTCTTGTTCCAATTCATACTCGATACCGACAGGTTGTATAGCATCTTACCATTTTCTATTTCAATTTCTACTTTATCATTTATTCCGCGCTTATCCTTGCCATTTTATTTAATTTTGTTCTTTTTTGCACTTGCTCGCATTGTCATTTCATTTCTATTGCGTTCATTTTCACGATTTATTACCGGTATCACGTTATCAAGTTACTATAACCATTTCGCTATTACATTTATTACATTTATTTCACTTATCCTGTTGCCACGTGCATGTTACATTTGTTTCATTTATCGAGTTACCACGTGTTTATTACATTTATTTCGTTATTACGGTTGTATCATTTATTTGTATTTTTATATTGTTCATATTTCGGATCCCATGGAAATCACCGACACAAATTTCCCCGACACGGTTTTCATTTCACACCGACAACATTTCACCGACTTCAGATTTGACCAACAATAGCTTTGGCCGACAACGCCTTTAACCGACAAAGAATTTGATCGACAACGATTTTGACCGACAACGAATTTGATGCACAACGACTTGACAGTATGATAATATTCTATGATAATACTGTATGATAATACATATGATAACACTGTGTGATAATACATACTGTGGTCGTCTTAAGTTGTTGTGGATCAAATTCGTTGTCGGCCCAAGCTATTGTCGGTCAAATCTGGAGTCGGTGAAATGTCGGTGAAAACCGTGTCTGTGTCGGTGATTTCCATGGGACCCCACATTTCTACATCGCATTATAATCGATTTATTTGCATTTTTTAAATATTCGTTTAATTTCTGTTATCGTGTATCATTCTTGCAACTATTTCGTTAATATATCTTGATTATTTACACGCATTTCATTGTTTCTTTAACATTTATTGCGGTCGTCACGTTAGCATACTTTCATTATTTACGCTTGTTGAATAATCACATTACTTTAAAATTAAAGCAGTGTCAGTGTCGTCACGTTCACGAGTGTGTGATACCCCGGCAGTGTGATAAATCGTGTTCCCGTCGACTTCTGTGTTCCGTCATGTACGTCTGAGCCCACCAGGTTGCTCGGTACAGGGGAAAACAGACTCACAAACTCCGAATCTCCTTCCGCGTATCACACACCGTGATGTGCAGGACACTGAGAGCTGTCACAATCGTCGCGCGTCGCTCTTACGCGGCGTTCACAACGTTCGGGCCGTATTCATTATTCCCGTCATTGCCCCTCTTAGCAGACTCCGGTATCGGTCCTGATCAGACGTGGACGTACGTGTCACGTGGATCGAAGATCATCCAAATAATAATTCCGTTACGTACCCCTTTTCGTTCGGAATTTCCGGCCCCGGGACGTAACAAATGATTAACTGTTGAAACTTCGAAATGAAATACAAAATAAAAACCATATATGAATACTATGAAAACTCTCTGTCTCTATCTGCCTCCTTATTACAATTTATGGATAGACCGTATGACGATTAACTTCATCGTCGATTTTTCGCTGATTACTTTTTTAATCGTACACATTAATCAATCAATCTTGATTAAAATCTTAATCGATTAATGCCCAACTCTGCCGAACATAGAGAAGGATAGCGATTGAAAAAAAGGAGCGACTGATGTTCGACGTTTCAACTCTCTGCTCCTTTTTCTGTTCCATTAGCAGTCCTCTTCCAAACCCGAAACATTTTTCAATCGCTTATTACACAACTAATTATGATCGTAACTATTTTGTGCTTGGTGTCAGTTTGATTTAAAAAACGAGACGAATACTCTGGTAAAAGTTTGATTCACGAAAAACGAAAAAGAAGAAAGTTTTGCTTTAAACTTTAAAGGACTGGGTTCACGTCAGTCTTTCATCTTGCCCAAACGCTTCAGCTTTCTGCTTCTCTTTTTTCCATTCGCCGAACTCTTTCACACTTGAAACTTTAATAGCTTATTACACAAGTAATTATAACCGTAATTATATTGTATGTCTCGTTCTCAATGATAGTATTGTAGTCATGCTTGTCATGCTTCACATCACAACGTTCAGCGCGTATTGAATTTGAATTTGGCACTTGTCCCTATTTATTCCTCTATTCTCATATTGTTTCGTTGTGCCAAAGCATCCAGAACGTTTTTCGCATAGCTCTCAAAAGAAAAGGTAAATTCTAACAAGGCGTTATCTAGAAAAATGCCTGGCTACAAGAGGAAGAAGCGGTCGAGATCTCGTTCACGAGAGGTCTATCATTCTAAGCGCAAAACTGACGAGAATTCGATCAACTGCAGAAACAGTTGGATAACCTAACAAAAGTGGTAGAGTCTCTAGCGAATTTACAAAAAGAGCAGAATTCGTCTACCCTACCTTCGAAAGATATTATAATTGGTAAGTAAAATCACTGATGTGGTTGTCTTGCTCGGTATTCTCATCTTTCCACACGAAAGTTGAGAGGTAATACCCATGCGGTCTTACCGGTCCATACGACTTTAAATACCGATAGTCCATACGACTTTAAATACCGGTAGTCCATACGACTTTAAATACCCATAGTCCATACGACTTTAAATACCCATAGTCCATACGACTTTAAATACCTATAGTCCATACGACTTTGAATACCCATAGTCCATACGACTTTAAATACACATAGTCCATATGATTTCAATAATCAAAAAGATTGCCACGGTCCATACGACCTCGAAAGGAATGTTATTGTGATTAAGTTCATCAAGAACGTTAATATCACAATTGCACAACAAGTGCTACTTAATAATTCTTCTGCTCCTTAACACTTTACCTACCGGAAGCCTATTAATAGGATTTTCAATAATTGTGCGGTACTAAAAGAATGCATAGAAATTTTCTTTTACATTGCAATCTTAAATGAAACTATTAGATGAAGCTATTGAGGTTAACTTGTTAGTTCACAATGAAAATCACCGGTCGGTAATATGTTAATTTCACAGACGTAGAAAATAAAGAGAATAATTCGAGTTTAGACGAAGATGAAGAAGAATTATTAAAATCCTCTGAACTTGAGATATCAAAGAGTAGTGTTCTGGAGATACTGGGAATAGATCTCAATTACTCTAAATTTAAAAAAAAATGAAGTTCTTCCAGAAAAGAATAAAAAACAAATTTTGGAATTCTATAATAGAAAAGGGGACTTCTACACCGAAGCCCCTAATTTAAATTTAGAAATAAGTCCATTGCTTTCAGAAGTTGCAAGAAAGAGGGTTCAACATTTTATGGAAAAGCATAATTGCGTGGGCACGGCCATAGCTGCCTTAGGTGCTGCAGTTTCTATGTTAATAGAACCTCCAGAAGATGGTTTAGATGAAGATACATTTACGGTTTATATAAGCCATGCTGGTCAGATTTTAACTCATGTTTTTTCTTCAACAATCGGTGGCAAGAAAATCTTTTATCACACCGCAGTTAAATAAAAGTGTCAAACCAATGGTGGACACGATGTTTTCAGACGAACGGCTTTATGGTGATAATCTCAACGACAAAGTCATTGATGTTAAAGAGATTGAAAGGGCTTGTACGAATATCAAGGAGAAGCCTCCTCAAAAATATATACCTAAGGCGCGAGAGCCGGGAAATTTGAAATCAACAGAGGCTGTTGACCAGGGATTCTAATAAATGCGTCATTGTCAAGAAGTATTTTCTCTCTCACATTAATGGAATTGCTTAGCATGATCGCATAGTCATTTTGAACTTTTTTTATGTTTAATTTTAGTTCAATCCAAATTGCA
The DNA here is from genome assembly GCA_933228785.1 of Lasioglossum pauxillum. Classification (NCBI taxonomy): domain Eukaryota; kingdom Metazoa; phylum Arthropoda; class Insecta; order Hymenoptera; family Halictidae; genus Lasioglossum; species Lasioglossum pauxillum. Next base: position 27,897,352 of record OW121700.1, read on the forward strand.
TAAAAATCTGCCATTGTCAATTGTTCATATTGCAAACGCTTTGTTGCAATAGTAGCGGGTTGTAATATATTTACTAATTCTTGCACAGTGTCCCATTCGAAGTCTTCTAAACTAGCTTCATTTATTTCTGTGCAAAAATTTTTTAATTCTAGAAGTCGCTCTAACATATTAAATGTTGAGCTCCATCGCGTTACACAATCTAAAATGGGAATTTTTAATTTCATTGTCCTTAATGCTAAGAGGATCGAAGAGCTTCGTAATTTTTTTACAACACAACGAACTTTTTGCAAAACACTATGAATATTATTTTCTTTAATAACATCTTGTATCGCCAATTGAAGTGTGTGCGCGACACATCTCACACCTATTACTTTTAAATTTCTTTTTTCATTGTCAAATAAACATTCTCCTTCTAAATAAAAATCATCCGTGTACTTGTCAAAGATGCGTGCTTCATCTGTGTTATTGCAATCATCATCATTATCATTTTTATTTTGATCTTTTTCGATAAGTCTAATCATTTTTAGCATATTTGCCCCATTATCTGTTGTTACTGTATATATATTATCTATATCCAGTTGGTATTCTAATAATGTATTAATAATCATATTTTTTAAATTTATTGCTGTACTTCGATTAAAAATTTCTTTTACGCCTAATGTACGAATTATAACTTTTCCGTTTTTAATATATTGCAAATTTATGCCCAAAAATGACCTCAAATGTCTTGTTGCACTATCAATTTTGAGACTAATTTAGTTTTCATTTCTGATTGCATTAGTTTTCGAAATTCTGTTGCTTTCTTATTAATTGCATCCCGAATATTGCTTGTGTTTATAGTAACAGGAATGTCTATTATTTCTATAATCGGATCAATTATTTTTCGAAATCCGGAGTCTTCAATAATACTCAACGGTCTACCATTTTTTGTTACTAGCTCTACGCATGCCGATATCAATGATGCACCCGAAAAGTTTAACATCTTTGACGGCACCGCAGTTTCAGAACGATTTTCTACCGATTTTCTTTTTTTATTTATTTGTTTTTTCATTTCTATTAGGCCCTCCACACACGGGTCGATTGAAATCGCGTCGTGAAGTTCGTACGTCTTGCTCGTCAAATACGATTCATGCGACGGACGCGATTGCCGTTCACACACGGGTCGATTGTAATCGCGTCGTGAAGTTCGTACGTCTTGATCGTCATATACGATTCATGTGACGGACGCGATTGCCATTTGCACACGGGTCGATTGTAGTCAATTTGTGTTTTTCAAACATCAAGAATTGCGTTTTCACGTTTTCACTCAAAAATATGAAAACATGCTATTAATAGTGCCCGAATAAGCTACCATCAAAAGCGGTGTCCTCGATTTTTTTCAGATTTTTTGTTGTGGGAGATCATTGTCAAAAACAATAAAAACCAAACTGCTTCGACGTTTTTGCTGCTAGAAGGAAAGCTAGACTTGCAGGTTTTACCGTGGGGGTATATTAAGCTCTAATTAGTGATACTACATCGAATTAAGCAATTTTTTTACCTCAGAAATGCGATTTAAGAGAGTGAAAAAATCGTCTCCTGTGGAGTCGCGCGAATCGTACGATCCACGCGATTTTCCAACTTCGCTTCCGATCGCACGCGATTAGAATCGCGGCGATTTCAGTCGAGTCGATTTCAGTCGACCACGAATCGACCCGTGCGTGGCTCTCCATTCATTTGCATTGGAAGTCACGTGGAGGGAGAAATCGCATGCGACTGGAATCGCGTCGACCGAATCGCCGATCGACCCGTGTGTGGACGAACTTCGCTTCCGATCGCACGCGATTACAACCGCGGCGATTTCAGTCGAGCCGATTTCAATCGACCACGAATCGACCCGTGTGTGGCTCTCCATTCATTTGCATTGGAAGTCACGTGGAGGGAGGAATCGCATGCGACTAGAATCGCGTCGACCGAATCGCCGATCGACCCGTGTGTGGAGGGCCTTACAGTAAACTCATTGGCGTGATTATATTGTAAATGCCGCGTGAGATTACCGGCATGTTTTCCCTAAAAATTAAAAAATAGAAAATCAAACAACAAAAAAATAGCAATTTCAACGTAATTGTGTAAAATATATGTACAATATTTGTTGAAAAAAGGCATATACATCAATGCTGCATAAAATTATTTAAAAGTTACATATACACTATCATACAACAGAACGAGTGGGAGGAATTACATTAATTGTAAATTGTAAACTTTATAGTCAACTTACCGTTAATTCTACATCGCATCCTTCAATAAGGCACTTAGATTTTCCAACAGTTACATCGTAACAAAAATATTGTCGCACAGGATGTGCACGATCCATTTTATTAAGCAACTAATTTAATCTGAATTATAAATGAAACAATGAAACAATTTGAACTATAAATGCTTTCAACACAACGTGTGAAATAAGAATGGGAATGGGTGGGCAACCCATGACAATAGAAAATCGAAAAACAGTTGATAAATCTTTTCTCCGTTTCAACAATCGCCAACAATTGCCAACAATCGCCAATCGACGCTCCAACAACAATACCACAATACCAGGTATTCTTGGCTCATTATTGCCTTATTATATACATATACGTTCTTTCAGACACACCCAACATTCATACTCTTCATAATTACCTAAAATACAAATTTCTTTATGAATAATAAGTTGTCCTCATATTATTTAAAATCGATTTGTGGATAAATTCAACTGATTGGCACCAAAGCATAATTATAAATAAGAAAAGAAGTTCAAACTTCGTACTCAAAACCCGCTCTTAGTGTGGGTTACAGTATTTCATGGGTTACCAAGAACCGAAACCGATTCGGGTTACGGTTTCTAACCGTAACCCGCTCTTATCCGGTTAACCGGGTTACAGTTGGCCATCTAGTAACCGGTTACCGAAGCTACGCGGGTTACAGCGGGTTATTGAGAACCGAATCCGATTCGGGTTAGGTTTTTGATCCCTGCTGTTGACGCCTCTGCTGTCAACAGCAGAGGCGTCGTTAAGGACTTGGCAGAGTTCAACCAAGGTGACACCTCAGATGTTAAACCAATCATCGTTGATGAAATGACTCGGGTAGATAAACCCGAGGCGTTTTTGTCACTTTGTAAAAAGATGGAAATACCTTACTTTAGATAGGTATATTTTAAGTTGTGTGAAGGGTTATAAAATTCTATTTATGGAAACACCCTTTCAAAAACTTGCCTATAAAAAGAAGGATCGTTCTTTCGAAGAAATGAAAAAATTCATTTCCTCTTATTTTCTTCATCTTAATGAATTGAATACATTTATCAGACCCTCATATTTTAAATGGAGGATATTAGATCCGCGTTAAGTCTATTATCGCGAGAGGATTACATGAGTTCTTTAGATCTTAAAGATGCATATCTTATAGTCCTCATCTACGAAGGTCTCAGAAAATTTCTCAGGTTCATATTTTAAAAGAAAATATTTCAATTTGTATGCCTGCCTTTTAGATTATGCACTGCCCATACGTCTTTACACTAAATTATTGGTTTTATATATGGATGACTTCTTATTTATTCATGAATCTAAAGATATATGTAAAAAAAAAAATTTAAAGAAAGCAATTAAAATATTAGAATATTTAGTTGCTAATCAGAAATGTAAATTTCTAGGATTCATTATTGGCTCAGTTAACTTTTCCTTGAATTTAACGAATAATAAGAAAAACCAAATAATACAACTAGTGAATGAGTTTAAAATCGGGAAGCCATATAAAATTAGAAAATTTTCTATATTTCTAGGTGTCTTAACCGCGGCATGTTCAGCCGTGGCTTATGAGTTTATTCACTGAAAACGATTAGAAAGACAAAATATTTAGCACTGAAATTTAATGGAGTGAATTACGAAGTATTTATTTGTATAACTAAATTTATGTTAGAAGATTTTGAGTGGTGGAAGATAAATGCACTTATTGGATCGAATCCAATTGGAACAAAAAATTTTATTATCGAAATCTTTTCAGATTCGTCCATGACAGGTTGGGGTTGCTACTGTAATGGCTCAGAGGCCCTTGGATTTTGGAACAAGCAAGAAAAGAAAAATCATATTAATTATCTTGAGCTATTAATTGAACAGCTTTCTTTGCAGTAAAATGCTTTGCGTCAGAAGTATCGCAATACGAAGTATTACTTAGATTAGATAACACTACGGCTATTTCTTATATTAATAGAGATATTAATAGGGGGTGTACAATTTTCACATTTTAGTGGGTTTTCAAGAAAAATTTGGAGTTGGTGCTAAGAGAGAAGCATATGGTTATGATTATCGTATATTTCTTCCAGTGAAAATGTAGAAGCAGATAAAGAATCACGTAATGTCAATATAGATTCTGCGTGGGAACTTTCTAAAAAAGCTTTTACACAAGTGGAGAAACAATTTGGTTCCTTTACAATAGATTTATTTGCATCTAGTTTGAATAAGAAATATAAAAGATTTTATTCTACATTCCCAGATCCGGAAGCAGAAGCTGTAGATGCTTTTACTATATCATGGAAAAATGAAAATTTTTATGTCTTTCCTCCCTTCGCACTTATTCTGCGAACATTAAGTAAAATAATTAACGATAAAGCAATTGATACTATTGTAGTACCCTCATGGCCAACGCAACCGTGAGTCGAGAGTCATCCGTTAGCACCTCGCCTTTCGTTGGTGGCAGGCAGGTTATCAGGGCAGCTTTCTCGAGAAAATGTTTAACAGAAAAATGTGATGTTCGATTGAACAGAACAGAAAGATGTGATGGTTGATTCCATCACAAAAGCGACTTTAAGTTATAATACTTTATAAGTATTATAAGTATTAAGTTATAATACTTTATAAGTATTATAATACTTTAAACACCACTCGTTCTACAATATCCTTAATTTCTGGATATGATATTTAAATGGAGACCAATCAAACCAAAATATGCTACAACATGGGATGTTACCCTGGTGCTTAATTACATTGAAAAGCTACATCCACTTAATCAATTGAAATTGAAGGACGCTGTTGAAAAAGTGGCAACTTTATTAGCTTTGACAACAGCTCAAAGACTGCAAACTCTAGTTTTAATAAATATCGATAATGTAGAAATAAACAGTTCAGGAATAAGTATTAAAATTACAGAACAGATTAAAACATCAAAACCTGGAGCTTTTCAACTTGATTTAGTATTACCATTTTTTAAAGAGAATCCAGGGTTATGTGCTGCATCGACAATTTTAGAGTATATAGATTACACTAAAGCATTAAGAAGTAGTGATACCAAAAATTTTATTTTTTGCAACGATGAAACCGTTTGGCACGGTATCTTCGCAAACTATTGGTCATTGGATTAAATCACTATTAGGTAAAGCTGGTATTAATTCCAACCAATTTACGGCATATAGCACGCGAGACGCAGCAGTATCTGCGCCTCATGAAAAAGGAGTAGATATCACAGCCATAAGGCGTAGTGCAGGATGGGCACCCGATTCTTAAACCTTTTTTAAGTTTTATAACAAATCGATTCAAACCCCCAATGGCCAGTTTGTGCGTGCAATTCTTAAAATATAAAAATATTACATATATCAAAATAAAGAACACAAATAATTAAAATAAGGAATTATCACTCATACTCTAAAAATCTACAATCCTATCATTGAGAACGAGACATACAATATAATCGTAGGATCAAACGAGCCCGCCGAAGGCGGGCGAAGTTTGATCAAGATTATATGAAATGTCTCGTTCGAAGATTATAGTATCCCTCCAATTTTTTAATTCTCTTTGCAAAAAAGAAGTATATACACGTATATATAGAAAATAATTAAGGTATATTCAGAATCATCGTTATTCCCAACTATCATCTTCAAAAATACTCGTGATAATCCATTGATAATCCCATGTTCTTTACACAAAACAATATGAGAATAGAGGAATAAATAGGGACAAGTAGGCGATGGAAGAGCGCCAAATTCAAATTCAATACAAATATTTTTTTTTAAATATGCATGAAATATCTATTTCATATAAGAAATAGAATATTTTTTCCTAATATACAGATAATATTTATTTCATATTAAGGAAAAATATTTTTTTGTAAATATAAAATGAATCTTTATGTAATATTATAAATAGAATTTTTTTTCTAATATGCAGGAAAAATTTTATGTTTAACGTTTAATATGGAAAAATATTTGTTCCAGAATATGCTGGAAGATATATACACCTTTCATATTACGAATGAAATATTGGTTTCAAATATAATATAAATTAGAGAACGTGGTCTTGTACGTGTATTAATAACACACGTGTAGTACACGTGTATTTAAATACACGTACCTCAGTACGTATCGTTTTAAGTACACGGGTTAACGTGTACTATTTCTCGTGTATTTCACTACACGTATTTACAGTGACTCGGATTAATATTCGGATGCACTAAAAAAGGCGATAACTTTTTTAATATTGTTCTATACGATTTCAACTTTTTTTGGAAGCTAGAGCAATTAGTTTACTACAGGATGCGAAAACAAATTTTTTCAAAAATTTCAATTGTTCGGAACAGTAGGCCTATATTGAAAATTTAAAAAATACGTTTTGCGGATCTGTGTCAATTATATGCACTGTGAAAGTTTCGAAAATGGCAGGCATTGAAAGATCTAAGAATCCGTAGATTTATAGAAGTTAGAGGCTGAAAATGTGAAAATCTGAAATACTTACCATCTTCAAATCTGTTTGTAACTCATTGCAACGTCGATCAATTTTCACGAAATTTTCAGAATACGTTTAATTAACACAGATCTACAAAACATATTTTCGAAATTTTCAATATAGGTCCACGTAAAAACGTTGTACAATACAACTTTCAGTATTTGTTCTACAATTCCGATCAATTGCAATTTTTGAAAAAATGTTTTCCACGTCCTGTATCGCCCCATATCAAGTAAGTTTGGTCTGATGCATTTTCTTCTATCGTCAAAAGCAAACTTACAAAAATTGTTTGAATAAGTACTTACATTTTTATTATTTGAATAATTTTTAAACAAATTTTAAATAAATTGTTTTAATAATAAAAATTAATTTATTTAAAAAATTTATTAAATAATAAATATATAAACAAATTTGTATATATACAAATTTTCACCATAAAAATTTACTTAACTAATTGTTTAAATAATAAATACGTATTTAGATAATGAATATATAAATAAATTTGTAAGCATTATAAAAAATTATTTAAGCAGACATTTGAGATTTAATTATAATTCGAAGCTTGCAACCGCAAACGAAAGACGCGGAAAGCTAAACATCTTATTGTTAGACTTGTAGAACCGGCAATAAAACATATCATGAAGCAGTTGCTCCGGAATGATGTTTTCAAACAGTTAAGGATATTGGTATCTAAAAAAAGTCATTTATAGTCGGAACATTAAAACATATCAGATTCTTCTCTAATACACTAGAGGTTTAGTTAACTACACTTTTTGTAATGGGAGTGGTTTTCAAATTAAATTTTGTATTTCTATTGGTCTATTTTATATACCCATACTTTGCTTTCGAATATTAGTAACTGTATCCTAAACATAAATTCGAATTAAAAAGCGGATACGTTAATACACGTGAATTTAAATATACGTGAAATAGTACACGTGTATTTAAATATACGTGAAATAGTACACGTGTATTTAAATATACGTGAAATAGTACACGTGTATTTAAACACACGTGTGCCTGTGTACTTAAAATGACACGTACTGAAGTACGTGTACATGAAATACACGTGTACACGTGTATTTAGATACACGTGAAATAGCGATCTCTAATATAAATCTTTTTAATGTACTTCGAATTCGTGTGTGTCACTTAATCGACATACATTTATATTATAAAAACATTAATTAAGTAATGTTCTTATTATGTGCGACAAAATTGGTGCACAAAAAATAATCGTAACTTCTACATCTTACGCAATGTGATTGAACTGTAAGATTAAATAGTTCATAACAATCATGAATATAGGAATTAGCAACACTCCTTATAGCATGTCTAAACATGCAGAGTCTGGAGTTTAGACTCGCAGCGCTGGAAAACACAGGGTGTTTCATGCAATTGTTTCAGTCCATAACTCAGTTATTTATGCATTTACGAAAAAATATCAAAAGGGGAAAATAAATGGTTCGAAGAGCGTAGGCCCTTAGATTTTTTAGGTGCAACTGTGCATGTGCAATTAACAATTGCATCATTTCTTTAAATAGAAATGCGTATTTTTTTGTTGCACTAATCGATTCCTCTGTTTATTCTACGTAAAAAATTATTAGGGTACCATAGCAAAAAAAACTAGTAGTGAGGAATCAGTGATACTTCGAATCAGAGGCATCGATTAGTGCAACAAAAAATATGCATTTCTATTTAAAGAAATGATGCAATTGTTAATTGCACATGCACAGTTGCATCTAAAAAAATCTAAGTCTAAATCTTATCTTTTTCCTTTAATATTTTTTCGTAAATGCATTAATAATTAATAATGGAGTTATGACTTGAAACAGTTGCGTGAAACACCCTGTATACGCATTTGACTGCAGTCAAAGTCAAAGTATTTGGGAGAGGCCCTGGCCCTGATGCAGCGGAGAACATTATTCATTCGTTAGTTATTATATATATAATGTTTTAAATAACTATTTAGAAGTAAAGTTTTTATTCTAGATAGCTAACGGATGAATAATGTTCTCCGCTGCATCAGGGCCAAATACTTTGGGAGAGGATATATATATATATATATATATATATTATAACAATATATATGTTTTTTACAATAAAATGTTTTTGTTTATTTAGCAAATATATTGTATGTGTTTTTATCCTTAAGTACGATTGAAATACTTAAGAAAATATATACATATATCTCCTTGTCGTTAATATACTAATAGGATGCTTCATTAAAAAAAAGTAGTTTGATTTTTACGTAAAAGATTTTTTTAATAGAATCTCTTTTAGAAGAGAAGAAGAGAAATTATATGACTTGATATGAAGGCTCAAAAAAAGAAAGAAAGGCTCAAAAGCCTTTATAAGAATAAAAAGTGAATGTCACAATGAAGTTCACATGGCTCAGCGAGAAAGCACATCATCTCGTAAACGGTAGGTCCCGAGTTCGAATCCCCGCCAACTGTATAAAAAATATCCTCTTGATACTTGATAATTGCAATTATGATATTTATTTTTTTGTTATGATGGAATTAAACATAAAAATTATAACAAACGTATGTTTTTCTAATATTTCTATATTTCTGACTTGTAGAAGGTAAAGTCTGTGAACATAAAACATTGTTCAGAGCTGTCCATAAAACAGCAGCCACCGATTGCTCCCATACCTCGCCCTTGAAAGGTAACACCCGATAACCGCACTTGTTCTCAAAAAGCGATGCAATAAAAGTCATTGTTCAGAGCTGTCCATAAAACAGCAGCCACCGATTGCCCCCACACCCGGCTCCTTATCCTAGCAGCAAATACTGATATTCTTTAGTTTCTTCTGCCAAATAAAATATTTCATTTTTTATTATATATTTGATTTAGTACTCTTTTAGTTATGTTAGTACCCTTCCCTATCCCCAAAATAAAGGAAAATAGTAAGTATATTATACATGTATACACAATTAGAATATATTTATATATATTATATGTACATACACATCAAATTTTAATATAACATACGCATGTTAAACGTTCATATTTGAAAATCGAAAAAAAAGATTTTGCGAAACTACGCGGGGCGACCAAGGTACCCGAATTTGTACTTCAGTGACGCTAGAATCGTCGCGCATACGCGAGCTTTCCGGTACCAATTCCCAACACTGGCGTCGAGCGTATGCACCGTTTGATTCCAAACGGGATCCCCCCAGTAGTGGGGATACAATTTGGACAGTTACGGTCGAGGTCTGTGCGACAGTTACGGAGATAGTACTGTATTCGAATGAAAAAGTTGGAAGCCTGAACTGACGACACGTAAAAGAGGTATTCAAACACGTTGGTAGATCCATCTAATAAGAGGGGATGAATGACATCGAATGTGACGAGTGCAATACATCGAATTGAAGGAAAACATGCAGTGTATCGTCTACGTAGCGACATTCCAGTAGGATCGGGATCCAAGATATACAGCAAAATCAGCACAAAACTGATTGAAAAATCAAAATATGCAGTTCATAAATTACCTTGTATAGAGTTCGGATTTAGATTCAATCGAAAATGTGTGAACCCGTCCAAAAAAAGTTACACTGCGAATATGATACATCAGCGATATGCTGATAATCTTTGAATCAGAACTCGAAAACAATGGGAAAATCAATGGGAATTCATGCCTCAACGAAATTTTTTATCAATTTGTCTTTCCATGCTCTCACCGTTAAATATCAAAATTGGACATCATACAAAAATTTTTTCTTTGGCACTGTATTTACTTCGTTGAACAGTACAACTTTCGTTTGACACATTTTTTCATATATTTAATAATAATATACTATACTGCGTATACAATATACTATACATTATGCATAATATATAATTCTGTACAAAAAATTCTGTTTTAGAATCGAGAAGAAATATTTAGAGAAGAAAAAAATGAAAACATCTTTATGATTTTCAAATATCTGGTGGACTTGCAAAAAAGGGTCCATATCTCCGATTTCAATAACCTTGAAATATGTTGTCAAAGTCACCATTCTGAACAACATTTCTTTTAAAGTTTTTGTCACTTTCGACTCGATTCGGAGTCGAAACGTTCCAGAGTCATCTGAGCGATCTCTTTCTGTCTAACGAGATCGAGTGGCGCCATTCTGAGTTCTGACGCCGTTTCTGCCAGCATATGCCACTCTTCTTTGCGTGGTGTTCACCTTGACAAGAGCTTTCCTTTTTCCGGAGCCGCGTTACCACGTATGCCCTCCGTGGTCCGTTTCACGTACTGGCTCCTTATCTCCCGCTAGCACTACTTTGCCTTTCAGGAGGCAGACCTCCTTCTTCCTTCTTCAACTTTGCCGAGTTAAATCGAAATCGTATTCCTTAAGTGGTGTAGTCGCCTTTTCATGCTCAAGTTCCCTCGAACATGAATAGGAGACTACATTAAAAAGTTATCCAGGCAGAGGTTCTCCTTCCTTCACAGACTTCTTTTTATTGGGCTACAAGTGATCCAACCAATACGGTTGACAGTCTCTACAACTTCCTTTGTGATAGTTTTGTAGGAGGTGTTAATGTTCAATTGAAGGAGAGGTTGGTATTAGAACGAACTATCCATTTCTTTCTGCGAACTGCCTGCTTGGCTGGTTAGTACAAGACGGAAGTCTCCTAACATTCAAATGAAACGCAAGACGAAAAATATATTTTTGTCGCCGATAGGTGGGGTTACTTTGCACGCCCACTCTCGTGAACACTTTTCTAAGGAGTGGGAAATTCACGAGAGTAACGTGTCGTGAGTTCGCCCCTGTATCGGAATTTCCACGGGCCCCACACCCTCAACGTGCCTCGTGCGTATTCAGGTAATTGGTCCTTTTTACTTTAACGGGGTCCCGTACCATCGGCTTGGGCCTTTAGAAATTCGGTGTTTCATGATTCTTTACGAAGGCTATTGAGACTGTCGCTAATAAACCTAATGACAACCCTAGCAGATGTCTTAATGACCCTACCTGACAGTTTCCTCAAAAATAAAAATAAATTTTTTAAAAATACCATGTTTTTAAAACGGACTAAAAAGTATAAAATACAATTTTAAAAAACGGACTAGAAAGTATAAAATAATTTTTTCTAGCCCCATACAGATTCCTAACCCCGTACAGATAGTCCTGAAAATTTGTGATTGTGAATTTTTAATAGCTATGAAAATACTTGTAAGATTTAAAACGAAAAACGTGGGGGCAGGGGCAAGATAATACATAGTAAGGAGTGTAGAGAGTAGCTGCCGCTGAGAAATCTCGTACAACACTTCATATCATTTGCAGTGCAATAAAGTTGTTAGTGATTTAGGTGTTCATGCATCAATTATCTATTGCATGCGCCCCACGTTTTTCGTTTTAAATCTTACAAGTATTTTCATAGCTATTAAAAATTCACAATCACAAATTTTCAGGACCATCTGTACGGGCTTAGGAATCTGTATGGGGCTAGAAAAAATTATTTTATACTTTTTAGTCCGTTTTTTAAACGTGGCGTTTTTTAAAATTTTATTTTATATTTTTTAGTCCGTTTTAAAAACGTGGTATTTTAAAAAAATTTATTTTTATTTAAATAATTATTTTCTGTTTTTTAGTCTTGTATGTGTGAAATTTTACAATCGATTTTGAACATTTTGATGAGATTATAACAGAGACATGTAGTAAATTTCAGACGGTATTGCGACGCGTCATATCGAAAACGAACGCCGTGGTAAAATGTCAAAGATAAAGGTTCGACGGAGAATTTCGGTGTAACGGTTCTTTCGCTTGGTAAACAAACATTATAGTATACTAATACGTAGTAACTTTGTAAACACCGCACGGAGCTCGAACGCACACTGAGCTCCTTCGGTGCGAAGCAGGTCAGTGGAGTGGGGATGAGTCAGAGTGGGAACAGAGTGGGCACTACCGATCGTCGCGCGGGGACGTGTAACGGTTAAATTTTTAATAGTTTATATCTCCTAAACGCGTAGGCTGTTGTAAATTAAAAAGAATTTTTTTTAAATATTGCATTGTCATATAGTTCTGAGCTATGTTTAAAATTTCAAGTCTCTAGCTCATCGGGAAGTAGTTTAAAATCAGTTGTAAAATTTGTACCGAACAGACAAACAGACATACAAGAAAGCGACCTAATAAAAACGTGGTAAAGTATTTAATAGCATACCTGGCGATTTGGCGACTTCCCTGTGAAAATCATCATTAACGAACTGCTCCTTTTTTGTAGACATTATTTCGAGATTATAACAGAGACATGTAGTAAATTTCAGACGGTATTGCGACCGCATCATATCGAGACGCCGTGGTAAAATGTCAAAGATAAAGGTTCGACGGAGAATCTCGGTGTAACGGTTCTTTCGCTTGGTAAACAAACATTGTTATAGTATAAATAATACGTAGTAATTTTGTAAACACCGCACGCAGCTCAAACGCACACTGACGCACACTGAGCTTCTTCGGTGCGAAGCGGGTCAGTGGAGTGGGGATAAGTCAGAGTGGGAGCACGCAGTAGAGTGGGGACGCTGACCGCAAAGACGTACTACGTCACGCGGCGGGGGGGGGGGTGCAAAGGTTCAAATTATTAATAATTTATATCTCCTAAACGCATAGGCTTTTTTAAACATTTCTTTTTAAATATTGCGTTGTCATCCAGTTCTGAGCTATGTTTAAAATTTCAAGCCTCTAGCTCATCGGGAAGTTAGTTTAAAATCAATTGTAAAATTGTACCGAACAAACAGACAGACAAACAAGAAAGCGAGCTAATAAAAACGTGGTAAAATAGTTTCTATTGTCGCGTGAGTCCTAGAATCCCTCCAGCATTTGGATAGCACATGTTAATTTACTGTATGCAGCTGGCCGCTACAGTTTCACTGATTTCAGTAGTATTGTTTTATTTTTAATTTTCGAAAATATCTCGTTTCATCCTACCTGCTGCGGGCTTCAGTTCTCCTCATCAATTTCCTTGGTCAATTGAACTATGCGAAAAATATACTTATGCTTGTTCTTAGCTGATGATGACCAATACGGCTAACAGTCTCTACTACTTCCTTTGTGATGGTTCCACTGATTTCAGTTGTTTTGTTTTATTTTTAATTTTTGAAAATTTCTAGTTTCATCCTACCTGCTGCGAGCTCCAGTCTCCTCATCAATTTCAATATACTTATGATTGTTCTTAGCTGATGATGGCCCTTTCATCCGTAAGATATGCTATCCGCCATTGCACGATCTTTCTTCAGGTATGCAGGACAAACTTGTAAAAGACGCAAAATTGGATATTTGTGTAATTGTGCTTTGTTCGGTTTATCTATGTAACACGATTATTAGGCAGTTGAATATACAGCTGAATAAACACTCCAACACAGGAGTGACGAACTGGCGGCTCGCGAGCCAGTTATGGCTCCCATCTCCGCTCTTCTCTCTGGCTTGGGCAAAGGAGAGTTGCCTTCTCTACTTGGCTGCTGAACGGAGGTGGAAGAGTAGGGTATCATTCCCACCACTCTGGCACACGGCACAGTGGCTTTTGTGGCTAGAAGTCAATTTTTCAAGCTTAATGTATTAAATCAATTTTTTCCCTATAAACTGACAATACATTAGAACTACTGTTACGGATGACGAACAGGTGTTCAATATCATCATTTCTGGCAGGAACCGTCCTAGATAAACGAACAGAGCTACCCTAGATAAATCTACATAACTGTTTAGTTTAGTTTAGGGCCCAAACATACGCACGACCAACTGGTCGTTGACAAAATACGAATATTCACTTGAAGTATATAAGGTATATAAGCCCTTGCATTTCTATTCTCGTGGGCTAGTACTGTCGTAATCACGAATCGTGTCGCGTCGTGCTGCATCTCGGAAGTCAACTACCAGTGAGATCGAGCTAAAGTTCCCCTTCGAATCAAAGTATAACCGTATAGATTCCGCGTGTTCGGTGTAAAATCTCTTAGGCAGTGATAAGGTTGCTCCGAGACACCCGCATTGTCAGTGCGTCAACACCGTGCATCTTAATTTAGGTAATATCATCTTTCAATTCTTTCTATTCTAAATTCAATACATTCGCGGCAATTGCACAATTGTAATACGAATTCTTATAGTAAGAATATATTTGTGTTCTTTGATAATTAACGCAAGTTTATTAAACCCATAATCAAGTAATTGAACGTCCCCACACGATACAATCTGACCGCTCGGATTGTATCAATTAAATTATATTAGTTACGAGGCTTAATAATTATTCTAACAACTCCCTGATTTCGCATCAGGTTCGTTCGCGACATTCCAATTGTCCAAACAGAGATTTATCCAACTTAGTAGCTCCCCAATTTCGCATTGGGTTCGTCCACGAAAACTATACTATCCTAGCGACATCCCAGTTTCGCATTGGGTTCGTTCGTATCCTAACAGCTCCCTGATTTCGCATCAGGTTTGTCTGTGCTCTTATCCAACCTCCCAACGGCTCCCCAATTTCGCATTGGGTTCGTCCGCGTCGTTATACTTTCGGCAAATGTCCGGAGTACCTACGTTATGTTCCATTATAACTCAGAGAACTTTTAGCTTCGATAACTTCCTAACGAATAAGTTTAGGGCATAAGTGTGTTAGTACTTTTATGTAGAGGACAACAAACTGCATCGATTGGTGCAGTCAAAAATGTAGGTTTCTATTTTAAAAAGAAGTGTAGTTGCATTTTTCTGATGTACCGATGCACAAAAGTGCATAAAATTAGTTGCGTAGTATGCACTTTAAATGTTTATGAATTTTTTCGATGAAATTCTCATTACTCTAGATATTATATTTATCGATTTAACCCTGGTTGATTTACGAGTGGGCGTGAACGTACGCGAACGACACTACTAATTTTGCAGTTGACTCGGTCTGGATTAAATAATTTCTGTTCAATCTCCATCGCGCGACAAAGTGAATAAATTCCATGGTAAACATGCAATTTTTCAGGATATACGTCACTATTTTCATTTGCCAATTACACCCACCACGATTTATCGGGGCGGTCGTATATTTGGTCAGCGAAGACCGTCCCGACCAATTATCTAGATTAGTACTATGTCGTATTATATGATGTACAGTTAACAACGACGTAGACCACTTCCGTCGCTCCAGAATTAGATGTAACTGGTACGACATAATTTGTTTGGACAAACTCGTGCTTAACCTTATCCGAATACAAAAGGTTAGAACTAATAATATACATTGCAAATTAAGAATGACCGTGACGCTCACAGTACTGTGGTAAGAACTATTCAACAGTTCTTTCGTTATTAGACAGCGGATCTGTATGTAAAATAAAAACGTTCTATCTAAATAGTAACAAACTCAAGTGGAATATAAACTTATTTTCTTTCTTAATATATTTAATGGTTTGCGAATAATATAACAGTACTATTAAATTGTTATAATATTTTTACTGCTTTAAATGACACCTACTCATTTTCGTCATAAATGCATGAAATCCGCTGTATTATAAATTATAGACGTGCATTCGTGAATTTTTGATTGTATTAAAAAACAAATTTTAGAATTTTTTTCTAAGAATAGACGTTTTATTTTTAAGGTATTGCAGACCAACAATATTTAACTGTCAAACGAAATTCGAGTTCGATTTTCGTCTTCGCAGTTCAAGGTCTTTTGAATGTCATGCTACAGTACATATTTGAATGTAAATTGTACTTACAATTTAGTTTATTCAATGATATACATATGCACCATTTTGTTCGATGACCTTTTGCCATCTTTTGGTAAGTTTCATTATTCCCCTCTCGTAAAACGTTCTTGGTTTATCATCGAGAAACTTCTGCAGGTGTTTTTTGCAATCCTCCAAAGAATTGACATTTTTTCCGTCAAGCGAATTTTACAAGGAGCGAAAAAGATGGTAGTGCTAAGGTGCGAAGGTGCTAAGTCAGGAATAGTCATCCTCCATATAGATGGAGGGTGCGGTGAGACATCCCAGCCAAACTCCACCAACTTTTACCGGGTAGTCAAAGACACATGTGGTCTAGCGTTGTCTCTTGGTGAGAGACCACACCTTTACGATTCACTAGTTCTGGGCGCTTCTGATCAATTTCTTTCTTCAAATTCTCCAGCTGACTATAATACTTATCGGAATTGATGGTTTGGTTATGCGGTAACAGCTCGTAGTACATAATTCCCTTCCAATCCCACCAGCAACAGAGTATCACTTTCTTGGCATGGATGTTAGCCTTTGGTGGAGTTGTTGGCGGCTTACTCGAATGACCCCATGACCGTTTTCGCTCAACATTACTGTAAAAGATCCATTTCTCATCCCCCGTTATCATCCGCTTCAAAAATGGATCGTTTTCGTTGCGTTTAAACAAATCGCAAATTGAAATCCGGTCCATTAAATTTTTATTTATCAATTTGTGCGGTACCCAAACATCGAGGCAGCTAACGAAGCCAAGCCGCACCAAATGCGTATGAATGGTCGAATTCGATACTTTTAGACACTCTGCCATTTCACGAGTGGTAATTCGCTGATTATTGGTGATTAGGGCCTTGATTTGGTTGTCATCAACCGCAGGTGGCCTACCGGAGCGTTTCCGGTCTTCGAGATTAAAATCACCATCTCTAAATTTCGTAACCAC
Source organism: Lasioglossum pauxillum (assembly GCA_933228785.1). Classification (NCBI taxonomy): domain Eukaryota; kingdom Metazoa; phylum Arthropoda; class Insecta; order Hymenoptera; family Halictidae; genus Lasioglossum; species Lasioglossum pauxillum. Next base: position 27,914,675 of record OW121700.1, read on the forward strand.
TCGCGCACTGTCCGGTCACTTATAGCATCGTCTCCGTAAACGGCGCATATCTTTTTTGCCACTTGAACGGCATTCTTGCCTTTTTTATAACAAAAATATATTAAATGTCGATAATGCACTTTTTTGTTCTCCATGTTTATATTGATGCCAAACAAAAACAATTGGGTAATACATGAATATATTGGCGAAAGCACCATTTATCAGAAAATGTATAATAGTAAAGGTTAACAAACATAGTTCAATGTTCCTAAAGTGTTCTTGCGCCATGTCTCGAAAATCGGCGGGAACTTTCCGAACGACCCAATATATATTTACTTATTTAAGAAAAAAACATCGACGATCTTGAAAACTACGCGAAAAAACAACATTAAAATCAAAACAACACCTGCGGTATACTGACCAATTGATACCATTCAAACTTTACATAAAAATTTTTTAATTTGTTAAAATTAAAGGATATAAATATTAAGGATGTCTAATGTTATATACTTTTGCAATCTGTATTAAGAGAATACAGTAAATCCCCTATAAACGCAAAAGCCTCGGGGAGGTTCGTTTGCATTTTTCGTAGACGGACACTATCTTTGTGAGCCTCAAAGGCCGAGCCGAGCGTAGGGAAGCAGTGCGTGTGTAAAGAAAGACCGCGCGCGTCCGAAGCAGTGGTGCCAGATTGGCGCCGAACGGCACCAAAATTCTCGGATATACTCTCCTCCTTTTCCCCTTCCACTATCCTATTCCATCGCTAACTAACCGAGGATTGAGTGGGGCTAATGGGAGACACATTGCGCCGTTGTGCGTGCGCGATGGGGACGCAACAATGACTGACATTTCGCAGGTTTTAGGTTATTGCCGCGTATCGTATCGTACCTATTACGTACATGTACCTAATTAATGAAATGACTCATATAAATCGTTCTAAATAGAGATTGTAAACATTCTTTATTATATATAAAATTAATTGTAACATGTGGCAGTTTCAGTCGTGAAGCGAAGTATGAATGCTTACAATGTACAATTGAAAAAAATCTTGAAATCTGTATGTATGTAGTACTGTGTTACATTCCAGTAAAATCATTAATGTCATAAAAATAAATCATAATGTATTTTAACACTGTTAACCCTCATACGCTCCTCAAAAATAGTTGCATAAAAGAGACTGGGATAATCAATTCACTCATTTTTCTTCTACACGATAAATTGGCAAATTATGTTTTATTTGTAACGTTACATTTTAAAGAAATACAACTCACAACATAGACATAAAGGGATCAATAATTACATAGTATCTGAAATAAGTAAATGGGTGAATATTACGCGGCAATAATCGAAAACCTGCGAAATGTCATGTCATTGTTGCGTCCCCATCGCGCACGCGCAACGTGTCACATATTACTCTGGTCATCAGAGAGGGGATGCATCATATCACCGTGATTCCCCTCATCTGTTAGCACTGGTCCGAAGTGACTGCGGCTTTCTGCGTCTCTTTCTTTCTCATACGGTGTCCTTCATTGTGCCCGAAATGTCCATTGTCAATTAAACCACTAAATACAGTTGAAAGTATATCGTGTTTGGTCTTATTTTAATCAGAAAAATGCCACAAATATATTGGTGAAAGTTTCATAAAAAAATAAGTAATAATAAAAAAACTTCTTGCAGTCTAGTAATGTTTAGAAGTAAATTAAGATTGGAAATGGTAAATAATCCTAATGAAGCGACAATAAAATCAGGAACAACTTTCGATGCAGTATTTGCAGGACATTTAGACAAAATAAAATCAAGAATATTTATATCATATTTTAGCTATCACAAGCCAATTGTTTCAATGATGGTTTAGGAATGTCGAATAAGGGTATATTAACTTTAACGCGTATGATATTGTTGAGGATATTTACTGTTAAGAAAGTGCTACAAGGACGATAATTTGTAGAGCCTACTTCTTCCACAAAAATCCGCGCGCTGAACGAAGTGTTCACGTTGACGTCTAATAGCTTTCTGTCCCCACTGGTAAGAGACCTTTTTGGGGGCGGATTGGCGACGTCCCAAAAACCGTTAAAACGGGGGGAGGAATTTTCCATTCCTGAAGAGCAATGGAGAAAGTTTCCTCCACCAAGACAATGTGTTTTCAGAATCGTCAACGTCAAGGACATCGCAACGGTCGGACCGAGGTTCTGGCAATCGTCACTTTGATGACCATCCCCTCAACTCAACCGCCTAGAGTGTGCTCTTGGGAAAGATGGAATTTCCGCGTCCAGAGAATCCCTCTTTCCCACGCACCATGTCCGCTACAATGGAATCATTGAAAATCATAGGAAAAATAATGAACGATCAAAATTTGCGACGCAAAGAAGGAGAGCGTATGGGAAATGCTATGAACTATGTCTCTTTCTTTCGGTGTCTGCCGGATATTACAAATTATTCCTCTATAACGTAAAAATATGCACTTTGAGCACCGGACGCATATAGACTTGACTTTTAGGAATGACAATTGACCGCTTCTGAACTGCTCATTGCAATGTTGAAGCGCCATTTTGTATTCTCGTAAACCTTGTAATTTCATATGCGTATATGCGGATTTAGCGATGTGTGCGTGTGCTCGCACACTCTTGCACGGCCGCGCCGCTACCCCTAACGATGGATTGTAAAAAACATGTGAAAATCTGTTCCGTCTGTACATAGCGCATGGCTACAGCCAAAAGAAGCGTCACAGTACAACTGAATTATCCGTTACACTCGACGAACCTAATTGATGCTGCTCGTGCGTGAACTCAACTTCAGCCTGATAACAACAGGGACGTATAGAAATTTTTCGCGCGATCAAGTCGACAGCATAAATATGTCCGGCGCATTTACATTTTTATCGAATCTCGGGCGGGCGTAAAATAAAGCTATCGTATAACGCAGGAGTATCGACGAAACGATAATGTTGAATGATGCATGCCGATGGATGGGTAAACGCATGCGAAATTGAGACTGTGTTTTGTAAACCGTCTGTCGGGTTAATAATATTGGTGTGAATGCGATTCGAAATGTACAACTGTGAATATTTGTTGTTTGTCCAATACTCACTAGGGGAGACCGGGGCTAGTTAACTAACTTTTAACATATTTAGCTTCTACCAATTAACCATTATTATTTTACTGACTTGTTGTACACCAAAAGTTTACACATTGACATGGGTATACAGACGTAATTTTGAAAATCTCAATACAATATGTTGACAATTTGTTGACAATAAGTCAACAAACCTTGGTTGTGGGGTTAGTTGACATATCTGATAGGGTTAGTTGACTTAACAGTTACTTTTAAGTATTTAAGAAAATATAATAGTATTAACAATACTTAAATTTTTCTTTGTTCATACATATCTACCGTAGTGAATCAGTTGATGATTTGTAGGTAAAATTAAGCGAAATTAGGCTTGCAAATCATCATCCGAGTCACAGTTAATACACACATCTGATGCATTTCTCGTGAGCCCATTTGCTGCAACGTGTGCAGCCTAGGTTAGAGAAAAAAATGTTTTCGAGGTCATTTTTTCAAGTTTTCAAGGTCACGGATGTTCTTTCTATTAACAACTGTTTATGCTATATATGGATTCCTAAAGAGAGAGAAAAAAGACAAATTCAAAGATATATCATAACGTCTATTTATGTCAAGATTTAAAAAACTCCAAATTTTCAAATTTGCTGCGCATCCTTTTCCCATGATCCAATCGGCCCCAAATGTTTTCCAGATCATTTGCTCAACATCTGTCACAATTCTGGAGGTCGGAGCCAAACAAATTTTGCAAAATAATTTTCGTCAAGTATAGCTAAGGTCCATCTTAACTGTGTGCACTGCACTCATTTTTCGCCGCAAACGCTATCAGTGTAAGATTCATTGCAGATCAAGCATTCTGAATCATCTTCTGATTCTGAGGACAAGGAATCTTTCTTGAATGACGTGAATCCTATGCTTGGTCAAGTAGCCCCGTTCAACATTTTTATCATTGTCAGGGCCACACGTGCATAATCTCGATGCACCGGATAACATAAAGTGCCTTAACTTATAGTCAATGTGTCATATTACTATAAACTAATCATGAAAAAATATCAAGCAGTACTTAATCGACCAAAAATTGATAAATAGCGGAAACAAAAATATTTACTTACCGCCGATGTTTTTAGATTTTTTATTCCTATTGGTATAACACGCAAGTTTCGGTCACGACAACACATTACCTGGTGATCTAGTCATTCTTATGTTTCAATATCGCAGAAAGCAGCATCATCTACTTTATAGTATTACCATTAGAATGGATTAGTCGAACAACCTCATTAGTCAACCAGTCTGGTCTCCCCTACCTGCTAATATTAAGGTTATTCGTATTTGAACTGTAACCTAACAAACTTTTACAGTTCAAAGGTAAGAATAGACAGTATTCAGAATGGGGCAATAACTATTAGCACCTCAGATATTTTCGAAACTATAAGTTTCACAGAAATATTTACTGAAATAAAATTGCACAGTACGAAGGGTGCCATCCGGTGGCAATAATAGTTTTTTTGCAGGTGGAGGTACTTCGGACAATCGGCAGCTGGACACTCGTTATAAAAAAGTACTAACCTATGTATGTCGAAAAGTTAGTAGTCCAGGAGATATTTCAATTTAAATAACTCTAAAACACCATTACTGTCATACTAAGACGTTAGCATTTATGTACTTACTAGTGTGACGTCTTAGTATGACAGTAATGGTGTTTTAGAGTTATTTAAATTGAAATATCTCCTGAACTACTAACTTTTCGACATACATAGGTTAGTACTTTTTTATAATGAATGTCCAGCTACATCGATTGATGTATTAAAAAATACCTCATTCCATTTAAAAAAATTAAGGTGACCTTCAAATGTCCGAAGTACCTCCACCTGCAGAAAAACTATTATTGCCACCGGATGACCCCCTTCGTGCTGTGCAATTTTATTTCAGTAAATATTTCTGTGAAACTTATAGTTTCGAAGATATCTGAGGTGCTAATAGTTATTGCCGCACCCTGTATAATTGACATGTTAGTCATTTTAAGTCGAGTATGGAAATAGAAGCGTCCAGCCATTACCGTAACGAGGGCGTGGCGAAAGAGGCGCCCTCCACGGTCGCAACTGGGTTTGGGGCGCAAAACAAAGAATACCGACTCGGTTAAGAGTCGCTTGGACGCTTTTCAAATCTTGCAAAAAAATTACGAACTCCCATTATAAAATACGTATCCAAATCTAGACATAGAATTAAGGATTTTCATAACAATGCCTGTAGCAACAGCTACAGTAATAACTGCTGCAAACGTTCGTTTAGCAAATTAAAAATTGTAAAATCGTACCTTCGTTCTTCTATTGGACAAGAGCGATTAGCAAACATGTCTGTAATATCAATTGAAAAAGATATTGCCGAAACATTAAATTATGACGATATAATAGATGTGTTTGCATATGAAAAAACGAGAAAAATTACTTTATAAATTATGCTGAACTGTTTTATGTTTTCAATATATTATTTTAACATATACCTATGTTTTGTATATCTTTTATTTTATCGTCATTGAATATGAATAAAAGTTTGTTCTTATTTAGGTTATAGATTATTTATTCATACAAATACCTTGAGAAATACCTTATTGTATATACAGGCAACTCATTTTGATGAAGTTATTAGTATTTAATATATTGCATTTAGTAAAATTTAACTTGTTACATTAAAATTTTTTAATTTCCTGTTGGGTTCCACTTCCATTATTGGGTTACGGGGTGGCGCAAGTTACGGCACTGCGTCCAGGAATCCATTTATCACGTGAAATGTGGAAAGAGATAGCTAACGATGGAAAATACTTTGAATAAAATCTCCTCATCACTATCTGTTATTTCTATCTTTGACCAATAAGTACGCTAATCGATCATGTTTTGTGTTGAATGTGATTTGTTTTACGAAGAAAATAATTATTGAACTAATGTACAAATGATATTTGAAAATTCGATGTTTTACTTTGAAATGTTGACGTTGAGAAACAATGTTCACAATATTTTACACGGATTTCATGGTGTTATTATTAAAGAGGCCGTAGTGTAGCGTTAATAATGCTTTGTTGCTAGGTGGAGTCGGTTAAAAAATGTGAAGTTCACCTTCGTTTTTTAAATAGAATGCTATGTTTTGGTACCTGTTTCCTGATAACGACTATTATGACGAGTCCAACGAGGTGCAACATTAAGGTCTTTGAAGGTCAGCAAAGGTCATTTATGACAAAAGGCAAAATAAGCTTGCATTTACAGAAGTAATGTTGCGATCTTCTTATCACGGATTGAGTAGTGTTTCTTATCACTTCGGTACTTGTCGAATCATATTCTATAACAATTCTCTCTTGCATATCTTCAGGCGTAGTTGGGATGACTTTATAAACAATGTCTTTCAAGAATCCCCACAAGCCAAAATCCAGAAAAAATAAATCTTCTCTGTAACTCATTTCTAGCAAGCAGCGAAAAATGTGCCGGATGCCCATCGTGTTGATACCATATTCTGTTTCTTGTATCTGATTAGGTTAGATCTGGTAGTTCTTTGAATAACAGACCTAATGTTTCTTGAAGGAATATGGTGTACTTCCTACCATTAAAATTTCCTTCAATGAAATGAGGGCCGATAATTCTGTCCTCAATAATTCCGCAACATACATTCACTGATCACTGTCTTTGGTGTGCAGCCTGCCGCAGCCAATGCAGAGGCTGCTTTTTACTTTACCGGACTCAAAATTTGTGTCTTCCTCCTATAAATTATGATGTATTTGGTATGTAATTCAGTAGATTTAAACCAGTTGATCCTGCAGATCGAAGTTTCAAATATGTACGATGAATGGTTCAGGAGTTATGGTTGATAAAAGTTGAGCAATTTGCAGTGTTTTTGACAGGTAAGGGCGCCGCCATATTGGTTTGTAGCGACGATCGCGCGCCGCTAACCGAGCAGAACTGCTAGATGGCAGCACGGGCACGCGTTAATGCTGATAATATTGAACGGGTATTGCGATTGTTGTTTGAATTTTGAAAGACGTGGCCACGATGTTGCGTTTTCACTGATCTGGGTTAGGTCTGGGTTAGGTTCCTATCAATATTTTCCACGATATTTCTCCTCAAACATTTTCTGAGATATTTTCTCTATGTTAGCAATATTACTGTCTTCTCGTGCTACCATCTAGCGGTTCTGATCGGTAAGCGGCGAGCGATCGTCACTACAAACCAATATGGCGGCGCCCTTACCTGTCAAAAACACTGCAGATTGCTCAACTTTTAGCAACTATAACTCCTGAACCATTGATCGTACAGGATCAAAACTTCGATCTGCAGATTGTTCGGATAAAAATCTACTGGATTACATATCAAGTACATAATAATTTATAGGAGAAAGGTAAAAATTTTGTGTCCGGTAAAGTAAAGTTTACCCTAAAATCCGATTAATAAATGAGTTATTTCTCTGAATCAAGAGTCGAGGCCATCCACAGAATTCAACGCGATTCATGAAATATGTACCACTTAATTATTGGTGATGACTGATATGGTTAGGGTGATATTTATGGCTACGCAGAACACGAAGAACACTTCGCTGGCTTCCGCCAGATTCCCTTGCGATTTGACGCGAACTAACACAAGGATCTCGAACCACAGTGGCAAGAATATTAATTCCGTTTCTTCACTAGTTATTTGCTTCTGCCAGTCCTTTTCTCATGGGCCAAGGATCCAGTTCTCAATTTATCATACAAATGTCTAAATGTACGACGTGTAGGGTGTGAACGTAGAGGATATCTTTCAGCGTATAAATCTCAAGCTCTCACAGAATTTGCTGGCATTCTTTTGCTAGCATTCTCCGTAAATGAAAAGAGAAAATACATTGTTTACAACCGGTTGATTGGGTGATACTAATCTTATCATTCCTATTATTGATGTCCTGCGATATCGTCGAGAAGTGTTTATTTGTCATTGCCAGGTTTAGTAAATATTCTGAAAGATATCCTTAACGTTCTCACCCGCCGTTTTCACACGCCGTACAATTGAATACATTTGTACAATAAATTGTTACAGCATGTGATTCGATAAATGCCGAAGTGATAGGAAATACTACTCAATCCGTGATAAGAAGATTGCAGCATTGCATTGATACCAATAGCGATCATTTTGAACACCTTCTGTAAATGCATGTTTATTTCGCCTGTTTTGTCATAAATGACTTTTGCTGACCTTCAAAGAAAACAGGTACCAAAACATAGATGACCTACACATCTCTGAAGTGACTACACCTAGCAACAAAAGATTAATGCCACACTACGGCTCTTGTTGTCCAATGCAACTTTTATTTCGTAAACTTTCCTACCACTATCATACTTTCCAAGTCTATTGAGTATATTGATGTATATCGAATATAGTAACATAGTATATCGAAGTATATTGATGTTTTCAGCTCACTGGTTCGATCTGATGTTACTAACTAAGCAATTTTGCAAATCACCACAAAATTTTCAACAGTTCGGTCAATTTTTAGACCATTTTCAAGAAAAGTTTGTATATAATTGCGTCTGTCGAAAATTATTAAATCAATGTATAATATGTAATTTATGTTGCATTCCGCACAAAAAACCAAATGTTCTAAGAAGCAAACTTAAATTCTTTACACCTTTATAACCACGTGTTGGTTCCATGCCTGTGATATACGAACTAAGGTAAACGTTAGAATTTGAAGAGGCAATGAATCAGAAAACATCGATCGACCCATTGACCAATCAATATTTGGCGGTAAATATGAACCGTGAAAAATCCAAGCACAAGTTTCCACTGTTTGTATACCATACGAAGTTGTGGTAATTTATTAATTGACATTCAATCTACTTTTGGTGTACTTTAAAGCTATTAACAGATTTTATTTGTTAGAAAAATTCATCATAAAACATTACCGGTTCAGTAATGCTGCGTAATATTCATGTATCTTAGGTGTTTCATACCTGAGATTTACGCTATGATGTTTAATCATGTGAATTGTTTCTAATAAAATCCTTTGGTGTAAATTGGTTTCTGTTTCTACTATTTTGACATTTTCGAAATCAAAAGCATGGTCAAATTCTATTGAATGCCTCGTCAATGCAGTTTGTTGTGCTGGAGGTAGAAAGATGTTATGTCTATGTTCTCTGATTCGAGTCTCCAAATGTCTTGACGTTTGTCCTATGTATAGCTGGCTACAACCCTTACGAGGTATTGAATAAACTAAATTGTAGTTTTTTAACAATGGTACTTTATCTTTGATCGCGGGGAAAAATTCCTTCAAATAATGTGGTATTTTGAAAATTGTGTGTATTCCTATCTTTCTGAATATTCTTTTAATATCGTTAGAAATGTTTTGAACGTAAGGATTAACGACAGTATTTCTCCAATTTATTGGCCTCGTCTTCAAAAATCTTTTTTCCTTTTGTTTTTCAATGAACCGAGGCTGGTAAATCTCAAAAACCCGTTCCTTGATGATCTTGGATATAAGCAAGACAGGATAACCGTTACGTTTCAAAACATCTCTAATCAATAACAAAATGTCAGATCTAAATTCAGGATCAGATAGTAGGACTGCACGATCAATCAGACCTTTGATTAAGCCCACTTTGTGCTGTACAGGGTGGGAAGAGTAGAAGTTAACGTATCTACCTGACCAGCTAGATTTATGGAACCAATTGGTTTTAAATTTATTTCCTGCTTTAATTACACCAATGGCAAGAAAATTCAGCTTTGAATCGACTTCGATTTCATGAGTAAACTGAAGTCTTTCGTGAAAGCTATTAAAGCTGTCCAACACGATTTGCAATTGTTCCGGTTTTATACAAGTGATAATGTCATCAACGTACCTTTTGTAGAAAATTAACTCAAAGGGTAATTAGAAATAGAAACCTTCTCTAACTCTTCCATCACCAAATTTGCAATCACAGGGGATATAGGAGACCCCATAGCTGTTCCGAACACCTGTTTGTAAAAACTGCCATTAAAACTAAAAACATTCGCCTCAAGTATAAATTTGACTGCCAAAAGAGTTAGTAACTAAGAGTTAGTTAGTAACATTAGATCGAACCAGTGCGCTGCAAACGTCCTTATACTTTATTAACAAATTGTCGATCGAGATAAAGTAAAAAGGCTAGAAATTAGTTTAGCAAATGACGTCTAATAAATAGGTTGAAACAAGGCATTTGGTCGGAATTGTGAAAAACAATAGCAAAAATTGATTTTTACAACTCTTTTAATTGGGCCAATAACGAATATCTAAATGATGTGTTTTGTAAACTCGTTTGAATTATACATATACGTTCTGAAAATTTCATTGATATTGGCTAATTGGTTTATGAATTACATACCACCAAAAGTGGTACACATGAACAAACGTAAATATCCAGTTTAAGAGTTGATATTGCCAGGAATGAAAAGCAAATCCGAATTCGTGGCAAACGTGATCGGATTTCTCGGCTCGGTGCGCGCACTGTTTCCACACGATATTCACGTAGGGTGCTAAAAGGCCAATAGCTTTGAAAGGGGCCACCTGTCTCTAGCTACGGCGAAATAATGACTCGACAGAACTGTGGAATCTTTTCGTCCGAGACTAACCGTGCCCGTACGATTCCTACGGCTCTTACATTGAACAGATCAATTTTTTATTAAAATTTCCACCTTGCAGTTCCTCGCGCTTTTGTGAGGAGTGAAAAAGAGGATCGAGAACGACCGACGAAAGAACCTTCATCATCTTTTTAGTTCGCGTAACTTCGGAAGTGATTAATCTTTTAAGAAAGTTGAACGGTGTACTCACACGCTGATCATTTAGGTCGAAGATTTTCTGAACGCTCTTGAAACATCTGCGAACTCAGTAATTAGGATTGTTTCACTTATCAAGTGACACCGTCGCAAGAACTTCAAAGAAATTGATTAATTATCTCTATTAATTGATTAATTATTGATTAATTATTCCTTTCACTTAGCCATGCAATGCCATAAAGAATTTTTGTTGTTATATCAACACTAGATATCATAGTTAAATATGTCTAGATAAATAAATGTTAAATACGTGTCTACTCTAGGCCAGTCTAACGAAGTCAGAGAGCATGAGCAGAGTCGCCAAATTAAGATTTGTGTCCACTATGTCTCCATTATGGTGGCTCTTTTTTCGACTTTTGAATTTCTTTTACGGCAACCCCCAGGGTTGTTCCAAATAATTAAAAAAAGATCTGTGCAAAGTTTGAGTTCGATCGGATAACGGGAAAATGTACCCCGAGGCTCTTAAACATTAAAATAATTGATATAATGCTGAGAATCGTTTTTCTCGAATATCTACTAAACTATTTACCGCGTCGAGAAATATGTTAGACAAAACCTGTAGATCTGGACAGGCTGGGTCTTTTATGTTCTATAACTTTTTTCGTAGAACAAACGGTTTTCGAAAAAATTGAGAAAAATGCCGGACCAAAATCCAAAAACTTTTTCTGAAATTTGAAAATTGAAGCGTGGTTTCATTATGTTTGAGCAATAAACCATAGAGAAAAATGTATGTGTTTTGAACTTGCGGAACTTACTTTTTCTTAATTGCAGATTACTTTGCATGTAATTGCATATATTTTTTTATCAATTTCTTTATTGTCATCTTATATTGTCATGGAGAACCACCCCTTAAATTTTCTCCCACCTGTAGCCGACCACCCTGCATAAGAATATAAACGTATGGTATGATATATTCAACAATTCTATACAGCCATTACAACATGAATATCTACACATAGTCCAATCTGAATAATCCAAAGTACACTCCTCAAAAGAATTAAGGGATCACTTGTGCGAACCCGAAAAATTGGCCCCACTTTGCGTGATCATAACTCCGTCAAAAATTGCCGTATCGATATCGTTAAACAATGGTTTGAAAGCCTGAAACCTCTAGTTTCAGATGCTCTATTTCAAATTGTTGCTATGTTGGTGTTTTACAAAGTTATAGCGAGATGAAGACAACATTGACGGTTAACAAAAATTTTGTGCAACTTTGGAACATCACACGGGGAGCAACAAATTTTTTTGATAAATCGCGTTAATATCATTTGGAAGGGCTATCTTTCCTGTATAAATTGTGTGGTTGTTGAATATTGTACGATTTTTTTTATTCCAGTTATTCAACATTGAAGTAAATATGGGCTTTTAACTTTAACCTGCTCCAGAAAGCGAAAAAATTATCATTGAATCTTGTGTAAAAAAGAAATAGAAAGAGCGTTTCTTTCTCTTCAAGGCACTTCTTCTGTTTTTTCAATTTCATTAACATTTCGATATGCCAGGTGTTTCTGAAAATATGCTTAAAAAATGCACAATTTCCATTTTTTCTTTAACTCGCTGTATCTCGGCTAGAAATGATCGTAATGCCATGATCCGAATGTCAGATTGAAGCAGAGATTCTGCCGATTCGATTGAGTACCCCATGAACTCGCTGCGACAATGTTTTACCTATGGCAGCTGTGTTTGAAGTTAGTGCTTCGCAGAAATTAACGCGCCACGTACAGCGGCTGCCTGACATCTCTGAACACGCTAACGCCGCACAGTGGGGTATTTGGCCTGAAAAAGTGGAAAAAACTATTGTAGCGTTATTTATAGGCTCAAGGTTATAATATTATATATCGTTGGATTCGCCTTAAGATCAGCTACAACATTATGAAATCCAAAATACATTTTAGTATTTGAAAAATCAAATTTATCTCAATTTTTTGAAAACAAAAATTTTTTTAAACTTTTATATATTGAAATTTGTAGACGTCTGTATACTGTTCCTCTTCTGTTCGAAACATTTTTTCCTCAGATTATCGAGAACCCCTGAAAAAGCAAGGCGATAGTGGAATATTTGCACTATTATAACTTGAAAAATATTTAAGAAAAAAATATTTTAATATAGTGTTTTGGAAAGCTGTCAAAACAAGCTACAAGAATATGCAACAAAAAATAGGGAGTTCTATTTAAAAAATGGAAGATGACCTTCACGTGATTTTCAAACGACTATCCAAGGTCAAATCAATGACACCATTTTATGCCCCCCTCTAAACCATACAACTTTTGTCTGAAACATTTTTCTCTAAAATAGCTTCATTTCCCAGATATACATCTGTTTCGCGTTAAATGACTCACCCGGTATATTATAAGAATATTTTTAAATGATTACCATTAATTTTCATCGGAAAATACATAAGAAATTTCTTCCTCGGATAATGTTTCTTCTTCATTTGAGATCAAGCGTAGCCGAACGTACACATACGCTAAACGCTGCTAAACACTTAATTCTAAATTAGCTATAAAATTTGAATCCGGACATATCCGGAATCAAACTTTGTTGGCTTATAAGCACGAATCTTTACCGAATGCAATGACACCAAAAAGTGCACTCAATACGGCTTTATACTATAACAAAATTGTCAATAAAGTTTTGTAATTTTTAAAAAGCTTACAGAATGATTGGTAATATTCAAATATTAATAACTATACTAATTTAGATGATAACAAAATAAAATCTATGCGAAAGTGCTCTGTATACCTACCTGAACAACTTTTGTAATACAAGAATTTACAGAATTTCCCTTCAAACACATGAAAATTGCCAATGAACAGACGCTGTCTTAGAGACTGTTTAAGAACGCCAAGCGCGCCTTAAAATCTCTCGACTTTCGATGAAGTTTACGACTTCACGGGTGTACAAATAGAAAAAATAATATTGCAGCCTTATTCTTCAGACCTTTAACTACAACGAACAACAAAAATTTTATGCCATACGCAAAAATTTAGAAATTGAATTTTTTCCACTTTTTCGGGCCAAATACCCCACTGTGCGCCGCGCCGCGCCGCGCCGCACAGTGGGCCAGATCGGCGCGCTAGCTGTTAACGCGTATTTCACCATTATTACAAAACATTAAATATATCGTCGGATTCGTCTCGGCATCAGCTATAATATTATTGAATAAAAAATATATAGTTATAAATAAATAATGAAGGTAAACACAATTTTTTATTAAAAAAAAGAAATTATTGAAATTTTTTGTACTGAGATTTGTAGAAGACTGAGTACTGATTACTTTTTGTAGGAAACATTTTTTTGTTACACCACCGGAAATGTCTGTAAACTCGTGTGAATAATGAATAATATTTGAAAACTGGCTATTCAGGCATTCAAACTATAGTAATTCATAATTATTGAATGATTGAAGTTCATTATATTTAATGAAATAACAAAAATGTGTTATTACTGTCTTATTTAAAAAATCACAAAAATTCAAACAAGATTAAGTATTATATTTTACAAAGTTACTGACTATATTCGATTGATCATACGGATTTTCTGTTTATAACTCTGTTTATATATGAATAAACAAAAATCTATACTATAATTCCTCTTAACAAAGGTAAAATACAGGTCTTTAATATGGAAAAACTGCTTTGATGCTATACTACGATGCTGTTACTATAATCTCTCAAATACAAATGATTCAACTGTGAGCTAGTAATAAGTTCGAATGTTTATCAATGGTCGTATAATTTAAAAAATTCATAAGATAGGTCTGGGTTAGGTCTTTACACTCTTAAGAGCTGCTGAGTGGTCGTCAATGCGTCTCGCGCAACGCGATTCGCCGCGGAATTGCGTGACACGCGACGGTTTAAACCATCATAATTTCCAAGTTTGGATCGATTTGGGTGTGAAATTTGTAGGATCTGTTAGAGGAGACGTTGCTGAAAATATTCCACTTTGTTAGAGCACGACACTATATAACACTTTTAACTTATCCCTTGTCAAAGGTGAAAAACTTTGACGGTATTTCTTGGTTGACTAAGTATTTTTTTTTTATAACAAATTATGAACATTAATGTTTAGTTCCTGGTGCATTCTCAACATAGATATACATTCTTCATACAAAAACAAATTGAGCACTTAATCTTTAGGAGGTTTTCCAGGACATCGTTATGAAGAAAAGGAATTTTTTCGGTGATAAATCTTATCTGAAAAAGTTTGATCTTTGAACGCTTATTGTAACGAGAGTTTTTAATAACTTTAATTAATATTATCGTTTTTGAATGTAATGGACATTTAAGAAACATTGTACATTCGTTAAAAATCGATATGAGGACTTCGATTTTTTAGCTCATGAACAGCTAGCGCGTCGATCTGGCCCACTGTGCGCCGCGCCGCGCCGCGCCGCACAGTGGGCCGGATTGGGGAAAAGTGTGACATTCACCCCTAAAACGAACTTTCTCGTATCGATATCTAATATATGAACATTGTTTCCCAAATGTCCATAGACCTCGGAAATGAAAAAAATAGTACAATTTAATAAATATTATAGTTGTAATAAACATTGAAAGTTGGACGTTTCAAGAGGAGTATTTTTTCACGAGAAAAATTGCTTCTATTTGATGCGATGCCCTGACATTGCTATTTAATATTTTCTCTCGCTTTTTTTTTAAATTGAAGAGCAGATTTTTGCGATAAGAAATCGTATCTTACATTATTAATTAGCCTGCATAATATATTAAAAGTTAATGCTGAACTAAATGGAGAAAATTTTAAAAATTCTATATAATCGGTAACGGAGATCTTTCAGGTCCCAGGATGTCCCAGTTTCTAACAAATTGGACTATTTTTAGTAAACCTTCCTCTACATAATCGTAAAAAAATTAGTGTCCAGCTCGGTCCAGCTTTCAAATTATTCCTGTTTGAAGCTATTGACGTTCGAATAGTGAGCGGAGCGTCTGTCGCGTAGCGAACTCTCTGTTACCTCGGAAAGAATTCTTTAATTAATTTGTCCTCGTACTTTTCTATTACAAGATTGTAGTCTATCAGCAGAAATCGTATTCTTTGCCTTCCGTATACCTTCCGTATACCTTCCGTATGCCTTCGCGAAGGGAATAGCGGTACAGAGGGTCTGCCGTCGTACTTGGGTTTATGATTAGTATGTGAATAGGAGACCTTTTTAAAGATTAACACAACCTCGTTATTTGGTGATCATCTAGGACATGGCCCAATAGTTACTAGTCTCCTTGCAATTTGCAACATCTTTAAAAGCTTAATCCCGGTTAACGGTTATTATACATATATGTAACAAAGTTATATATAATATATAATATATATAACAAAGATTTTAAACAATTTAGAACGAGAAATACTAGAAAATCTTCCAGAATTGCAACAAACACAGATATCGCCTCCTTCTGACTTCAAATCCGTACATGAGCACCATTAGAGTGAAATCGCGTATAAAAAAATTAAGGAATTAGATCCAGAAGCCCGAGAATTAATAATGGAATAACAAGAAATGTAATAATAGTGATAATACTAATAATAATTATAATACTAATGGCAATAATAATAATAGTAATAACATTGATGTATTTTTTCTTAACTAATCCTTCATTTGACATTACAACATTGTCCAGTCAAAGTTTCGCGTTCATATCTTTTACGAATTAAAAGTTACGAGGAAATGTCACACTTAACCCCAATCCGGCCCACTGTGCGCCGGCCCACAGTGGAAAATTTGGACCAAACTCGATCCAAAATCAAAGAACTTTCAATAAAAATAAGGTAGAGCGATGAAATTTTTTAAAAATTATAGCTGAAACTTTGCAGAATACGGGAAAAATAGGGAGTTTACGGTACGAACGTTTTTTAACGTTGAGAAAATTCGTTAAACATGTAGAATTTCAAGAAAATGTAATTTCTCCAGTACCACGCGCGGCAAAATTTTTTTTAACATGCTATATATCATTTCCTGTAGATATTTGCACGATGATTTTAAATCTGGTCTCAAAATTTGTCTACGACCAACGATTTTGCAAGAAACCGATTTTGATTTCGATCGCCAACTGGCAATTGGACAGTTTTTTGCGGACGTCATTTTTGCAGAGGAATATGTTGCTTCAGATGACCTCAGAAATCTCCCATTTCCGGGTTCTGCAGGAGTTTTGGGACACCCTGTGTAACCAAACATATTTAAAGTATATTTTCAATATTTATAGTGACTATACAAACAAACACCAAAGAATACTATTGACAGTACATTTTCAACTACGTAAAGGACTATATTTACATTATATACACAAGTTTGGAGCGATACTGTGACCATGGTTACTAGTTGTGAAAAAGATCAAAGATGTAAAGTAAACGAAGTCCAGGGTGCAGTCTACGGTGCAATCTGGTGCAGTCCAACTGGAAGACCGAGAGTTTGCATACTTATCACCTCGGTCCTCCCCACCTCTACAGGGTTTCATCCCTACTTTTTCGGCGATTTAGGGGAGGACGGAGCTAAACCTAGGTGCTCGAAGCGTCCCGAAGATTCGCCAAGGCTGAACATTTCGCGACCAAACCTTGGGTTTTCCAGCCATCTGGAAAACATGTGCGCCAGCCGCGCCGACCTTGAAAGACGATTATTTTTAACCATTTTACGGCAAGGGGCTGAATCGAGGGTACCCGGGTACGGATGGCAATTTCATTAAACAAAAGTCACGTACCGGGCCCACTGCACAATGTCAGCGATGTTCCTACCATAAAATGTCGCCCAGCGCAGGCCGCTACACAAATGTTATTACCAATGAAAATAGGATTTTATTTGACATCACTTTCTTGAAATTTGTCTACAAAAATTGAAAATTGCATAAACATCCGCAGTCTAGTAATAATAGTTTCTTTCACTAATAAATAGACTGCGTATTTCATGCATTTATAACAAAAATGAATGGACAAACATACAAAAACAATAAATAGGAAAAATTTAGGGATACTATTACATTCTTTACAAGTTATCAAAATTATTGAGTGACGAAATACATTTTCATTAAACTTCTGTTTTCCACGATCGACTAAATAAGTTTTTATATTTTGCACAAAGATCCGCAGTCTATTAACGTGTATCTACAGGATGTCCCAAAAATGTTGTATTTCCTTGAGAAGGGCGATTCCCGACGGCATTTTAAGAAACCTTTTGCTTTGTGAAAATGTTCGCTACGACTTTGTTATAGAGTTACTAACAAAAAACACGGACCAATCAGAGCGCTACTACGACAGGCCCCGCTAAGCGTGTTGTTGGCATTGGTCGAGCCGGAAACTGGCCACTATAACCGCGCTCTGATTGATCCATATTTTTCGTTAGCAGCTTCTTAAGGGGTTAGGTGATATTTTGAAAAAATCGAAATTTTTTTTGTCTTAAATAGTACAATAGTTTCAAGTCTTGATAACAGAATGCAAAAGGTTTTACATGCATTTCAAGCTTCAATACAAATTATTTCTCGAAGTGCCGTTTCGAGAGAGAGTTCGTATACCTGCGAGAAAAATTACATTCGTAAACTTGAAACGCGTTTTTCTCAGAGTTGCGTTTTTCAAAACAGTGTACAAGATACATATCTCGAGTTCTACCTTAGCAGTTGCATAAAAATTTTACAGTTCTCTTCATTATAATGTCTAATAGGCATTGACGATCGATATTTTTTCATTTTTCCATTATTTTGTTAAATATATACAGGGTGGGTCGCCACATTTTTCCACCACAAATATCTTTGTTGTTTTTAAAGATACGTCAAATGTCTGAAGGACAAAGTTGAATGGTAAAATAGGGCTTATACGATACCAAAAAATTTTTGTTTTTATGTCATTTTTTTAGAGATATGAAGGTGACCTGCAATTTTTAATGGAACGAGGTATTTTTTAACACATCAATCGATGCAGCTGGGCACTCGTTATAAAAAAGTACTAACCCATGTATGTCGAAAAGTTAGTAGTTCAGGGGATATTTCAGTTTACATACCTCTAAAATACCATTACTGTCGTACTGAGGCGTTAGTGTTTACTTACTTGTGTAACATCTTAGCACGACAGTAATGGTATTTTAGAGTTATTTAAATTGAAATATCTCCTGAACTACTAACTTTTCGACATACATAGGTTAGTACTTTTTTATAACGAGTGTACAGCTGCATCGATTGATGTGTTAAAAAATACCTCGTTCCATTAAAAATTGAAGCTCACCTTCATATCTCTAAAAAAATGACATAAAAACAAAAATTTTTTGGTATTGTATAAGCCCCATTTTACCATTCAACTTTGTCCTTCAGACATTTGACGTATCTTAAAAAACAACAAAGATATTTGAGGTGGAAAAATGTGGCGACCCACAATGTATAAAAAATTAACAAATTTTTACCGAAATTCAGTCGTTAAATTTAAAGTATCTGCCATTTTGTTAATTTTCGCGAAAATTGAAATGTGGGATCGTCAATGCCTAGAGAATATATCGCAGTTTATGAAAATTTTGGGATTTTTGATATAGTTAATTCGATTTGTAGGAATTCTGTACACCAGTTGGCCATCTGGAAGAAAAAATATTTCGAGCAGGGACGACGAAAGGCATAAGAACAAATTATTTTTTAAATATTACTAGCATTTTTTATAGTTCATAATATACATATAGTAAACTAAAATACAAAATTTTATGTTAATCGATCATTCATTTTTTTCTGTACTACTGTTTAAAAATCTTATATTTTCCCCATTTGTTCCTGTGTCCTAACACGTTAACAAAGCCACGGAGAACATTTTCGTAATGAAAATGGTTTCGTCAAACGACCTCGGGAATTACCTTTTTCAAGGAAATTCAACTTTTTGGGACACCCTGTATATCTGTACAAAGAGGATAACAAGCGGAAAATGTTTCACCATAATTTCAAAGATACCTTGTTTATAAGAAAAGTTCTATCGTGTTACAAGTAAACGTAACTTCGTTGTTGTTCGATAAATAGTTATCGATAACACGGGTTTATAAACTTTCCTTACGCATCTTTGATCAGGGATTCAAGCGTTCCAGGCAATCGAGTGCACCACTCCAGCGTTTGTCCTCCAGAGTTTCGCCATTCGTCCAGTACAAGCATTTCAACGCATAATTTTCGCGACATAGAGAGGCTGTGAAACAACTCAATTGGTTACAGGAAATCCGGTATAGCTTCGGAGCTACAGGAACTTATCTAATTAGTTTTGTTCAAAAGTTTTATGCGTTATAACGTTGCACGGAAAATCGAGAACTTTCCAAAGGTCCGTGTAAAAGCGAATCCATTGTATCGTACACCTTCCGAAGTATGAAAAATATTCTTTTCAATACTAAACATTATTAATGTACAGTAAAGGGGAGTTCGAAGCTGGCAGCCGTCGCGAGCAGACGTGCTTATTTACGCTCCGCACAGGTAGTACTCGAATAACTTGTCAATTCTACGTACAGTGTATAAAGTGAATACCTTATACGTTATCTAATGTGTGATCTATAGTCCGCAAGTGCCTAAAAAATTCAAATAATGGACTCTGACAACAGGTGTCACCTATCCATCGAAAGCCAAAGTTCTTCTCAAGCTTCTGTTAATAAGACGTATGCGAATGTAGCGGCAAACAGTTCACTTCCTAGGAAAGACCAGGCCATCGTACTTGACTCCATTGGTGGTCTCTCTAACGATGATTATTTAAACGGTCTGGAGAAGTTAATCAACATCAGCAACATAATGTTTATCTCCAAAATCTCCGGTGGGAGGATATGTGTATTTCTATCCAGTGTCTCCTTAGTGTTATCGGATAAAGCTATTCAAATAGGTAATCTCTCACTGAAAATTAGACCGTTAATGGAAAAAAAACAAAAGAGTTGTAATCTCCAATGTCAGTCCTGTCATACCACATGATTTTATAGCAAATTTGTTAAAAAGTAAAGGGTTAACATTAGTCTCTCAAATTAGCTACATTAGGGCTGGCTTAAACTAACCGGGTCGGTCTCGCATCTTATCGTTTCGACGGCAAGTTTACATCAAGGAAGAAGACGAACATCTTCTACCAAAATCCTTACAAGTATGCTATGAAAACACGAATTATTGGATATATTTCAGTACAGACTCTACAAATTGCTTTATACGTAAACAGAAAGGGCATATTGTTAAGATATGTCCCAATGCTATTGAGAAATCGACTGTTGACATCACCAAGGACTCAGTATCTCAGTTCCCGAAAATCAACATTAATCATCAGAACACAGGATTAAAAAGAAACGCTCCACCGTCAACCACCTCTGGCAACACTATTGACGAACCATCATCGAATAGTCCATCCTCGGATCATAATGAGAATAGTTCTTCACCTAATCTGAAACTAGAGGGCTATTGTTACACACACGCACACGCACACGCACACGCACACGCACACGCACACGCACGCGCACGCGCACACGCACACGCACACGCACACGCACACGCACACGCACACGCACACGCACACGCACACGCACACGCACACGCACACGCACACGCACACGCACACGCACACGCACACGCACACACACACACACACACACACA
The DNA here is from genome assembly GCA_933228785.1 of Lasioglossum pauxillum. Lineage (NCBI taxonomy): Eukaryota > Metazoa > Arthropoda > Insecta > Hymenoptera > Halictidae > Lasioglossum > Lasioglossum pauxillum. The sequence goes on from OW121700.1 coordinate 27,936,084, forward strand.
CACACACACACACACACACATACGAACATTTTGCTGAAAATAGTCTAAAATGACTGCAATGACCATGAAACGTGAAGATCTGCTAAAAAATCGATTTTCGGGGTAATTACAATAACTTCCCTATAAAATCGGGAAGTTAAAAATTAAGTAAAGCAGACTTTTTAGAACCCAAGGTTAAAAAGCCAAAGACTATAGACGCTACTAGTCTCAACGTAACTTCTCCGGAAGAAAAGTTACCGAACCTAGAAGAAGCATTACTACCAGCAAAAGAATTAATTGGACGGTCTTCTTCATCTCTAGTCTTAGCCTACAATCAATTCAAACGATTTTTAGTCAAATCTATGGGACAACACAACTTGTTGAATATTGCACAAGAATTCACAAACGATGTAATAGGCTTGATTAAAATGATTGACGTAGTGAGACTCCAACTAGAGGATCGATCTCTTAAGGCGACGTGTTCCAGAATGAAAATAACTTCTACTGCAATACGGTGATCCTTCAATGGATTCCGACTAATCCCAATCGTCCGACAGCTGTTTCCACTAACAACGGAAATACCTACACTTCAATGGCTTGTCTGCGTCACAAAGACCTTAAAATTCTATTCTGGAATCCAAGAATATCAGGAACAAAATTTATGAACACCGCACAAAGTACCCTGATTCCAATGAAATTCTATTGTACTGGATACCGTCCTATCTGGGTATACGTGGTAATGAAAAAGCTGATGAATTAGCCAATATTGCCAGGAACAGTGCTGATCAACAACAGTGCTGAACAACTCTTTCAAAATGCCATATGCCGTATACGGATACGTTGCGCGTGCGCGACGAGGATTTAGTAGGGCGAATGGAAGAAACGTTGCGCGTGCGCGATGGGGACGCAACAATGACATGACATTTCGCAGGTTTTAGGTTATTGCAGCGTATCGTAGTTATGAAATGAATCATACGAATCGTTCTGCAGAACGATATTATTGTATGTTATATGAGATGTGATATGAGTAGAGTTCATTAATATGTTCATTAGTATATATATTAATATTCACCGTCAATAACTCAATAGTTGTTGCCCTTTACTATCCTTTCCCATAGCGTATATACATATATATCTGATAGACTATATTTTCCTACAATTTTATTGTATTATGTACCTATAATATATTTATTACATTCAGTATTCAGTTCTACAATTTCTTTCATCTTCCCTATACCAAACTTTTTAATATATAGTACTATAGATTTCAACATTTTTTTCAATATTCATACTCCGCTTCACAACTGAAACTCCCATGTTACAATTCATTTCATTTATAATAAAGAAAGTTCATAATCTGCAGAACGATTCGTAGATACGCTGCAATAACCTAAAACCTGCGAAATGTCATGTCATTGTTGCGTCCTCATCACGCACGCGCAACGTGTCTTCCATTCGCCCCACTAAATCCTCGTCGCGCACGCGCAACGTGTCTCCCATTCGCCCCACTAAATCCTCGTCGCGCACGCGCTACGTGTCACATATTACTTTGGTCATCAGAGAGGGGGTACATTTTTTCACCGTGACTCCCCTCAAGTGGCGACACTGGTTCATACCGATATACTCGAGCCGAGATCAATCATCGCCGCCCTGCGGCGTTGGCCATGCATCGTGTCGGTGGAGTGAGTATGCACTTGACAAATTCTGGGTAGGCGGTCGCTGAGAAATAACGCGACATTACTTATTACATAAACTTTTTATTTAAATAAAAGTAATTTAAATAATTCCAAAAGTGATCTATTAACTATTTATTATTTCTTATTTGCAAATAAAAGATTATTTATTGTATTATTTGAATTGAGGTGGAAATCAATAAATAAATATATAAAACAATTATTTAAAAACCACGCTTATATTAAATTGCACAGAAAAGGAGAAAACAATTTTTTTAGACATTAGTGACTATAAATAGAAGCGTAGAGCGCTAAACTATATTGACGTAATCTTCGTGGGCGCTCCACGCTTTTATTTATAGTCACTAATGTCTAAAAAAATTATTTTCTCCTTTTTAGTGCACTTTAATATAAGCGTGATTTTTAAAAAGTTTTTTTAATATATTTTTTTATTTTCTACTTCTTAGTCTTTACATATCTTGTAATCCATTTTAATTACCACTTCAACCTGTAAATTCAACCATCTTTTGTAAAAGGAAAAATATTGTGTCATGGCGGCTGTAAATCGAAGTTTCCATTCTGTAGGATCAATAGTTCAGGAGCTATTGCAGTGTTTTAGACAGGTAAGGGCGCGGCCATATTGGTTTGTAGCGACCTCGTCGCCCTCCACCCCGACCCAATCCTAACCAACTCAGTAAGTAAACTGAGCTCCTTCGATGCGAAGTGGGCCAGTGGAGTGGGGATGAGTCGGAGTGGGAACACGTAGTGGAGTAGGGAGCGCTGGCGCGCGAAGTGGTGATCGCTGAACGCGATGACGTACTACCGAACGTCGCGCGGCGAGATGTGACGGTTAATATTAAAATTTTTTTTCTCCTAGACACACAGTTTTTTTCAGAATTTGTTTTTTAATATTGCATTGTCACCCAGTTCTGAGCTATGTTTAAAGTTTCAAGTTTCTAGCTCATCGGGAAGTGGTTTAAAATTCGAGTTAGTGGATTAAAATCGAAGATTTGACGCATACAACAGCAACAACGACACAGCAAGCTAATATAAGCGTGGTAAAAAATTAGGTTTTCTAGTGCTCACCTTCTTTGCGTCGTAAATTTGCAAACAATTAGCTTGTGATAGCTAAAATATGATATAAATATTCTTGATTCAATTTTGTCTAAATGTCTTGCAAATACTGCATCGATAGTTGTTCCTGATCTTGTTGTCGCTTCATTAGGATTATTTACCATTACCAATCTTAATTTACTTCTAAACATTACTAGACTGCAAGATGTTTCACTTCAGGTTAGTTTAGAACAAGGGTTTGGATAATTGTTTATAAATCTTTCAGTCGGAACAAAATCCGATGAGAAATTGCATGTGAAAGTAGCTGGAGGTTGGTTCTATGTTATCCAATTGCAAATGTTCACAAATTAACTCTGGTTAATTAGTTATATTAACAATCGTTGCGCGGGCTGATTGTTGCCATAATGCGTAAGACAAACTGTGAGACAAGGACAGACATACATAACATACCACTTCTCCAAAATTGGTTAATAACTAACAATTTAAGCATCAAACCTGCATAAAACTGATATAGGAATGTAGCCAAGGCTTCATTTTACAATCTACAATCTTAAAAGTTCACCAATGAAGTCTTTAAAGCTAGTAAATTAATTATGAATTAATTATTCGCGAAATTTCGTCACTTCCGTAACGCTAGAAAATTGTAGCCCCGTCAGAAAGAAGTTTCACTTCAAAAGTTATTCTATTTTAAAGGGCGTGTGTATACTTTTTACAATCACTGTGTCCACGCTGGAAAAATGAGGATTGCTTTGTGCCCATCAGTAGACAGCGGATTTTATGCATTTATGACAAAAATGGGTAGGTGTAACTTAAAACATTAAAAACATTACTAGAATTTAATACTACTGATATATTATTTTCTATCTAATTAAACAAATTAAGAATGAAATTCAATTTCTATTTCACTCTAGTTTGTTGCAATTCAGGTTGAAAATTTATATTTTGCATTAAGATCCGCTGTCTACTCATCACTCACCTGTCATAAGCATCTTCTTAAGCGAGTTTGCTGCAAACTTCTAATACTTTCACATGATGAATGTAAATATCTCAAATAACAAAGTTATTTAAAAGTATTTTATTGTTTTGTCGATATTCAACATGTGTCAAAAACATATTTGTTTGCGTACTTTTCGTTTTGAACAATTTATCACTACGACTAGGAAGGGTCTTGTTTGCCTTTGTCCATGTAAAAATTGTACTCGCGCGAATTCAACTGACGACAGATTTTCGTCGCCTCAAGTGATGAACGGTTGTCGTTCCATATTTGCCAGCGATGATCGTATCTCAAACGATTAGTCGAACTGTGTTCATGCGCCTGTTTGGTTCTAACTAGCCGTGCTCTGATACAACAGGTCGTCGGTGATTTGTCACGCGCTTGTTCTACTTTGACAAGAACGGTCATTTCTCGATGCACTGATGATTTCGCTCGCGTTTTGATCGATATTAAGCGTTTGCACTCGGAGCTATTTTAACCAGGGACCAAAAATAACAGTTATTCTATAATTTTCTACGATAAAAATCATTAATAAAAAGTTGATCATTATTGGAATTTAAGACAATGTAAAATATAAAGAAAAAAATTCGAATAACGAAACGATTAAAAAATATCGATTTTTATACTTTTTGGTTACAAATAACAGTTATTATTTCATATTCAATGTTCAAAAAATTGGATCCTCCTCGATAACAGTTATCGATGAAAAAAACTGTTTCGATTGATCAAAGCAGTTATCGAAGAGAAGTTCATTTCGATCGTTCATAACAGTTATCGATGAGAGAAGTTCATTTCGATCACTTATAACAGTTACCGATGAGAGAAATTTATTTCGATCGCGCATAACAGTGACCAATAAGAGAAATTTATTTCGATCGCTCATAACAGTTATCGATGATCGAATTTCTTTTCACTTGTTCATAATAATTACTGATGAGAAAATTCATTTTAGTTGCTTATATTATTGTTTCATTGAGAATTCATTGAGAAGGTTTCGTACAACAAGACGAATCAACAAACCATAAGAACAACAAAAAATCTATTTGTTTGTCACATTAAAGTTTCATTGTAGCAATTAATTTTACAAATAAAAAATTTATGAAATAATTTGATTGTCTATCATTGGAAAGTTGTACTATTTAATAATAGCTATTACAAATTTCCTTCATCAATGACTGTTATAGCGATCGAAACGAACTTCTTTCATTGATAACTGTTATGAGTGGTCGAAATAAATTGACCTCATCGAATAACTGTTATGAGCGATCGAAATAAAGGACTCTGCACAAATCATATAGAAAATCTATCCCGGTTAAGTCAGTTGGATTTTTTATATGTTGTAGCTTATGATCTACTGAACAAAAGATGTAATGGGCACAAAGTTTAATAATGGACAGTTATCGAGTTATAATCAGTTAAACATGACAAATTCGAGCTGCCGAATACTCAGATCTCAGGAAGTATTTATTTTTTGGAAAAATGTTTGAAACAAAAATAGTAGGGTTTCACAAAATCTGTTAGGTGGCGTCATTATTTTTGAATTTTTAATGACCTTGAAAAGGTCTGTGAACAAAAATCTTTCACAAAAATCTTTGCGTGTCACAGCAGAGATAAGGGCCCCACGGTTCGTCACTCCCGTAGTATTTTTTGACTCCAAACTCTCTCTGCTGTGTGTGTGTGTGTGTGTGTATTAATACAAAAATGATCTTATTATGTATTACTGAGGATTCTGTTGTGGTGGTCTCTGAGTGGCGTCTAATATTGTGTTTAATAACGCTGAAGAAGGATAACGAACATATAATAAAATAATAATAATATAATTTTAACAGATATTAAAATCTTCTGAAATACTTTCAGAGACAAAAATGTATGGAATACAACTGATATTAATAATATAAATATCGGACGTAGCAATGCCAGAAAGTAATAGCATTTTGGCAGCAATAACGCTAGTATTTTGTCAACTTCATTTAGGTCGCGCAACATGAAAATCGAAGGAGTGGGGTGGTGGGAGTGGGGTGACGGGAGTGGGGGTGCAGCAAGCGTGTAAAGTAAATACATATACTTCCCGAGATTTGAGTATTCGTCAGCTCGAATTTGTCATGTGAACTTTGTGCCCATTACATCTTTTGTTCAGTAGATCATAAGCTACAACATATAAAAAATCCAACTGATTTAACCGGGATAGATTTTCCATATGGTTTGACGGGTCCTTTCTCTCGTTGATATAACTGTTCGCAATCGAATCGTGCGATCGCCGGCGAGCGCGACACGCCGTTCTTCGTCCCGTCGTGACGTCATCGCTCGATCACGATTTCACGCGAAGCGGTTCCTCGGCTCGCGCTCCGACTTCGGATTTCGACAGGATCACGCGAGGATGATCCACCAATCATCGATCCGTTATCATCGCGTGATTCTCGGGAACCAATCCTCCACGGACACCGCTCTGAGGAATCTCCGAGTCCTCGAAAACGGACCAGAATTCTCAAGAAACGTATAGTCGTCAGTCGCTTATTCGATCAACACGTACTCACTTTTGTAAAAGCACTGATTCTCACACAGTTTTCAACCGTCATTTTATTCGCCAATATACAGTTACAATAAATACAGTCCACGTTCATATCTTTAAATTCAGTGTCTTTCGGTTGTACCATTTCTTTCACCTTCTCGCACAGCGCTGTGCGTTTCCACCGGCTCCAATGTTCACGGAATACGAGGCCGTCGGCTTGTTCCGCTACAATAACTGTTATCATCAATTTAATAAAACAGGAGCCACGTAGAAAATTTGTTCTTCTTCTGATTATCTCATACAGTTGAAACTAATCCACTGATGTTCTTAAATCTTTTTAATATGTTTACTGCTTTAAATTGTATGTACCTATTTTTGTCATAAATGCATAAAATCCGCAGTCTAGTTATAAGTGATCGAAATGAATTTCTCTCAACAATAACATTTACCAACAAGAGAACAAATTTTCGGTTACTTATAATCCTTATTTGTAACCAATACGATTTTAGTCGATGAAATACTTGTTATTATATGGCTTTTTTTCTTTTCGGTTATAGCAGTTATAGTAATACTGGTATGTAATAGTAAGATATAGAAACGCAAGATAGAATGAGGGGATGACTCAGGGAGACGACGCGACGTCTATTGATGGAGTCCGAAATTGTCCGAAATGGAACTGAATGAACGGAACACCACAACCACACTGAGCTCTAAGCCCTGTGCTGCCTGAGGCAGTGCTCCGATATCGTCCAAGATTTTTCGTACGATGGATGGCCGCTGCATGGAAAAAACAGTAATGTATCTATGATGACGAGGTAGTGAAGCCCTGTGCCCTGCGTCTTGAGTCAGTTATATTGGCGCGAAAGTATCGAAACAATCTGTTCCGGACAAAAAAACTTCAGAACGTGTTCTACAAGTTACAAAATATACACAAATACACATGTTATACATTCATTTCTCAGAATCAAATCATACAAATCTTTTCAAATTCTGCGGGCTGCTCGAGGTACCCCATTTTATAGAGAATCTTACTTTACTGAGGCTGAAAGCGCCACCAGCGGCCATCCATCGCACGAAAAATCTTGGACGATATCGGAACACTGGCCTGATTCAGTGATGCCAGAATCGTGGGACGTGGTATTTTTCCCCTCCGCTGGTTCAGCCGACTCGGCCCCCCACTTTGACGTACATCGGCCCCTTACGTCGCTTCTACTGCACTTCTACACAGAAGCGTACCTATAGTCTGTCCGTGTGAGCTGCCTATTTGACTTGATGCGTATTGGTACGCTTGTGTGTAGCGCGTGCGCAGTAGAAGCAACGTAAGGAGCCGATGGTACGTCAGAGTAGGAGGCCGTGTCGGCTGAACCAGCGGAGGGGAAAAATACCTTGTCCCACGATTCTGGCATCACTGTTATCACAGTTCAAAGGCCCAATATAAAATTTTTTGTATTATTACTTATTTTTTTATGAAACTTTCACCAATATATTTGTGGAATTTTTCTGATTAAAATAAGACCAAACACGATATAATTTCAACTGTATTTAGTGGTTTAATTGACGATGAACGTTTCGGGTGCAAGGAAGGACAGCGTATGGGAAAGAAAGAGACGCGCAGGGTCGCAATCGCTTCGGCTGCGCGCGAATCGCTCTCTTTACACGCGTTGTCCTTCTCTACGTTCGGCTCGGCCTTTGAAGCGAAAGAAAATAGCGTCCGTCTACGAAAAATGCAAACGAACCTCCCTGAGGCTTTTGCGTTTATAAATGATTTACTGTAGGTCCTATTTCAACGTCTATGGCATAGAAAATGACCGCGTGGAACAACATCGATGGCTATGTTACGTTACATCGCGGCTACGTTTGTGTTTATGTTGTGGCGCCTGAATAATTCGTTCGGTGCGATAAAATTTCATAACGAAACATCGATAATCTAATCTATCTAAACATCTAATAAACGATTTTGAGTTCGGTAAACAAATCATAGAATACTTTTTTACGTTGAGAAGTACCAGACAAAATGACTGGTATTGGTACATATAAGTAGCCGTAGTACAAAAACTTATATTGATTCTGAATAAATTAAACAAAAATAAAATTCGTTATATTACACCTTTAGTTATCGCTGCTAAAGTCGGTTAAGGGTAATATCGTTCGGTGATGCGTGCTACTATAAAACGCATGGCGTCGCATGGGTTTTGTTGAGGATTTGTTAATATTTGTTGTCGCATACTCCGTTTTCAGTTGAATATTCATCACATTTTGCAATTGGAAGCATGTTCATCCCTGCTTTGAACGTTCACAGTGAACGCATTAACTGTCTTTGCACCGTAAAACTGGTTTTACGTTATTTCAGTGTTTTCACATGTATTTTGCGAAATAATGCTTTACAGGCAACGAACAGTAGACGATACTTGTTGATGTTCGCATAACTTTGTTCTATTGTTTATTGAGCCGTATTAAGGATTTTGCTATATTTGGTTGTTGCTACTATTGCGTTTTAAACTTTTCAGTGTGGAAGAATGCAACCAAAAAGAACACTACATATACTTACATATGTATGTATGATCGGAACTAACATAATAGTCCAGTCAACGAAAAGTTGTAGAGGGAAATGGAAGGAACACAATTTCTAACTTTGGGTCTTTGTTTGGACTAGTTAGGAGGTAAACATACTAAAAGTCCATACTCCTAGGAGGTGAGCGTGGTGTAGGGGGGCACGTAGAAGATCCCCATTTTCGGTTTTCCGCTTGTATCTCGGAAACTATGCATCCTATCGATAAGACCATTCAATACAAAATTAAAGTTGACCAAATGTGTCACAAGATTGATTGCCTTCAGTTTTCCATCTCGCATGGTTTCCGAGATATCCGCGCTCAAAGTTCACTAATTGTGCTGAAGAGTTAGCTAGTCGAATAAGGCAAAAAACGTGAGGCAAAAATTTCTTTTTCACAATTAGTGAACTTTGAGCACGGATATCTCGGAAACCATGCGAGATAGCGAAAAACTGAATGCAATCAATCTTATGGCACATATTGTCAGCTTTAATTTTGTATTAAATGGTCTTATCGCTAGGACACATAGTTTCCGAGATATAAGCGGAAAACCGAAAAAGGGGACCTTCAACGTGCCCCCCTGCACCCCGCTCACCTCCTAGGGGTAGGAACTATTAGTACGTTTACCTCCTAACTAGTCTAAACAAAGTCCCAAAGTTAAAAATTGTGTTCCTTCCATTTCCCTCTACACCCTCCTTATGAGCATTCATTGAATGGACTAAAAATCATCAAGCTTTATACAAAGCGAGCTACCTAACCTTTATACCTGTTGGAATTTATTTAAAAAACAAATTGACAAAAATAATCTACTGTTATTTAGTAGGCAGATTCGGTCGCTTGACTCTCGAGCACCTATACAAATGATACATTGTATCTACATGCTGTCTGCGTCATGGGACCCTCAACTCTCACTTGTTTCTTAGATCGTCGTCTGTTTTTTCTAGAGCGATCCTCACCAGTGTCGCCAGATCGCCAGCAATCGAGGGGAACCAAATACTCCCTCTCTGGTGACCAGTCCAGTCTACGACACAGCTTGCGCTGCGCACGCGCAACGTGTCACATATTACTCTACCCTGGTCATCATAGAGGGGGTACCTTGTATTCCCTTCGAGTGCTGGTTTGGTCACTTTCTGGCGACACTGATCCTCACTCGTGTCGAGATTCTCGAACAATAAAGACGTGCCTCACAACGTGCATTCAGAAATATAGATATATTACATAGAATAAATTCTATTTCATATTTTAATAGAGAGTGGTTTATTGTACACCCATATTCCAACAGTACTTCAAATATCTCTGTTGTTTTTAACCTTTTTAGTGGTTACAAGTTTTGCACTCCAAATTTATCCTTTCGCAAATCAATTTCACCGATTAAGAATATTTAAAATTAATTATTTATTTATTTAGATTAAATTGTATATGTACTTTCATTCTTAAAATTTATTAATCAGAAATGGCTACAATGAATATACATATCTACACGCAGTTTTCATAATTACAAAGTTCATGAATTGATAATTACTTTTAAATAAGTATTTGATGTAAATTTTTAGAATAAATAAAATTTTGAATTTCTTTACAATTAATTTACATTTGATTTGATTTTCTTTACCAAAACTTACATAAAAATGCTTTATTTGTAAAAGGGCAAAATTGGGTTTGCAAAAGGGCGAATTTGGAGTGCAAAACCTATATGTCGGATGTAATCGTTATCGTATGTATGACAGAATGACGTAATAATAATAATAACTGTGATAGTTTCTTATTTCATTTGTAACGCTATAAATATTATACTTTAAAATACATCATAATTTAATTGCAAAGTACTTTATAATTAGATTGTAATTTAATTGAATGGAGATCTGAATTATAAATTACAATATGACTGAATTACAATGTAATTCAATTACTTTGTAATCATAACTCCTGGAGTAATTCAATTGTAATTCTGCACAACTCTGCTTTCATCGTAGATGTCCAAAAAAAGGTAGTTCCATTTTAAACAACTCAGACGATCTTGATATCTCTAAAAAAATGACATAGAAACAATTATTTATATGGCATCTTGTGAGCCATTCGGTAATGGTGTCTGTAATTTTTTCATTTGCATTATTTTTTTCGAAATGTAGGTGATCTTCAATTTTTTAAATGGAATGCTATGTATTTTTTTATGTCATGTGAAGTCAATATGTGTTAATGAAAGGGTATAGCCGGATAAGCATGGGCCAGCGACCCCCGCTCCGATTTTCCTGATTCCTGTCTTAAAACATCGTTTTATGTCTAAAAAAACATTCTGTAAAATTTCAAATGTCTACCCCCACCGATAAGGGTGATATTGAGGTAAATTCCCCCGCACTTAAATGCAATTTGCTCCAAAACGAGAAAAGATATCGACATGGGATAAACGGTAAATAAAAGATATAGATACACTCTATATTTCAGATTTTTTTCAGAATTTTTTGCTAATTATTTATAGTTGAAAATAATTAATTAATTTTTTGGGAATTTTTTTAACTATCTTCCCCTAGGTTGACACCTACCAAAAAATTGTAAAATATTGCTATGATTCTAACCTATTTTGTAAAAAAATCTCAGAAGTGTCCGTTTGGTGGAACAGTGTCAAAAAAAAATAAAGTATGCCGGCGAACGCTCAGTTTGATCAGTAACGACGCAGCGACCGATTCCCCTTGCGGCGGCTAGTGACGAGAGCGAACGGGAAGTCGGCACTTGTACGGAAAAGCTGATACATGTAAAAATGCGACTAAATCTTCTAATACATGATTACAGTTAGAAGTCTAAACAATTATATTCTAGACAATAAAAATCGTTTAGTTTATAAACACATATAAAAAAAAGAAAAAAACAAGAAAAGCGCCGACTTTCCGTTCGCTCCCTCACTAGCCGCCGCAAGGGGAATCGGCCGCTGCGTCGTTACTGATCAAACCGAGCATTCGCCGGCATACTTTATTTTTTATGGCACTGTTCCACCAAACGGAGACTTCTGAGATTTTTTTACAAAATAGGTTAGATTCATAGCAATATTTTACAATTTTTTGATAGGTGTCAACCTAGGGGAAGATAGTTAAAAAAATTCCCAAAAAATTAATTAATTATTTTCAACGATAAATAATTAGCAAAAAATTCTGAAAAAATCTGAAATATAGAGTGTATCTATATCTTTTATTTGCCGTTTATCCCATGTCGATATCTTTTCTCGTTTTAGCGCAAATTGCATTTAAATGCGGGGGAATTTACCTCAATATCACCCCTATCGGTGGGGTAGACATTTGAAATTTTACACACTGTTTTTTTAGACATAAAACGATGTTTTAAGACAGGAATTAGGAAAATCGGAGAGGGGGCCGCTGGCCCATGCTTATCCGGCTGTACCCTTTCAGTGTGGGTCAGAAATGTCTACGGCATAGGCGTAGGACAGGCAGGAGTCCGAGGGTTAAAAAGTCATTAAAACCGATGAGATTTTTCAATTGTGATGGAAATGAATAATTTCAACTGTTTGTTCAAGTATAAACCTATTTTTAAAAAGAGTTTTGCATTCTTATGTCTCTGTATTTTTAGAATAAAAATATCAGTAGATTTTTAAAGAAATGTTTGTGATACATCATACGTCATGTTTATGTCATACGCCATTCAGTAGAAAATTCGTTTTGTTTGGTACACCCTGTTCTCGACACGGTAGAACCGAATGGACTATCGGATATCTGAACATTTGGAAAATGCGAGCTACTTATCGGAATTGGGGTTTCGAATACGGTGGGAAATCACGTGGAGTATTTCTGAAGGGAGACTGCTGTAACGGAAGAGGAACCGTGCAAACAAGCACAGAGATAAATAGCAAAGGAAACCGATGTACAAGCTGACGAAACAGATCTTTTCTGAAATTGCTTGTAGTGCGAACAAATGTGCAGTACAATTGTACTCATTGCATTCCATTTATTTGATTTCAACTTTCCTACGATTTTGCAATTTTTCTTCTCGAATCACGCACGCACGCTCACACACACACGCTCACACACACACACACACACACACACACACACACACACACACACACACACACACACACACACACACACACACACATCTATTGAATAAAAAAAACAAATTCCTGCGACCTAGTATACAATGGCCTTTAGATGACCAGAAATTCATAGTAATTAAGAAAATAATAATAAAAACCGAACAAATGGAAACAAAAATATCTGAAAACAATTGTATCAAAATTTTGGGGCAGCTAGGGGCAGTTAATTCTTGTGTAATCCTTTGCAGGATACATGTATGCATGTTTTCCGATAAAAATCATGGAGGAGTTTAGAGGACTTCCGTATTATTAATAACACGGAAGTTTATTTTTTGATTTTTTTCCCATGAAAACGCACTGTGCGCCGTAACGATATATTATGTAATTTTCGATTTCAATCTCATCGACTTTATTCATAATATCGTTTGTAATCGGTTATCTTCTTATATGTTTCAGGTATTTCGTTTAATTGCATCATTCCTGGACTCATCCCATACTCTCATAGTGCCACAGTCGTCGAAATCATCATTCGTAAGTACCATCCTATATTCCTATATTTCTTCCAATCGCACAGTGGGCCAAAGGGCAGAGTACGATTTCCGTGGCCCCTCGTTTTGAGGTTATATTTGTGTTTTTGGGGTGTTTCAAGAAAAAAATGAATATATAGCATAATGTCAAATCGGCCTGGTTTAGCCGGTAAAGTAGATTTCCTGTTTTTTATAAATTTGCAAATATCTCGGTAACTATGCGAAATATGGCAAAATATCAAGAGACCTTTTTTGTAGAAAATGAAATTTCCAACAATTTATGTTGTATGCCATTTTTTTATCAGCGGCGCAGTTTCCGAGTATATTCATATTTCGGTGAAGTTGCAGAACAACTACCTCCGGTAAATATAGCTATGAAGGGACCCAATGCACGTTGACGTATGTTGTCAAGGACAACATTCTGAACAACTTTTGTCAATACATCTATCCGTTGCTCGGACTTAGTTTCCGAGATAATTACGAAAAAGCTTCGTTAAATTTTGGTTGCAACTACAGTAAACTTTACGTTTAGGGAGGCAGCTCCCCACACAGACAATACCACACATACCCACCCAGTGCTTAACACGCACCCAGTGTTTCTAAAAAGAAGGTCACCCATTTATGTATAACGAGAGTGACATACTACTCCTGGATTTTCGTATGCGTTTATTTTATTTTATTTTATGGAAAAATGGAATTTTAACAGCATTTTAACGTTTTTTATAAGAAATTCAATTTCCTACAAAAAATGTCTCTTGATATTTTGCCATATTTCGCATAGTTTGCGAGATATTTGCAGGTTTATAAAAAACAGGAAATCTACTTTACCGGCTAAACCAGGCCGATTTGACACTATGTTATACAGGGTGTTTACCTACAGGTGGGAGAAAATTTAAGGGGAGGTTCTCGACGATAATCTAAGACGGAAATAAAGAATAAAAAAATTGCGATTTCGGCTTCGTTATTTAGTTATTAACAATTAAAAATCCGCCTAAAATGCTGCAACACTTCTAACAAAAGTGTACGTTGCGTACGTCACACAGGCGCGCGACAGTCTCGTATCAAGTGACAAACGCATGCATACCTTGGTTCTCATTTGGGGCCCCAGCGAGGTGAAAATGTTTAAAAAATCGTTGGACGACATTGAACCTACCTACTCGTTAAAATGCACAAGGGCATTTATAATATCCGCCCTATGGAATTATCGAGTAGAAGGGGTCAATGCCCTTTCACTTTTAAATTCTTCTCACACATATCCACATATCCTTATTCTGCACTATAATTGTTCATAACACCGTATTTAATATACTGGAATAAACGCTCTAGCACTATTTACGATATCATACACACGCACTACGAGTTTACAGAGAGTACAAGTTTACTGAGGGAAATGAGGAGAATGTAAAGAACTGGTAATCCTTTAATGTTGAAACACCGCACTTTATGGAACTTGATTTACGTCGCGAGACTCGTTCACAGACGGAACGGACATCTTGAGGTCGTGTGTGATTTCTGCGAACAGAAATCTTCGACGCGTGCGAGAAGAATCGTTCGTACAAGCTAGCATCCGTATGCATACTGATTCAAGACAGCTGATGAGGTCGATGCCAGATCGATAAAACAAATAAAGATCTACAGCAAACTACCGCCCAAACGTCGCGCGTTGCTATACCAACCATTACCAACCATTGTCTATCCTGTTTTCACGAATTTCGTGATTCCTTCTCATTCTGTCTGTGACCGCGAAATATTTCATGTGTGTGCATTCAGTGATGCCAGAATCATGGGTCGTGGGTTTTTTCCCCTCCGCTCGCTCAGCCGACTCGACCCCCCACTCTGACACACCGTCGTCACCACGTTGCTTCTACTGCGCACGCGCTACACATGAACGTATCTCTACTCCGCCGACATACTCTGATAGAGGTACGTTCGTGTGTAGCGCGTGCGCAGTAGAAGCAACGTGGCGACGACGGTGCGTCAGAGTGGGGGGTCGAGTCGGCTAAGCGAGCGGAGGGGAAAAAACCCACGACCCATGATTCTGGCATCACTGTGTGCATTGACCACATCAGCTGTCTTGGATCAGTGTGCATACGGATGCTAGCTTGTACGGACGATTCTTCTTGCACGCGTCGAAGATTTCCGTTCGCATAAACTCGTAGTGCGTGTGTATGATATTGTAAATAGTGCTAGAGCGTTTCCTCCAGTATATTAAGTACGGTGTTATGAACAATTATAGTGCAGGATAAGGATTTGTGGATATGTGTGAAATGAATGTAAAAGTGAAAGGGCATTGACCCCTTCTACTCGATAATTCCATATGGCGGATATTAGAAATGCCCTTGTGCATTTTAACGAGTAGGTAGGTTCAATGTCGTCCAACGATTTTTTAAACATTTTCACCTCGCTGGGGCCCCAAATGAGAACCAATGAATGCATGTGTTTGTCACTAGATACGAGACTGTCGCGCGCCCGTGTGACGTACGCAACGTACACTTTTGTTAGAAGTGTTGCAGCATTTTAGGCGGATTTTTAATTGTTAATAACTAAATAACGAAGCCGAAATCGCAATTTTTTTATTCTGCATTTTCGTCTTAGATTATCGTCGAGAACTACCCCTTAAATTTTCTCCCACCTGTAGGTAAACACTCTGTATATTTATTTTTTTCTTGAAACGCCACAAGAACACAAATATAACATCAAAACGAGGGGCCACGGAAATCGTACTCGTGCCGGGCCAAATTTTACATTACAGACCAAGAATTTTGAACTTTCGTTTACATAATCCCATAGATTTCGCCGAGAAATGCCAAAAATCCAAGACTTAACGTTAGGAATTCACTGGTTCAAAAGTTATGCGTGTTTAAAGTTGAAGGGCGGCAAGGGCGACGCCATGTTGGCATGCGCTCAGACATTGTCCAATGAGCGGAGTCTCTAGGTGATAGCACAAACACGTTGAACAACTTATCCCTCTACACATAAGTCTTAAGTACTTGTTGCGTCGCTCGAGAACAGCGACAGCTTCAATAAATACGTCAAAAATAACTTTATGGTGCGGACAACCATCTGCGAATATATCTATCATTTTCTCAATCCGTCCATTTCGTTGTACCATCGAGTTATTATCCCAAAGCAATATTTAAGTATTCAAAAAATATTTTAAGGTAGAACCCGCAAAAAATAGTAGTCGTGACTGACAGAGTCATAAAGCGAGTAGAGAATAGGAAAGGTAAACGTAGGACGGGCGACAGATGCTGTCCAGTGATAGAGTGTAAACTAGCGGGACGGGAACGGGGCTAGAGGGCAGTGCCGTAACGAGGGTAGAAGCGCCTGTGGCGAGTGTCTAACTTGCACCTCCTCCTAACCCAATAATGACAAAAAAATTAAAAATTTTAATGTAACAAGTTAAATTTTACTAAATGCAATATATTAAACACTATTAACCTCATCAAAATGAGTTGCCTGTATATACAATAATGTATTTGTCAAGGTATGTCTATGAATAAATAATCTATAACCTAAATAAGAACAAATTTTTATTCATATTCAATGACGACAAAATAAAAGTAATACAAAACATAGGTAGATGTTATAATAATATATTAAAAACATAAAACAATTCAGCATAAATCATAAAGTAATTTTTCTCGTTTTTTCATATACTATACTTACATATACTTACAAATACTTTCACTTACAATAAAAAGAAGAATACAAACAATGGTTTCACGTAAGGATTGAGTCTTTTAACGTGAAAAAGCATAAAAGACAAAAGTTTATATTTTATTCACTTTCTATGATTCCCATGTGCAGCGAAATATAAAAGCTTCTAATCTACATATAATCATCAATATTAAGATTAGGGCATGTTTCGACGTTTTGAAATGGAATAAATAATATCATTGCAATATCAAGTGAAAACGTAATGAAAGTTAAGTGAAAATATATAGTATAAATTGTCATGCTCTGGTTACGTCAATATTATCAAATCAGATTAATTGCCAGTGTATCATTAAAAGCATTTCGAAGCGGTATCTGAATGTAATACCGAATTTACCGTAGCGTAATGAATATGTATTAATACCGTATTGTCGAATATGTTAAATAGACCAGTCAATTGCACAGTCTATTTGCATCGTTAATAAATAACGTTTAGCGTGCAAACAAATTTAATTTTCATACGATCACGGAACATTCAATAAATGTAAAATTGAAAAATTGTGAAAAAGGGGAGCGTAGTACTTTATTTATATAGGATGCGGCCGAATAATAGGTATAACGGTGCACAATGTGGTTCCGTATGAAAAATAAGAAAAAATATAGAAGAAAATTTTTTTATCCGAAGCATCGTTTTCGAGAAAATCAAGTTTGAAAGTGCAACGAATTCAGGCCCTATTAGATAGGAATCGTCTGTCGTATTTGACTGTCTGTCTATGACCAACTAATTCTACTTATTACCTATACTAGAGCAGGCCTGGGCGAGTTTACGGCTCGAGAACCGCAGACGATGTCTCTCCCCACTGTTGGGTCCTCTCGACCAAACTCCTGTGGAACGTAGGAGGAGGTTGGAGAGATTTAAAATGTATTTGTACATATGAGTGAGTGAGGCACCTAAGAATTTCACCGAAAAAATCTCCGTTGTTTTTAGTAATACGAGAAAATGTTTAAAATTATTGTGATTGAGAAGAAAAAAGAATATTTAGCACGACAATGAAACTGGGCTCATTTTAACAAATTATCTACCGGAAACCTACCAATAGGATTTTCAATATTTGTATTGTTACAGAAAGAAGCTTAGAAATCTTTATTTTACACATTATTAACAAACGAAATGATTAAATCACATTACTTGTAACTTGTTGGTGCACGATTCAAATTATTATGACTGTTGATGGATATATTAAACAATTCCTTAATCATAGACATAATCTTTAAAAAATTATTGCATAATTTTCGGTAGATAATATATTACAATTATAAAATAGCAGAGTGTTAGAAAATGTATAACCTTTCTCTAATACTATCGTTTTATATTTTATGAAATGATACTGTGGGCCCGTAAATGAGAAGAAATACCGTTTAATATGGTTAACGCTATATGTATACACACAGGGAAAGGTGAAAATATCTCCGTTGTTTTTAGTAATACGAGAAAATGTTTCCGACAGAATATGTTTGTTTCAGAAGGGGAAATTGTTGTGGCGGAGAGGAAGACGGAGTTTCTTTTCTCTAGGTCATATTTTTTTATATATACGAGGTCATTGTCATTTTTAAAAATAGGACAACGTATTTTGATTAGTTTAACATTATAGTTAATAAACATACAAATTGAACCATGTATGAATTATAAGTTGACCTCTAAATAACCTTCGAAGGAGTATTCTTCAAACAGTACAAATTAATGTACGGAGACTATGTTCATGCATACTGTACTTTACTAGGTTTCCGTTGACGTAAACACTGAAACATTGTCGACAGACATATCTTGTTTACATTTTGTCGTACCGCGCAGCACTTTGCGTCATATTACATCAGTATGATTTCAGTCTCACAAGGAGAGGGCGCGGTCGATGGGTCACCGATTTTCCTGAAACTTGCAGTATTTGAAGATGTCGTCTCCATATGTAATTTCGCAAAGCTATAGCGCGCACTACTCAAGATTTTCCGAGAAAATTGCATTTGAAAGTCGTTTCACTCGGGTATAAAGAGTTTGCGTTAAAGAGTCAACAAGAAGATGAATGGCCGAGGGCGCAGCGGGAAGGTACTGTGAATCAGTAGGTTATTGGTTCGAACCCCGCTATCGACATTTTTTTTTTCTTGAAACAGATATCTACTTCGATTTTAATAAGCCTAAAATCTATTATTTTAAAGTTATTTTTATTTTTTAAGTAGAAAATACATATTTTTTATTTGTGGGAAATGGGGAAATAAAATAAATCGAACATAAAAATAATACGAAATGTTACTTTAATAGAACTTACTGTATTATTGCACATGCTCTTTATTAATTACATGTTAGTGTATGTGTGTGACACGAGCTAGGGTGATATTGATCGTAAAAACATGGAAAACAATAATTTTGGCGGCATCTAGCACACACTATAAACGCCGCGTTCGTACATGCACACGCTTTTTTGAGGACTTCTATTGGGAAGCATACCTCGTTCACATTCATAAATATGTCTCTACTATCACAGAGTTTGGACGCAAACCACGCATATTGTAACATTTTTAAAAATATCGGAGAAGACAGCTGATGGTGAACAGCATCGCTAATTTTTGTCGTCGTCGCTACCAGGTCCGGGGAAATTCTATTCTCCATTCTATTAAAGGGGTTTTTTAGTGACTTTACCTGGTTCCAGTATGAGCTTGTTTATGATGGGTCGTTTATGATGGGTTGTTTATGATGGGTTGTTTATGATGGTCACATCTGGTAACCAGATTCGCCTGGGCCGACACTTTCCTACTACCTCATAATCAGGTATACGTACATACCTGATAGCCGGCCTTGCAGGACCAAGAAACTTTTCGTTGGACATTTTCGCGATGAGCTGTTTTTTCCGGCAAACCTTCATACCTCTTCCATCCCTGGAAAATTTGGCCCTTTTCAAGAATCACATAAATAGCCCTCCGAATGCGTCGAGGGCCTCAGTTTTTTTACAACGACTGGCGAACAAACACGTTACCTCCCAGGACGTTCTTTTTCCGCTATTTTGGTTTTTGAGATTTTCGTTTTTTTCGATAATGTCGGACGTGGAATTTGTAGACGAGCAAGGCCCTTCGACAGCACAAACATCGGCGTGTCTTGAAGAAAGTGTGCGCAATGATATTGCAAAGTTGCGGTTGAAAGATGCCGTGGTTTATTACGAAGAGCTCCTAGCTAATAATGACATGATTGCATCACAGGCATCAACAGTGATTAATGAGGAGGCCATTCTCATGGGAGAAGAAATTTATCACCGGACAATGGAAATGTTGAACGAGAGGAATTTCATCGTTTGCGATGAACTTTTTATGAATGATGAACCTGTCGAGGAAAGTTCGTATGAAGAAGTTGGGTCCAGTTCATCTGAAGGTTACCAACCAGAGGAGAAGATGAGTAAAAGTGAATACATTCCACTAGAATATAAAGTTAAAGTGGTGAACATTGCAAAAAGCCATCCAACTTGGACGCTGAAGACCCTGCATAAGAAAGGCTGCTCCCGCTTGAAACGGATGGATTTTTTGGCAAAGTGGGAAGAACAAGTCAAAAGTGGTGGAACTGTGTTTGACAAATATGCTACCATCGATTCCTGGACAAATGACCGTTTCCAGGAAGCTCGGAAAAATTGTCAGCAAGTTACAACACGTAACCTGCAGCAGTGGGCTCTATCTGCTGCAAGCCAGTTCCGTGATTTTGAATTTAAAGCATCAGAGACCTGGGTGAAAGAATTCAAACGGAAGCATGGAATACGCCAACGGAAAATTACGAAGTATGTTTCGGAAGCTGAAAACATAACAGTAGAGGAAACGTTGGCTGCAGCCGAAAATTTTCGTATACAAGCTCGTGCTCTGATACCGAATTTCAATTCGGATTTTGTTATTAACACGGACCAAACGGGCTGTCAGTATCAATCGACCTACGACAGAACGCTTGCCCACCAAGGATCGAAAGTGGTCACCGTCCAAAGGCAAAACATGAATAAGGTAACCCATTCTTATACAGCCCAGTACGCTGTCACTTTGTCGGGAAAACTATTACCGACTGTTTTTGTATGCCTGCAAGAGGTATCAGGAACATTTGGACCAAGGGTTCGCAAGTTGGTAGACGAGTATTCGGCCAAATACAAGAACGTTGTTGTTAAATGTTCCAAATCGGGAAAACTCACAACTGCGTTGTACCAAGACTTTTTAAACAATTGTTTAAAGCCATATGTACACAAAGAAAAGTTCCTACTTTTAATAGATTCGTGGGGAGGACAAACTAATCCGGCAATGTACGACGAGGTATTCATAGATGACGAGGGTATGCCAACGTGCACCGTGAAAGTTATACCTCCGAAATGCACTCCTTTGGTGCAGCCATGCGACGTCTACTTCTACAGACAAGTTAAAAATTTAATAAAGCGACTGCAAAATTGTTCACATTTAATTCAACAAAAACGTGAAATAAATTCAAGAGAGGATTGCATAAAAATCCAATCCATTGTACATCATCAGCTATCTTCTCCGATATTTTTAAAAATGTTACAATATGCGTGGTTTGCGTCCAAACTCTGTGATAGTAGAGACATATTTATGAATGTGAACGAGGTATGCTTCCCAATAGAAGTCCTCAAAAAAGCGTGTGCATGTACGAACGCGGCGTTTATAGTGTGTGCTAGATGCCGCCAAAATTATTGTTTTCCATGTTTTTACGATCAATATCACCCTAGCTCGTGTCACACACATACACTAGCATGTAATTAATAAAGAGCATGTGCAATAATACAGTAAGTTCTATTAAAGTAACATTTCGTATTATTTTTATGTTCGATTTATTTTATTTCCCCATTTCCCACAAATAAAAAATATGTATTTTCTACTTAAAAAATAAAAATAACTTTAAAATAATAGATTTTAGGCTTATTAAAATCGAAGTAGATATCTGTTTCAAGAAAAAAAAAATGTCGATAGCGGGGTTCGAACCAATAACCTACTGATTCACAGTACCTTCCCGCTGCGCCCTCGGCCATTCATCTTCTTGTTGACTCTTTAACGCAAACTCTTTATACCCGAGTGAAACGACTTTCAAATGCAATTTTCTCGGAAAATCTTGAGTAGTGCGCGCTATAGCTTTGCGAAATTACATATGGAGACGACATCTTCAAATACTGCAAGTTTCAGGAAAATCGGTGACCCATCGACCGCGCCCTCTCCTTGTCAGTTTCGAAATGTCGTATTCGATCCGTGAAAAATGTGATATTGTAATCGTCTACTGCGAATGTGAACAAAACGCAGTGCACGCTCAATTACAATATGCAAGAATATAGTCTGATCGGAGACATCGTAGTCTTCCAACTATCAGGAGCGTGTACAAGGTCTTTCGAGACACTGGAAGTGTAGAGAAGAAAAAAACGTGTACGAAATAAACCAAAAACAAATGTAAATAATGAAATAAATATTTTAGTTTCCGTAGTTGATAATCCACACATTAGTACAGTAAAGTCGCGATATTTTGCAAACGGCTGTGTTCTGCACGGAAAAATATCGTGTAGGGACACTATTTTTTTATGACTGAGTTTACCGCGCCGAAAGTACAAAGGAAGCCGAACGTAGAAAAGGACAGCATGTAAACACGGATCCTTCCTTGCGCCCGGAACTTTCATCGTTAATTAAACCACTAAATACAATTGAAATTATATCGTGTTTAGTGTGATTTTAATCAGAAAAATGCCACAAATAAGTTGGTGAAAACCCTATAAAAAAGTAATGAAAAATTAAGAAGTTTTGTAAATGGATTAGTAGTGGTTCACACCGATATACCCAAGCTGAGATCAGATCACGTGGCATGTTTACACTGCTCAGAGACCGAGGCAGCTCGAGCTTCGCGGCCCTTGCGGCGTTGCCCCTCATTGGAGGGGGTAGGCACTTGCCAAATTTCTGGGTAGGCGATCGCTGAGAAATAACGCAACTCTACTGTACACAGGAAATCGACAGAGAGTCAAACCTTAGTCAGAGAAGCGTGTTAAGAATTCTACACCGGCATACATTTCATCCTTTTCATTCATCATCACACCAAGAGTTACACAATAAGGATCTCAAAAACCGAGTCAATTTTTGTCGATGGGTGCCGCGTCAGAATCCTGAATTTTCTAATACTGTTTTACTTACGAATGAGTCAACATTAGGGTGGACCCTATTTCTCGACTATCGAATTTTTTGTGGGACAACCCCTAGAATGGTGCCACTGGACAAAAAAATAATCTGTGCAAAATTTGAAATTGATCGAAAAACGGGAAATTGTGCCAAATCGACTTTGAAAATTTTTTAATTTTGTAACTCGCTTTTCTCCACTGCAGTATGTGGTCAGAATATATGTTTATATATTGTTGAATTTGTCTTTTTATTCACTACAACAATTTAGAAACAAAATGTAATATTGATTTAAACTAGAGGGCTATTGTCGCTCGCTCGCTTCGCTTTCTCGCGAGTAGGGTTGTTTTTGCTCGCTCGTTTCGCGAGCTCGCTGGTAGGTCTGCTCTTGCGAGAGGGTTAGTGATACACATGGCTAGTAGGGCCTACTGATATTAATGTTTTTTATTTGGTGTGTGACTCTCCAAGAGTCACACAAAGGACTTCCCGATTCATTACTCCTTCGCCAACATCGCTAACATCGTTTTTTTTTGTACTTTCATCGATATTCTTCCAAAATGTATTCTTGGGAGTAGAGATGATAAATTCACTGTTGCATTGGAATAACTTTCGATTATTCTAAGCGGTAACATTAGCATCAGTTAAAAAAAAAAATTTTTTTAATCTAAAAAAAAATTTTTTTTAAATCTAAAAAAAATTAAGAAAAAAATTTTTTATGTAATTGCGTTTGGTTCTTTGGTGGAAAATTTTCGTCCTCCCTTATAAATTGCATTGTAGAATCAACTCTTTTCGAAAAAAAGTAAAAATCTAAAAAACTACTTGACCAATATGGACCAAAATCTAATCAGCTGTAAGTTACGACGGGGCACATCGATTGCATCATTCATCATCCTGATCGCGTTGTTACTTTTTCTGAAAACGTTAACGAAAAATTTGATTACATAGAAACGGACATACGCACACACACACACACACACACATATACAAACATTTTGATAAAAATAGTCTAAAATGACTCCAATGACCATGAAACGTGAAGATCTGCTAAAAAATTGATTTTCGATTTTCGGGGTAATTACAGTAACTTCCCTATGAATCGGGAAGTTAAAAAAAAGTCGTGGCCTTGAAATCTCAAAAATTGACATTTAAAAAATTCTTTTTCTTTTGCATCATATTCAATTTATTAAACAGTACAACTTTTATGTAAAAAATTTTTCATATTTTTATAAGTAGCAAAGATATATATAAATATACTTAAATATACATAATATATATAATACAGTACAAAATACTATTACAAACTGCTAATACAAAATACTAATACAAAAATCTGTTAAACGTATTTTTATAGCAATAAAAAGAGATCCCTTTAGAAAATTTCGTTGAAATATTTTATGTGCCTCTTAATAATTGTTTCCATACATCTCTGGAAATTGCTTCCAATTTTCGGAAATAATTTGTAAAATATATTGTTTCTGCACTTCATTTTTTGATAATAACCGATTATAGTCGTGAATAGTCCTGACGAAAAAATAAGTTATGTAGAATTAAAAAAATTTGCAACCATTTATGGTATTTATCACCAGAAGCGGTAGCGTTAGCATTTTTTGACAAAATCGTGGAAAAGAATACGAAATTGCGAATGGTGGAGGCGCTTAACATTGAATCCGACGAATCGTGTAAAAAATATAAAATAGCTCCTCAAGACTTAAAAAATTATGCTGATAGAGGAATTGAACATTTTATTTTTCTCGAAACACTAAGATTTTTTGAAAGATTCTCAATTCCTATAGAATGTTTAAAAAAAGATCCCGATTCATGTGATGATGACGAGGATTTCAAATCTGGATTAAACATTCTACAAAAATTAAAAGTTGTTGACGACACTGCTGAGCGTGGTGTTAAACTTATTCAGGACTATAAAAAATGAAGTGGAGAAACAATATATTTTACAAATTATTTCCGGAAATAGGAAACAATTTCCAGATGTATTGAAACAATCATTAAGAGACACATCAAATATTTCAACGAAATTTTCTAAAGGGATCTTGTTTTGTTGCTATAAAAATACGTTTAATAGTTTTTTGTATTAGTATTTTGTATTAGTAGTTTGTAATAGTATTTTGTACTGTATTATATGTATTACTAGCTTTCCCCCGCCACGCGTTACTGTGGCACAGTATTTTTTAAAAGCATGTACTTGCTGAACGTATTTGTGATAATCTATCTTTTTTCGGTCTAACTCTGTCTCTCTCTCTCTCTCTCTCTCTCTCTCTCTCTGACTCTCTCTATTTATCTCTGTCTCTGTCACTGGAAGGTTGCAGAGCAAATCGCATTCGAAAAAGTCCATTCGATCAAAAGTTATAAGCAGAAACATGCCCTCTCTCTCTCTCTCTCTCTCTCTCTCTCTCTCTCTCTCTCTAGCGCATTCTCTCTCTGCACTCTCTCTCTCTCTGCACTCTCTCTCTCCGCACTCTCTCTGCACTCTCTCAATTTCCCGTTTTTCGATCGATTTCAAATTTTGCACAGATTATTTTCCCGTTCAGTGACACCATTCTAGAGGTTGTCCCACTAAAAATCTACCAAATAATTGTCACCAAGTATAACGAAGGTCCATCCTAGTCAACATCTAACAATTATAGTTCAGTAAACTTACGAAATGCTAAGTCGAGTGTTAATGTTTGGTGCGGTATTATAAATAGTACAAAAATTGGACCATAATTGGGCCATGCTTTATTAACGGAACCTTGACGGGACAAAGATATGCGCGATTTTTCAGAGAAATGTTGCCGGATGTACTTGATGACATACCCCCACGAAATCGTAGTGAAATATGGTTACAGCACGATGGATGCCCTGCTGACTACGCGAGAATGTCAAGAGAAGTAATGCACAAAAGTTTTCCTAGCCGTTGGATCGGACGTGGTGGAACAGTTCTGTGGCCAGCACGTTCACCTGACTTTAATGCACTCGATTTTTTTTTAGTAGGAACACCAAAAGAAAAGTATTGTATATGCCAATGTATCAACAACTGCAGATAATCTGCGTCAACGTATAGTGGCAGAATGTGGGACTATTACCCGTAAGATATTAAATATTGTGCAATCTTCTTCAAGAAGCATGACACAAGTATGTTTAAATACTGACGGCTACCTTTTTAATTCATTCTTGAAACTGCTAGACAGGACGTCTTCACATCAAGAGATGTCTTTCGACAATGTTCCAGTGTTTACAACGGAACCCTAGTAGAGTATAGTAAGCATGAACGTGGTCTTCGTACATTAATTTTTGCTTTTTGAAGAATAACATCTCCGAAGGTCATTTGAAGGTTAATATAGAAGGTGAGTTACCTAAGACAAGCCACCTGAATAACTTCCACATTTTTTGAGATAGAAAGAAATGCTTCAGACAAAAGTTGTTTGGTTTCTAGGGGCCCATTACATGGTCTACATAACTTTTTCAAGTGGAGGTGAATAGGAGATTAGAAGGTCAACTTAGTTTTTTAAAATGGTTTTTTAAAACTTCTTTTCGAAACAATGTGCGAAAAAGTGGCTTGTCTTAGGTGACTCACCTTGTATTATACATGATAACGAATTTGTCTTTTCATTAGCTGTACTGTTACACTAATCAAGATACGTTGTTCTATTTTAAAAAATGACGATGACCTTAAAATATCGGAAAATACGACCTAGAGAAAAGAAACTTCTCCGTGACAATAATTGCCCCACTGAACCAAACATTTTCTGTCTGAAATATTTTTATTTTTTCGTATTACTAAAAACAACGGAGATATTTTTGGTGAAAGTCTTAGGTGGCTCACCCTATATACATAATGTTAACCATTGAACGAAATTAGTACATTTATTATAGGATTAAAGAGAAATTTAAAATTAGAGTATAAATTAGGTGTTTCTTCTCATTTACGGACCCACAGTATCGTCTCATAAAATGTGAAAAAAGATACTATTGACACATTATCTACCGAAAATGATGCCATCATTTTTTCAAAACTATGGTCCATGGCCAAGGAATTTTTAATAGATCCATTAACAGTCATAATAATTTGAATCGTGAACTAACAAGTCACAAGGAACGTGATTTCGTTTGTTATTATTATGTAAAAGAAGATTTCTAAGCTTCTTTCTGTAACAATACATACAATTATTTAAAATCCTATTGGTAGGTTTCCAGTAAATAATGTGTTAAAATGAGCCCAGTTCCATTGCCATACTAAATATATTTTTTAACGAAATTATCACGGTTTAAATATTTGCGCTTCTTCGAGAATGGAAAATACAGTTTTCGAATATTTTTTTGATCAACTAAATATGTGTGATTTCGTATTTCATATAAAAAAATAAAATCAATTATGTATATAATTAAGACATATACATATGTCGTTACTTCAAGTCTGAAGCTTCTACTTACACACTACATTGTTCGCCTTTCTTTAATATAGGGTAAAAGACCCAACTACTGATACATAAGTAATGACACTAACAGTATTGCACAGGTTTTGTATTAATTGACCAAAAACGTAAGTTTTTATTTGTATTTATTATCATTTAGTATATGTATTTAATCGAAGAAAAGCTTTTTTATAACTTTTTGAACTTCTACTCTTGTTAACTTCCCGATTTTATAGGGAAGTTATTGTAATTACCCCGAAAATCGAAAATCGATTTTTTAGCAGATCTTCACGTTTCATGGTCATTGCAGTCATTTTAGACTATTTTCAGCAAAATGTTCGTATATGTGTGTGTGTGTGTGTGTGTGTGTGTGTGTGTGCGTGCGCGCGCGCGCGCGCGTGAGTGTTTCCGTTTCTATATAATCAAATTTTTGTTAACGTTTTCAGAAAAAGTAACAACGCGATCAGGATGATGAATGATGCAATCGATGTGCCCCGTCGTAACTTACAGCTGATTAGATTTTGGTCCATATTGGTCAAGTAGTTTTTTAGATTTTTACTTTTTTTTCGAAAAGAGTTGATTCTACAATGCAATTTATAAGGGAGGACGAAAATTTTCCACCAAAGAACCAAACGCAATTACATAAAAAATTTTTTTCTTAATTTTTTTTTAGATTTAAAAAAATTTTTTTTTTTAACTGATGCTAATGTTACTTAGTATTAATAATCGAAAGTTATTCCAATGCAACAGTGAATTTATCGTCTCTACTCCCAAGAATACATTTTGGGAGAATATCGATGAAAGTACAAAAAGAAAACGATGTTAGCGATGTTGGCGAAGGAGTAACGAATCGGGAAGTTCTTTGTATGACTCTTGGAGGGTCACACACCAAATAAAAAACATTAATAGCAATAGGCCCTATTAGCCAAGCGTACCACTAACTCTCTCGCAAGAGCAGTCCTACCCGCGACCTCGCAAAGCGAGCGAGCAAAAACAACCCTGCGAGCGAGCGAGCGAAGCGAGCGAGCAACAATAGCCCTCTAGTTTATAAATTCATTTGTTTCAAAAATATTTTTCGAGAACTATTACTGTAACCCGTAAAACGTGTTTGACCGAATTGACAATCCAATTATCACTAGACTACGGATTTCAAGCATTTATGACAAAAATCGGTGGATGTAATTTGAAACAGTAAAAATAATAAGACAATTGCAAAACGTCCATATGTTACTCTCGATTTATTAAAATTGTTGAAAATAGGAAAAAGTTTTATATGGCTTATGTGTCTTGAAATTGATGAAGACAATTTTTATTTTGCATAAAGATCCGCAGACTAATTATTATTATCACTCCATCATACAGGATGTCCCAAAAATGTTGTACTTCCCTGAAGGGGGTGTTTCCGAAGATCATTTCAAGTATTTTTTCCTTTGCGAAAATGTCCCTTGCGGACGCAATTATGGCGGACGGACTCAGCTCACTCAGTCAGCCAATACCAACCAGTGTAGCCAGATGAGGGGAGTCACGGTGAAATGATGTACCCCTCTCTGACGGGGAATGAGTGTGGCGAATAGGAGACACGTTGCACGTGCGCGATGGGAACCGTGGAATGGAATAGTGGAAGGGGCAAGGAGGAGAGTACGATAGCTCCGTTTGGAGCTCATTCTGGCTTCACTGATACCAACGCCACGCTCAGCCAGACCTGTCGCCGAGCATTGGCTATTTCCGTCGGATATTTCCGTCTGCTGTAGCCGCGCTCTGATTGGTCCGTGTTTTTCATTAACAACTCCTTAACAAAACCGCGGAAAATGTTTTCGCAAAGTAAAATCTACTTCAAATCACCTCAGGAACCACCACTTTCAGGGAATAACAACATTTTTGGAACACCCTGTATCATATGTCCTAGAAAAAAAATGAGTGTGGTCTATGACGGTCTATGAAAATAAAACTGTTACTCGGCTACACCCTGTAAAACGTGGTATTCATACTTTTAATTGAACCACTTCACTACAGATCACAACTATGAAATGCAGATGAAAAACCTATTCCCACACTGAGACACAGTTTTTATGTTTCTTCTATGAATATTTTACAAAAATAAAATTGTAAAAAGTAAAATGTAAAGAATAAAATGTAAATTATCTATTATCTCTGAAAATACCATAAATACAATAAAATTTATTGGGAAGTAGGGAACATGTCTTGCTGAAACAAACCTACGCTATTGGACCCCGTGCAGGCTACCTACACGGTGTCCCCCTCCCAAGGGCCGCTCGGCGGCCCCCGGAGACCACCTCCTCGCACGGGAGGTCGAGAAACCCCATAGGGCAGGGATGGGCACGGGTGGGGCCCCTCAAACGCTTGCTTCTCCCACCAATCTCTTTTCCATGCAACGCGCGCCTTCGTCACACAGGGCGCTCCTCGCTTCCTCGCGGCCACGATGCGCGAAACCTTCGCGAGACGTGCGCACTGCTTGCTACGGGCGAAGCGCGTTCTTTCTCCATGGTAACGGTGGATGCTGGTGGGAGGCAGTGGGCGCTGTGGTGTGGATGGTTTTGCCTCAATTGTGGCAAAAATGCCCATCCCTGCCATACGGGTTCCCATCCGGCCGAGCGAGGAGGCTTTCGCACGCGAGTCGTAACTCGCCTCAACCCCTCCCCCCAACGCCCCATACACAAAGAAACAAAAAATACACAAGGACACAAACAAAAAAAGGTGGGGCGAATAGCTAATCGCGTCGCCGCGGCGCACAGTGGTGTAAAACGCGAAAAGTGACATTTGCCCAAAAACCAACTGCATCATATAGATATCTGTTGAGTGTTTATTGCTTTCTAAATATCCATCAACCTCGAAAATGAAAATATTAATAAAATTTAATAAAAACCATTACTGTAACAAACAGTTAAAGTTGGAAGTTTTTAAGATAACCTTCCTCATGGAAAAAATTGCTTTTCTTCATTAAGATGCTCTGACGATCCTTTTTAATATTTTCCTTCCAATTTCTTTTTAAATGAAAGATTTATCTTTAAGCTGTAAATTGCCATTTGTCAATTAAAAATTAGTATTGTAATGCATGAAAAATGTTACGCTAAATGTAATGAAGAAAATTTGGAAAATTATCAAGACTTCGCAAGGAATATCTTTTGAGTCATAAGAGGTCATACAATTTGACAAAATGGAATATTTTCAGCATACTTTCCTCTATGTAATCATACAAAAATCATTTCCTAGCTCGTCCTATATCAAAAGTTATTATTGTTTAAAGCCGTCAGTGCGGTTGTGCACATTGGTTCTCGCATCCATCGCATCGCCGCGTCGGGACTCCGTCACGACTAAGAAACACTTTAGACTCTAAACACTTCAAATCTTTATGCTATGCTACAATTTTTTCAGCGTTATGTTCCATGTTTTTTCCTTTTTATTTAAATTTTGTTTTGTGCAGTTTATATTTAGTGTGTGCCTCAGTATACTTTATGCATTAGTTTAGTATTACCATCGTTTAGTACAGTTTATATTAATATACAAGGAGAATTAAGTATAATTCTCCGAACGTTGTCTACGTTTTAAACAATCACCTTATATGACTGTTTCTCCCACTAATATTCGGAAAAACATGCTATCGATGAATTTGTTTGCCCGATCGTCAATTTCCAAACTTATATTGTAGTCACTTCGTTCATCATTACACATTCACTGCAACATACTTTAACTCAGCATGAGCCATACGTTGTTTACAGGAATTTATATTTTGTATTTGTTATACATTTTTTGTTTGTTATATTGCGTTTATATTTACATTGCGTGTTTGCGTTTATATTTTGTGTTTGTTATATTGCGTTTATATTTACATTGCGTGTTTGCGTTTATATTTTGTGTTTGTTATATCTCGTTCGTGATAAAACATATCGTTTTACTAATATTTGGTAAGTACATAAATAGTTGAACATTTATTACGTTAACTATTTTCCGTGTTCAACATTTCTTTCTTTATTATTCAGGTATTTGTTATTTATTAAGAATGGAGGCATTCCGTACAAATCTGAATTTATTATATCTATTATTGTTTACATTTCACTTTGCGCTTTATACAGGTACCATAGATTGTGAATTTATAAGGATCAGATAAATTTTCTCCGGAGGCTTTGGAAAATCAAGAAACAAATTTTATTCAAATTGCGATTTCTCAAAAATTTAGAAGAATAATATATTGACTGAACTGAATGTATTCCGTTTCAAAAAAATTTGCTAAATGTTGTTAAATTTATAAATATGTTTAAAAAATAGTAAAAAAAGCTATTAAATAAACGAAAAGTATACCACATTATACATTATTAAAAAAGATTACATGTTAATATCCTACACCGCAAATTTCACGTCGATATCTGTAATTGCTTAGAAGTTATATCAAAATGTCACTAAACTTCGCGTTTTAGATCACTGTGCGGTGGGACGGGGTGTGAAACAAACGCCCTGCCCCGCCCGCACGATTGGCCCGCCCCTGCGGGGGGGGGGGGGGGGCTTACAGCCATCCCTCTATGGAAATTACTTTTTATCTAGTTATCTTTAACCTTCCCTCTGTGTATGGGGTGCAAATGCATCCCGGGCTGATAAAAAATGGAAATAAAAAGAATGAAAAATTTTCAAAAATTTTCTAGGAATGCTATCTTAGATATGTTTTAAATTATTTAAGTAGTGTATCCTTGTATTAAAAAAAAATCAATAAATATCAAAAATACTTATGCAGACAAATTTTTCGTTACATTTTCCTCCAAAAGTGTATGGAGCCCAATTACAGCCCTGTGCACGGATAACATTATGCCTCGTACAGACCTAAACATTTAACCCCTTTAACCCTTATTAACCCGACATTAGAATAGCAATACACAGAGAAAAGGTCAAATACAATGGTCAAGTGTCGATTTTCAATATCTTTCTGAATTGATGTTATTTGAATGAATACGTACATAAAAACATAATCGACTTATGAAAGATATATTTGGTTCCACGTAGTTCTTGAAATACTGCGCACACACGTCCACGCAGAACAATGCATAAATCTTACTAAAAACCAAAGTATCAATGACGGTTTGGATTGGATTCTCATATGCCAAGCGTAAAATATCGCTACTAGGACCAGCTGGAAAAGAATGGCGTTAGACCTGCCCCTGCCAAGCCAATGATTCATCGATACTTTCCGTTCGGTTGAAATTCCAATTTTTGTCCTAAAGTGCATACTGTACACTTAAATATTAATACTAGGGATTTTTCGATCAGAATGCCAAGATGCATAAAAAACTATATCATTCTGTTAAAAAAAATATAAGATGACCTTCATGTGTCTTTAACGTGGTCGCATTAATTGCGAAGTCATTTGGGTCCTCGTATAGCGAATAAAATCGTATAAATACATGTAGCTTCATCGATTGGTCCAGGATAAAACATGCGATCCCATTTAAAAAAATACTGATGACCTTCAAATCTCTTCTACGCGTCCACCTACAAGAAAACTCACAACACCAATGTATGCATCTTCCGAATCCGTTCAACCTTATATAAACATTCTTCGTCATGAATAATAATAATAACGACTATTGAGGTGGTAATACCTGGTGCACCACCCTGTATAAACACTGTTTTAAGTAATGTCGAATTTTATTTAATCAATAGCGACTGATTTGGTGGAAAATATAACTTTATATTAAAAAAATTGGAGTTTTATCCGTAGAGTGTGATTGACCGAATAGTTATTACAGAATTATTAAATTTACCAGTACATGCTCTTCGATTGTTGTGATTAAATAATAATATAATTACGTTTAGTACATTTTCCTGTGTAAGCGTCTCAAAATCAGTGTAGTATGGTGAAGAGTAATTATAATCACAATGATCTTTGTTATACTTAGAAAGAGATTGTGTGCAGCATAACAATATCCTCAAACCAGTATACACAATGAACGATATTTACAATATTACACTATACATTGCATTTAGCAAAAAATTTTAATAATTAGATTCCGTTTTGTTCGTTACGGAAGTGTTGCTTGATGCAAACGTCATGCAGCTGTAGTATTGCATAATACAGTGGGTCACCTACTATTTGCATCTCCAATATCTTTATTGTTTTTGAAGATACGTCAAATTTCTTAAGGACAAGGTGAATGATTTAGTTACTGTTCAGAACACACACGATGCCGTGAAAATATTTGTTTTTGTTGTTTCTTTTTTTAGATACCTCAAGGTTACCTTCGTGTTTATTAAACGGGATCACCCGTTTTTAAACACGTACGATTATAGTTCCATTAGAATAGTCCCAGTTTCATTGGGAGTTCAGTGACTATATCTGCATGTATAACGAACAGAGGAAAAGATTCATGCAAAACCTTTCCGAAACAGTATTTCAATTGCCGCTGAACATAGTTTGGCATAACTCTTTGCACTCTGAATTATTTTTCAATTTTGTTGCCAACAACTCCCTACTACAATATTTGAAGTGTTTTGATTGAAATTTACTTCAAAGGACAGTTCCTCGACTGCTACTTATTTTAAACAATTCTGTTTACTAATTATAGTAAATATAGCTCTCAAACTCTGTTGTAATCAACGCGCGCGACAGCGCGCGAACCAAGCTCCCCTCCCGCCACCTCTAAGCTGCCGAGTAGTTATTCTCGTACGATAGTTTAGCGCTTTTTAGCCATATTGCCACCGCCACTGCCGCTCTCCCCGGTAACCGAGGTCAACCAAAATTTTTATTTGAGCTAGATATAATATCAACTAACTCTCATGTAAAAAGCAACTTTCTACCTAGCCTG
Source organism: Lasioglossum pauxillum (assembly GCA_933228785.1). Taxonomy (NCBI): domain Eukaryota; kingdom Metazoa; phylum Arthropoda; class Insecta; order Hymenoptera; family Halictidae; genus Lasioglossum; species Lasioglossum pauxillum. The sequence continues at coordinate 27,970,477 of OW121700.1, forward strand.
GAACCTGAGATAAAAATATCCCAAAAACGCATAATTCTTGGAATATATATACGATGATGATGATGATCATGTTAATCCTAACCCACTTCCAGACAAGCTACAAACTTGAAAATTTGGAATCAGGTGTCTTTTATATCCAAACCAACAGGAAAAATCGAAAAACCCGACAAATATTTTTTTTTTAAATCAAAAGACTGCATACGTCATGTGGTTGAGCGTACCCTATATGATTTTCAGTTAAGCCTTTTGAAAATTTCGTTATTTTTACGTTAGGACGCACCGTTCCCGAGATACAGCCATTTTTTAATTTTTTTTTTTGAAAAAAATTTTTTTTTCGAAAATCGAAAAAAAAATTTTCTTAAAACACTTATAAATATTTATAATTAAAACACTTAAACAATTATAAAGTGATTCAGCGAGAATTCTAACTTTGCCATTTGAAGAAGCAGCAAGTTCAAACTCGACATTTCATTTCAAGGCCGTCCGGATTACGCTAATCAAGGACAGCTTACAAATAAATCTTGTGTGTAACAATATTGCAATATACTGTGCGTGTCTTAAGTCAGACGCATCATCATGCTATTTTCTGCAAATTAGCTTCCGCCTATGAATCTGAATATCTGGCCATTTCTTACAAAAATAACATGATATCCAAACCAAAACACTTCGTGTAAAGGTTGACCAAGTTCCCCGGCCCATCCACTTCAGTGATATGAAGGATGGACCAAGTTCCTCTCGCCTATCAAAGTCGTGATATGATGGATGGACCAAGTTCCTCTTGCCTATAAGGGCTGTGATATCGAGAAAGACCAATTCCCAGAGACCAATGATTGTTGCACTTACCTAATTCAAACTTTACAACCTAAGGAACTTGGCGTCGGCGCTGGCACTAATATTTTGACGTGCATGAAGAAAATTTATATGCGGATTCCCAAGTACTCAAGCGAAAATCTTATGAATTTTTTTAAATTAAGTAAGACAAAACACAATCAGGACATAAATCAAACAGAAAGTGTAAAACTAAATAAAATGTGTTGAGACAGTAGATAGTATTACTAAAATAACAAATAATTTGCAACGAAATAAATGCAGTAGCACATATAAAATTAATGAAATGATGTACGCATTACATAGTAAAGTTAAAAATATACAGAATTATCAAAATAGTTTGAAATTGAATAAACAAATTTGTAATGACAAAACAGACTGTTTACCTACTCCTAGTGACTTCTAGTCTCACCTACTAGTGCCAGCGCCGACGCCAAGTTCCCTACGTTGTAAAGTTTGAATTAGGTAAGTGCAACAATCATTGGCCTCTGGGAATTGGTCTTTCCCGATATCACAGCCCTTATAGGCAAGAGGAACTTGGTCCATCCATCATATCACGACTTTGATAGGCGAGAGGAACTTGGTCCATCCTTCAAATCACTGAAGTTGATGAGAGGGGGAACTTGGTCAACCTTTACACGAAGTGTTTTGGTTTGGATTACTGTGTAATTCTTGTGACGTGGCAAACAATGTTGCTAAGTATAAATAAACACATTCTAGTGCGGTGCCATTGTTAGCTTCGAAAACGCAGAGAGTCTCTAATTTATTCTTATAAAATTCGGATATATTCGGTATTGATGATACAATCACTTAAGGAGGAAATTTACGGAATATTAACGCAGTTTGAAGAGGATCGGATAAGCACGAAGGAGGAAGCTCGGTGTTGCAATCGACAAATTGCCGGAGGACTCAACCTTTCTTTACGCGTCGTTAAAAATTACGTAGTCGTCTATCAAAGTTGTTTCCGCAAATCAAACGCCAGGTACTGAATATAGAATCAAATCCAATTATGTCTAGCAATCAAATTAATAACACAGAAGTTAAACTGGAACACCGTAAGAAAAGTAAGAAAGCACAGTAAGAAAAGTTTTAAACAAAAGTCTAATAATTATAATCATTTCCACATAAGGGAGGCATCGTGTTACAATTGAACTCAAAATTCAGCGATTAGAATTTGTTCGTGAACATATGAATGTGAATTGAAATATGATAAACTTTACCCAGATAGCACAGGATGACTTACAGTCGCCGTTTTCATGTCCGTTCTACGTCTTTACGTCTTACGTCTCAGTAAGACGCTTTTTAGACGTCCTTAAAGGCATCTTTTCTGGGACGTCGTTTTGACGCACGAAGGAAGGTGCCTTTTATGCATCTCATTTCTGCCGTATAAACGTCGTCCCAGCAGAGATGCCTTTATGGACGTGTAAAAGTTGCCTCTTATGAGACGCCGTTTTCACGGCAGAAATGAGATGCATAAAAGGCACCTGCCTTCAAACGTCAAAACGTCGTCCCAGCAGAGATGCCTTTTTGGGCGTATAAAAGTTGTCTCTTTCGGGACGCCGTTTTCACGGCAGAAACGATTGAAATACTTACGAAAATATGTATATCTCTTAATCGTTAATATACTGATACTATGCTTCATTAAAAAAAAGTAGTTTAATTTTTACCTAACTAGAGTGCTATTGTTGCTCGCTCGCTTCGCTCGCTCGCGAGTAGGGTTGTTTTTGCTCGCTCGTTTCGCGAGCTCGCTGGTAGGTCTGCTCTTGCGAGAGGGTTAGTGATACGCATGGCTAGTAGGGCCTACTGATATTAATGTTTTTTATTTGGTGTGTGACTCTCCAAGAGTCACACAAAGGACTTCCCGATTCGTTACTCCTTCGCCAACATCGCTAACATCGTTTTTTTTTGTACTTTCATCGATATTCTCCCAAAATGTATTCTTGGGAGTAGAGATGATAAATTCACTGTTGCATTGGAATAACTTTCGATTATTCTAAGCGGTAACATTAGCATCAGTTAAAAAAAAAATTTTTTTTAAATCTAAAAAAAATTAAGAAAAAAATTTTTTATGTAATTGCGTTTGGTTCTTTGGTGGAAAATTTTCGTCCTCCCTTATAAATTGCATTGTAGAATCAACTCTTTTCGAAAAAAAACTAAAAATCTAAAAAACTACTTGACCAATATGGACCAAAATTTAATCAGCTCTAAGTTACGACGGGGCACATCGATTGCATCATTCATCATCCTGATCGCGTTGTTACTTTTTCTGAAAACGTTAACGAAAAATTTGATTACATAGAAACGGACATACGCACACACACACACACACACACACACATACGAACATTTTGCTGAAAATAGTCTAAAATGACTGCAATGACCATGAAACGTGAAGTTCTGCTAAAAAATCGATTTTCGATTTTCGGGGTAGTTACAATAACTTCCCTATAAAATCGGGAAGTTAAAAAATATTTTCGGTAAATAATTAAATAATTAGGTTATATAATTTTATCTCTTCTAGTAATTAAATAATTAGGTTATATAATTATTAGAAGAGATAAACTTCTGTTAAAATACTTTTTATATAATAATATATATGATTTGATATGATTTGAGCCTATAAGAATAAGAAGTAATGAATCTAACAGTAAAGGTTCGCATGGCTCAGCGAGGAAGCCATCATGAAGTTAAACGGTAGGTTCCGAGTTCGAATCCCGCCCAATATGCTGCATAAAAATTTCTAAATTGTAATAATGTTTTTTCGAAGAGACAAAATGGAATATTCTCTCAAGTAGTACATGAAAGTAGTAATATATATATATAGATTCTAATTTTTTTATAATTTTTTCTTAAATTTGAAGATTTTGTACGTCTGAAAAAAGATGCATAATAGATGTCAAAAAAGATGTCCAAAAAGGCAACTTTTTTTGCGTCTTTACGTACATTAAGATGTATGTCTTTAAGAAGACATCGAAAAGACCTGTGAGAGACGACTTTAAGTCGCACAGTTTTGTAACAAAGACCTGTTAAAGTCGTACACAGTACGTGAAAAAGACGTGAAAACGACGTGCCACAGACGTAACGTACGACTTAAAGACGTACGTAACGTCTTGCGTCAGGCAACTTTTAGACGTACTTTAAGATGTCTTTGTGCTATCTGGGTAATTACGCGTATGGCTGTTTTTCTATTATGTATTATCTCTGGCAATTTTAATTTGCATTTACGGTTTTTCGGATATATTATAGATAATTGCGATCGCTTCCATTCACGTAGTTACGTCATAGGAGAGAAAAAAGGTTTTTCTATAGTTATTACTAGTTATGTAGTATATAGGGTGAGTCACTACATATAATATTACTGGTACATTCTGGTACATTCTACTACATGGTGTATTCTGCTATATTATGATATATTCTAGTATATTCTGGTACAATTTGGCATACTCTGGTGTATTCTGATATATTTTGGAATATTCTAGTATAATCTTGCATATTACGGTATATGTGACATATTAGTACATCAAAATACCAATGCGATATTAACTTTTGCATTTTCAATTTTCTTCTTATACAAACTTTCTCAAGATATTTGTCACATTTTTCTGATTAAAAGGAGTCGTTTAAAAACCTCAAACCAAATGTAGCTCCGTTAATTTGAAAAATTCTAGTCTAATTCTTTGAGATCATATTCTCGAGATGTTAAGTTTTGTTATGTAAACATAAATATGGGTGAAATTGTATCTTGTTTGATGTAATTTTAATCAGAAAAATGTCGAAAACATATTGGTAAAATTTAATTATAAATAAGTAAAAAATAAAGAAGTTATATTATTGCACCAGTATTGTCTAACCGATACACTATTTTTTATTGCGCCTTCGGCAGCGCAGTCCGTGTTTACATGCTTTGTACTACTTTTTTATGTTCTACGCGTCGACATAACCCAGAAAAAATAGTATTGGGTCCCGATCTATGTCACAGCACAGAACCAAAAATTACTTTACTGTAAATGTTGACAGTACACCATCACATTTATGCCACGCGATCCGGGCGGTAAGAGCGCGTCCAAATCGGGCGGTCCATAGTTGCTACATGAGGGGAGGAAGAATGAATTGAGGAGAAAAGTTACCAAACTAACTCTCCTCCCCGGGATGTATACAGGGTGTCGCACTCAACTGGAAGAGGCTGTACCTCCTAAACGGTCGGAATAGAGGAAAATGTTATAAGAAAAAGTTGAATGGTATCAGACGGTACATACTACGCAACTAATTTTATGCACTTTTGTGCATCGGTGCATCAGAAAAATGCAACTGCACTTTTTTTAAAATGAAAATCTACATTTTTGACTGCACCAATCGATGCAGTTTGTTGTGCTCTACATAAAAGTACTAACATAATTATGTCCTAAACTTATTCGTTAGGAAGTTATCGAAGCTATAAGTTCTCTGATTTATATTGGAACATAACGTAGGTACTCCGGAACTTTTAGCTTCGATAACTTCTTAACGAATAAGTTTAGGGCATAAGTATGTTATGTAGTACTTCTATGTAGAGCACAACAAACTGCATCGATTGGTGCAGTCAGAAATGTTGGTTTCCATTTAAAAAAAAAGCGCAGTTGCATTTTCTGATGCACCGATGCACAAACGTGCATAAAATTAGTTGCGTGATTTGCGTCTGATGCCATTCAACTTTTTCTTATAACATTTTCCTCTATTCCCGACCGTTTAGAAGGTACAGCCTGTTCCAGTTGCGTGGGACACCCTGTATAGAGAGAGGGTGTCCCGTTGTATACGTGTTTGATCCGGGAACCCTCTCAGCTTAAAGATGGTCGTAGGGTGAGAGCAAACATAACCTCGCCTCCCCCCTCTATGGGGGGGGGGTATGCGTAATGCATTTTCCCCACATAAAAAAAGTAAAACGGTCGTAATGGCAAGTATACAAAACTGGCTATAAATAGCAACAAACAGCAATGAAGCTCCTACAAAGTAAACAAAAAACGAAATGTTTGAATATCAAAATTCTAATCATGAAAATTTAGAATTTAACTTACTTTTGTTTGTTCTTTACTCGTATCATTGTTTATCAACTTTCTACCCCCTTTTGTAGTTTTCTCGCTTCCATTATTTTATAAGATGTACACACACACACACACACACACACACACACACACACACACACACACACACACACACACACACACACACACACACACACACACACACACACACACACACACACACACACACACACACACACACACACACACACACACACACACACACACACACACACACACACACACACACACACACACACACACACACACACACACACACACACACACACACACACACACACACACACACACACACACACACACACACACACACACACACACACACACACACACACACACACACACACACACACACACACACACACACACACACACACACACACACACACACACACACACACACACACACACACACACACACACACACACACACACACACACACACACACACACACACACACACACACACACACACACACACACACACACACACACACACACACACACACACACACACACACACACACACACACACACACACACACACACACACACACACACACACACACACACACACACACACACACACACACACACACACACACACACACACACACACACACACACACACACACACACACACACACACACACACACACACACACACACACACACACACACACACACACACACACACACACACACACACACACACACACACACACACACACACACACACACACACACACACACACACACACACACACACACACACACACACACACACACACACACACACACACACACACACACACACACACACACACACACACACACACACACACACACACACACACACACACACACACACACACACACACACACACACACACACACACACACACACACACACACACACACACACACACACACACACACACACACACACACACACACACACACACACACACACACACACACACACACACACACACACACACACACACACACACACACACACACACACACACACACACACACACACACACACACACACACACACACACACACACACACACACACACACACACACACACACACACACACACACACACACACACACACACACACACACACACACACACACACACACACACACACACACACACACACACACACACACACACACACACACACACACACACACACACACACACACACACACACACACACACACACACACACACACACACACACACACACACACACACACACACACACACACACACACACACACACACACACACACACACACACACACACACACACACACACACACACACACACACACACACACACACACACACACACACACACACACACACACACACACACACACACACACACACACACACACACACACACACACACACACACACACACACACACACACACACACACACACACACACACACACACACACACACACACACACACACACACACACACACACACACACACACACACACACACACACACACACACACACACACACACACACACACACACACACACACACACACACACACACACACACACACACACACACACACATACACATTTATAAGAAATTCTGTTTAGCATTACTATTAAGTAGACTGCGAATTTTTATGCAATTATGGCTTTTGAAAATTTTCAAAAAATGCTAGGATATAAAGTACTAAATACTATAAAAGAATTCTAAATATGTATAAAGGCTACTACCACGTAAAATAAAGTTTCACTTGATTCGAGTTTCTTAAAATTCGTCTACAAAAATTACAAATTGCATAAACATCCGCAGTCTCACTATTATGCAAGACCTCCTATCCCTAGACAACTCCTACGATTGTAGCCCTTTTCGTGACAATTTCAACGATATAGACATTCAAGGTCATTCAAGGTCGTAAACTTTAAAATTGATGAAAAATAGAAATTTATCGAAAATGCTTATGAAATGGAAGGGGACTCACCCTGTATATAGATGAGTTGAAGCGAGGAGCAAAAGTCTTGCTCGAGTCTTTGTATTCGTTTTGTATACATTTTTATTCGTGTCAACGTAGACTTTATCAAGCCACATTTATCGATGACTGAACTAGATCGCGTTACGTGTAAAGTCGACTGTAGCTGCTTCCTCCAACGGCATAAAATTTTAATTTGTGTCATTGTGCACCAGTTTCCCTTGTGAATTCAAATTGCGATAGCGAGAAACAGGATTAAGTTTTCCGCAAGAATTTTTCGAACGATGCGAAAAAACTTTTGATGTGCTGGCCACAGCACTGAAAAGCTTGAGACGAATTTAACCACAGGGGATCCTATTTTTTGACCCCAACGAAGACGAGAAGTCATTAAACAATAATGCCACGGATATGGGTCGACCGACTTGGTCGATAAACCGACCGTGCATTTGCCATGGAGAGCTGGAAGCTTAAAATAATGAATACCTACTACAGTGTTATATCTTCTATCAAACACGATAGAAATTATTTCCGTGCGGAGATTATTAAACATACGAACAATTAAGGACTATTGTAATTTTTTTTCTTTGCCTCTATTACAGTATCAGATATAGCAAACGTTATACCTATCACAAGCTAGCTTAGAACTTAAGAGAGATTTGTAAATATTTTACAAAAATCAAAATAAAGGGAAAAGTCATTTATTTTGTTGCGTAACTTATTCAAGCATCAATCCTCACGACAAGGTCCCAGACCTTGAAAGACGTCCCAGATAGCATACGACGTCTTAAAGACGTCCATTTTACGTCTATTTCAAGTCTGAAAGTCTTGCGTCCTAAGAAGACTCTTTAACGTTTACGTCTTTAAGACCATAAACAGTGTGGTTTTTATATACCCATAATCTAGCAGTATTAGCATTGGTATTATTTGTTCGAGTTAGAGTTTTTGCTTCAATTTCAATTTTTCAATTTCAATTCTTCAATTTTTCAAATTTCCATTTCGACTTCAATTTCAACTCTTCAAATTTCCATTTTGACTTCAATTTCAACTCTTCAAATTTCAAAGAAAAAAGAAAGCACTTAGACACGTAGGTTACAAGTGTTAAAAAAGGCGATCATATATTATACGCACGCCAAAATAATAGGCTCAGTTATTAACCCTTAGCACTCCTTTGTCGAATATGTCTCGACATTAGAGAAAGAGAAATTTAAATAAAATGGATTCTTATATTTGCTTGGTTCTTCCTTTATTTATTTAATTGTCGCATTTTTTAATTAAAAAAACGGCTGCTCTTTACTATACGGGACGAAAGTTGTTGCCTTTCTCCTATAAATTAATATCTATTTGGTATGTAATCTAGTAGATTTGAACGAGGAGAGCCTAGGAATCAAAGTTTCAATCCTGCAGGAGCAATGGTTCAAAAGTTATGATTGCTTAAACTTGAGCAATTTGCAGTGTTTTTAGCAAGTAAGCGCTCCGCCATTTTTGTTTATAGTGACGGTTGCGCGCCGCTTACCGAGCAGAACCGCTTGGCGGTAGCACAAGCACGCGGTAATGTCGATAATTAATTAGTTAGTATTCAGAAATCTATCTCTTTTTGTAAATATTTTCCAAGATATTTTCTTCTCAAACATTTTCTAAAATATTTCCTCTATCGACGGCGCGCGATCGTCACTACAAACAGATATGGCGGCACGCTTACCTGTCAAAAACACTGAAAATTGATCAACTTTAACCAACCATAACTTTTGAACCATCGATCCTACAGAATTGAAACTTGGAATCCTGGGATTTCCTCGTTCAAATATACTGGATTATATATAAATAGATAATAATTTATAGGAGAAAGGCAAAAATTTTTGGTCCCGTAAGGTAAATTTTACCCAAAAAAAATATAAATCCAAACCAAAACACTTCGTGTAAAAGTTGACCAAGTTCCCGGCCCATCCACTTCAGTGATATGAAGGATGGACCAAGTTCCTCTCGCCTATCAAAGTCGTGATATGATGGATGAACCAAGTTCCTCTTGCCTATAAGGGTTGTGATGTCGGGAAAGACTAATTCCCAGAGGCCAATGATTGTTGCACTTACCTAATTCAAACTTTACAACCTAGGGAAGTTGGCGTCAATATGGCTAAAAAGCGCTAAACTATCGTACGAGAATAACTACTCGGCAGCTTAGTTATTCTCTTATACGAGAATAACTACTCGGCTACTCGCTGCCGCGCGCGTTGATAATGATAATCATTTAGTTTCTTTTTTCCATTAAAGAGAATACACAATCCCTTCGGGCCTCAATAAAGTTTTTCGAAGACTGGAGAAGTTTTAGTTAAATTACAAGAAAAGTTCTTGGCGGCACTAGCAATGTGTGAGAGAGAGAGAGAGAGAGAGAGTGTGAGAGAGAGAGAGGGAGAGGGAGGGAGGGGGAGAGAGGGGGAGAGGGAGGGAGAGAGGGGAGTGAGGAGAGAGAGAGAGCGAGAGAGAGAGGGGGGGGAGCGTTTCGTCTTAGGCCTGCTAGAGGACTCGTCGGTAAGGCTATTTAGCCGGCCCTGTCTTAGACGCTGGGATATCGGAAGCAGGGATGCGAATCCTAACCCGAACCCGGTTCGGGTTTTGTAACCCGATTACCCGCCTAACCGGGTTACAGACATCTCCTGTAACGGGGTTAGGCGGGTTACTCGGGTTAGGAGAACCAAACCGAGTTCGAGTTAGGGTTAAACCGGTTAATCCGGTTACATAAGACCACAGTAGGATCATGAATAACTTCGTAACTTTTTAATGTAAGTTTTCGAAGAATATTCGAAAAAAAATCGAAGAACTATATCTCACATAAGTTTCACCAAAATCGACTTGTATCAACTGAAAATGTTCCCTTGTCAGTATGCTTTGTTAGGACCGAAGCGATTCGGTATTTTACTGCCTGCTACGGTCACCATCCAAAATTCAACAACTATCCGAAAAAACCGAAATAGTTAACACACGCAATGGTAAAGTCTAATAACAACAACTTTATAAATAGTAAAAGGTAAAACGTCGCTTCGTAAAACCGGTAAAGCCTACCGTGCCTCCACTGACAATGTATCTACCGTGTCCGCAATAAAACGTTAAACCGAAGACCTTCCAGAGTACCCTCCAATTATGTGATTTTCAGACATCATTTTTCGGTCCCTGGTTCTTAAATACAAACTAATGGTTTATGCGTCACGTTTATGGAGGCAAAAACCAATGTCTTCTTAGTGTAAGAGGAAATTGAGGCCCACGAGGTGCGACCCGTGTGGCCGTGGCCAACGTTAAAAAAAAGGATGTTTATGCGAATGCATATTTTTATAAAAAATGGGTAGACAAATGGGACCTGGACAGAAATTTATGTCATGATTAGATGACTCCAAAAATGTATTTTTAACTTCCCGATTTTATAGGGAAGTTATTGTAATTACCCCGAAAATCGAAAATCGATTTTTTAGCAGATCTTCACGTTTCATGGTCATTGCAGTCATTTTAGACTATTTTCAGCAAAATGTTCGTATGTGTGTGTGTGTGTGTGTGTGCGTATGGCCGTTTGTATGTTATCAAATTTTTCGTTAACGTTTTCAGAAAAAGTAACAACGCGATCAGGATGATGAATGATGCAATCCATGTGCCCCGTCGTAACTTAGAGCTGATTAGATTTTGGTCCATATTGGTCAAGTAGTTTTTTAGATTTTTAGTTTTTTTTCGAAAAGAGTTGATTCTACAATGCAATTTATAAGGGAGGACGAAAATTTTCCACCAAACAACCAAACGCAATTACATAAAACAAATTTTTTTCTTAATTTTTTTTTAACTGATGCTAATGTTACCGCTTGGAATAATCGAAAGTTATTCCAATGCAACAGTGAATTTATCATCTCTACTCCCAAGAATACATTTTGGGAGAATATCGATGAAAGTACAAAAAAAACGATGTTAGCGATGTTCGCGAAGGAGTAACGTATCGGGAAGTTCTTTGTGTGACTCTTGGAGAGTCAAACACCAAATAAAAAACATTAATATCAGTAGGCCCTACTAGCCATGCGTATCACTAACCCTCTCGCAAGAGCAGTCCTACCCGCGAGCTCGCGAAGCGAGCGAGCAAAAACAACCCTACTCGCGAGCGAGCGAAGCGAGCGAGCAACAATAGCCCTCTAGTTTATTTTGCAATTTTGCATTCAGTATATGTTGTGCATAGTGCATATTTTTTGTATTTTTCTCATGCAATAATAATCAAAAATAAATTGCTCTACCGCTTGCCGCTCTCAGTATGAACACGGCCTAAGAAGCAGTTAATAATATTGTTACATTGATAATAATAATTATTATTTTATCCCAATATGTGTGTGGTACCTATAATATGTGTAGCACATGAATTGCACAGAATAGCGGAGGAAATACGAATGCACTTTCTTTTGGTCAATTAATACATACACTCCAGGACGGAAAAAAAATGTAGCACGCTTTGAAATTAATGTAATTTCTGTTTATTAAGCATTAGAAATTCAATTTTTTTTATACACATATTTTTAGTGTGTCTTTTTCAACATATATGAATGAAATGAAACAAAGCTTCATTAACTTATCTATTTTTATTAAACAAAGTAGAATTATTAACGAAATATAGAGGTACAAAATGATAGCACACTTAACGAAAAACTTTATATATAACAGAATTAATCGATAAAAATCAATGCTCAATATTTTGTAGGACTTCCTTTACAGCTAACGACATTAATCATTCGGTTTGGTAAATATTTATAGAATTTTTTAACTTCCCGATTTTATAGGGAAGTTATTGTAATTACCCCGAAAATCGAAAATCGAATTTTTAGCAGATCTTCACATTTCATGGTCATTGGAGTCATTTTAGACTATTTTTATCAAAATGTCGGTATGTGTGTGTGTGTGTGTGTGTGTGTGTGTGTGTGTGTGTGCGTATGTCCGTTTCTATGGTATCAAATTTTTCGTTAACGTTTTCAGAAAAAGTAACAACGCGACGGAATGATGAATGATGCAATCGATGTGCCCCGCTGTAACTTAGAGCTAATTAGATTTTGGTCCATTTTGGTCAAGTAGTTTTTTAGATTTTTTAGTTTTTTTCGACAGAAGTTCATTCAACAATGCAATTTATACGACAGAACGGAAAGTTTCCACCGAAGAAACAAACGTAATTACACAAAAAAATTTTGTTTCGATTTTTTTAAAATTAGAAAAAAAAATTTTTTTTTTTATTAAATCTTTTTTTGTACCTTAAGATGATGTTTCCGCTTACAATAATCGAAAATTATCCCAATGCAAGAGTGAGTTAATCATCTCTACTCCCGAGAACACATTTTCAAAGAATATCGATGAAAGTACAAAAAAAAATTTATATTACAATCTTTAAAAAAACAATCAGTTCAAAACGAATTATTAACTGAGATTAAATTGAAAATTAATATGAACTATATGACAATTATTAATAACAGTGATGTTGAAAACGGATTGGTTAATGGAGCACACATGCGGAATATTAAAATTTATTACTTTTCAAGAAAATACTAAAATCCCGTCTATATTGTGATTAGATTTTCAATTGGCCAGAGTAAGAGTGAAAGTAAGAACTCGTTATCGTGATTATATGAAAAATGCAAATATTGATCAAAATTTAACACCAATAATAAAAATATCGAATCAAGTAAATATGTCGAGTGAGGAAAAATATCAAATCACACGTAGTCAATTTCCGTTCCTGCTGAAGCGATTACGATTCATAAAAGTCAGGGATAAAAAACATACGAGAAAGTATGTTTGGATTTTAAAAAATCAGAAAGGCCAACTTTACAAATGTTGTATGTAGCACTGAGCAGAGTTTCAAAATTGAGCGCGGTTTATATATTTCGGGACAATTTAAATTAACAGTATCGAAGAAAACCAAGATCAATACTGCAACCCCGGATAATGATGAGTTGTATCGTTTGCGAAAAACTAATTAAGACAATTTATATTGCAACATTAGTATGCTATAACAAGGAACCAAGCGAGCAACGAGCATACGATATTGGTTTAATGCGATGCCATATAGCAAACATTTTGATAAGTAGAGAACTATTGAATTTCCCTGAAAACGTATAATCTTCTTAAAACGTACACTTAATAAATAATAATAATAATATACAGCAACTAATGAATCGGGAAGTTCTTTGTGTGGCTCGTGGAGAGTCACACACAAAATGAAAGACATTAATAGCTGTGGGCCCTACTAGGATTGCGTACCACTAACATTCTCGCAAGAGCAGTCCTGCCCGCGAGCAACAATAGCCCTCTAGTTAATACTGTTTTGGCTAATATCGTTCCATTCGTCCAAAATGCACTATTTTAAATCGTTAATATTTTGGAATTGTCTGCTATTATGCCAAATGTCTCTTTACCACCACAAGCGATCGAACCACGATGGGGAAGTAAGTAAACATATTTGGTAATTATCAAGTTCATTAAGACAAATTGAATTATTAATTTTGTTGAGGGATCTCTTTTTTCCATAATACATGTACATATATTCGTATATCTCTGAACTCTGAAGTAAACTGTCTAGAAGTATCTATCTTATCTCACTAGTAACCCGGTTAACCCGGTGTCTCTAGGCTTTTTTTTTCTTACGTCGGGGAAATCCATTATGGATAACCCCCCCGCCCCATTGCTGGAAATGAGGAGGGGCAATGTCGGACTCATACCGACTAAAACTCCGCGGCCGTCCCTAGACATCTAACGCGGGGTGCCGGGATCACGCGAGTACTCAACCGGACACCACCGCTGCCTTTACTAGGCCATTCCCGATGAGGGAGTGAAGCTCCCCCAACGTTTAACCCCTCTAAAGGGAACCACAGCGACGGCGACTGCGTTTCCCCCCTCCCTAGGTCATCCGATGGGACGCCGAGTTCCAGCTCGACGCCCCGATGACCTGAGAGATCCCGTCGTTCGCCCATACCGGTGCGTGAAAAAAGGAGCGCGTTAAGGAAAATAACTCCCACCGGCGGTACGAACGAGGGGATCCCAGTTCGCGGTAAGGCCCACCCCTCGGAGGGGTGCATTCCGCACACCCCCGGGGCGAGCCCCCTTCCCGTGAGTCCAGAAGGTACCCGGTACCTCCACCCTCACTGCCTCCTCCGGCGATCGGGCGTCCCCGATCGTGGGAGAAGGGGTATTCCCCATAGGGCTACGCCAGAAGGGCGTAGCCTCTTATCCCTCCCCCCATGGACCACACCAGAAGGGCGTAGCCTCTTATCCCCCCATGGACCACACCAGAAGGGTGTGGCCTCTTCCCACCCATGGACCGCGCCAGAAGGGCGCGGCCTCTTAACCCACCTCCATCCCCCCTCCGCCTACAAGAGTAGGAACCGGACCGGCTGGTGCAGGCACGGCATCGCTGGGGGCTCCTGTCCCCGCGCCCCACCCCCCTCGGTTCGGCCCGGGTTTAACCCCGGACAGAAACGAGGGGCACGCGCGAGTGCCAGATCTATGGCCTGCAGGCAGGCCCAAATCCCCGCAAAGGGGACACTTCGATGGCGACCTGTAAGTCGCCGCTCTATGCCCCTCCTCCCCGCACCTACAGCACCGGCCGATCCGGCTCGGCTCCTCCTTGTAGGGGCATTTAAGCCAAGCGTGTCCTCGACAAAGGCATCGGTAACACTGGTGCATACGTTGCTCCAGTACCTTCGCCGAGGCCCACCCCCACCCTTATGCGGCCGGCGCCGGCCACCTTCTTTGCCGCCGCAAGAGGCAGCCTGGCCCAGCAAGTGCCGGCCCCATCCCTGAAGGGGGTCTGGTGACCACCCCCACGCGTAGGAACTCGGGAGCGCAGCCCGCTGCGCTCGCGAGTGCGGATCGAACCGCCTCCGGGGTGGCGTCAACGACAAGCCCTCGGAGACGGATCTCCGCCGTCCTCGTGGGGGTGCCCACCAGCACTCCCGTGCCCGCCAGGGCTTCCTTCATCCGGCCAGCAAGGGCCTCGGCCTTCGCCCTTTTGCCCTCCCCGTGGACCCTTATCATAAGGGCCCCGGTCCCAGCGACCCCAAAAGAGACTCCATCGGTGATTCCGACGGACTCAAGGGGGACTTGGCGGGTGACCAATTCCATGGCGCCGGCCAAAGTCGCCTCCACCCCCATCGGCACGGAGAGTACCACTGCCGCCGTCTTCGGCGCACGCGGCAAACGCGGCGCCGCCTTACCCCCCGGAGGATCAACCCCTCCCGCTCGCGCGGGGGCTTTCCCCTGCTTAGCAGGTGACTGGGCAGGTGCGGCCCCCGGAGCGGGCCGCGCTTCGGCCACTTTGGCCGCCCGCATGGCCCCTCTCCGGGAAACCACCTCCACCCAGCTTCCCACCCCTCCCGCCTTGTGGGTGGGGGGGGGGTCCGTCACCCCCCTCTGACATCACCCCAGGACCTGTCGAACTCGCAGAGCGAGTCCGACGCTCGTACTTGGTGGTTTTAACCCCTTTCTTCCTCCCTTTCTTATCGGCCACCTTCTTACGAGGGGCCGTACTACCGGCAGGAGGGGGCCCCATGAGACGCTTAACAACCTCCCTCCCCCCACGAGGAAGCAGCGCCTGGAGGAGGCGCTCCTCAAACTCCCTCAATCCTTCTTTCAACTTTCCCTCGACGATGCGATTAACATCATCGAGGGAAATCTCAGCATCCCAGCGGGATCCCCCCGCGTCTTCCCTCATCCCCGGGATGGGCGGCGGACGCGGCCGCAACCCCTCTCTACACGATGTCGGTGAGGGCGAAGTCCCACCCGTGGACGCGGGTTTCCTTCCTTCTCCCCTTCCCTCGAGATCCAACTTGGCAAGTTTGAGGGTCGGCGGCCCTTCCAACCAGTCCAAGAGGTCATCCCTCTCAGCCATCACGCAACGGAGGCGTCCCTCTAATTCGCGCGCTTACTCCAGCACCCCCGCGAGGTCTCCGGACTCGCACCCGGTAGCACTCGCCCGAGCCCCGAGCTCGTATCCGGCGGCACGAATCCGCCGGGTCGCCACCCGGAGCTCATTAGCAAGGCTCCCGTTAAGCCCTTTAGAGACGGTTAACACACGGTCAACCACCTCGGCAGCCTCCCGCAAGGACTCCACCAGTTCGTACGTCGCAGTCGTACTGGACTCCACTAGCAGGTCCTTGGTCGACGGTAAATTCCGCTCCGACGCTTTCGAGAAATGAACACCCCCTCCCCCCCGCAGAGTGGTAATCCCTCGGAGGAGGAGTCTTCTTCCTCACACCCCCGGCCGGCCCAGTCTCAAGGGAAGCCCCGCTCCTCTTCCTACCCGCGCCCGAAACTGACGAGAGGGACGAACGGACGCAGTAAACAGACTCCGTCTCCCAACCGTCAGCCCCCCAGCCACACCCACATCCTTGGGAGGAGCCCCACACTCCTCCCAAGGGACTCCAGGAGGCAGCTGCAGCGAAAACCCCGCAATCCCACTAGAGCTCGGACCCGGCGACCCATGGAACCGGGACACCTGCGCCCTAGTCCGCCGAGTCGTCACCCCAACCCCCGCCGGCGGAGGTCCCCTCCCCCGCGGAAACGCCTACCACTCCTCCCGGCCCCTTCGGCCCTTCCTTACCCTTACCACGCCCCTTCGCGCCTTTACCCCCCTTAGCCCCAAATATTTTAGAGTAGTCCATTACATTTTCATAGCGCCCTTGGTTAACGCACCCGAGGGTGTTTCACTCATCAGGCAAAATCTTAAACGGGTGCGGAAAGACACTAACCACCGGGGGTGCCGTTCCCCCCGGCAGGCCCTTTACAACCCCGGTTCGGGCATATCCGGGGAGGTGGCATGCTAACGATCCGGTTCACCCACCGGACCCACTCCCGGCGTTAAATCTGGGAGTGCTCTCTCGCCGCATGCCGAAACTTGAAGTTAGGGACTTTGAGAGGTTTATCCTCCTCGCAGGGCCGGCCGATTAAGGCAAGCCCCCCCGTGCCGTAAAACATGACCACGGACACGGTATGGGGCCACGGGCAGACATCTTGCTGCCCGTGACACGTGGTTACACGCGGAGGCATTGCCCGTCTGCGGTCGAGGCCCGCAGGATAAAGAGTGGGGAATGCCCCCGCGTGCACCGCTCGCTCCGTTTGCATACACCGCAGTGTACCCCAGGGACCACCACGAGGAGGTGGAGCGAGAGGAATTAGACCTTCCACATCCCTCAAATATGGAGAACGGACCGACAGTGGATCTGAATCACCACTGTAGGCGCCCAAGGTCCTAGGATCCCAAGCTGTGAAACCCGCTCTGTGCGGGTTAACCCGCTTCAGAGCGGGGTTAAGCGGCACTCTCTGGACCCTAGGACCCGTCCTCTCCGGGTTAGTGTGGGTTAGAGAAACCTCGCTCGGTTAACCGGGTTTGGGTTATGGTTAGTCTCGGTAGGCCTCGGGAGGGGAGGAGAGTCCCACATAACCTCGGTCATCCCCCAGGATGCCGAGGTATGCGTAACGCATTTTCACAGCGAAAAAAATGGTTAGTCTGCGGTATGCATCCCTGATCGGAAGGTGGTTGAGAATGGTATATATTGGGATCCAGTGTCGCACCCGGGGGGGGGGCAGGAGGCCTTGCCGATAGTAATGGTGTTTTAGCATGATTTAAATTGAAATATCTCCTGAACCACTAACTTTTCGACATGCATAGGTTAATTATTATTAATAATAATTAGGTAATATTTCGACATGCACTTTTTTATAACGAATGTCCAGCTGCATCGATTGATGATATGTGGGAAGGCTTGTGGAGCATTTGCAATCTATTTTGCAACATTTCTCTGCTATAACAAGGAACCAAGCAAACATTTGGTAAGTAGAAAACTATTGAATTTCCCTGAAAACGTATAATCTTCTTAAAACGTACACTTAATAATGATAATAATATACTGTGACTAACGAATCGGGAAGTTCTTTGTGTGGCTCTTGGAGAGTCACACACCAAATAAAAAACATTAAGAGCTGTAGGCCCTACTAGCCATGCGTACCACTAATCCTCTCGCAAGAGCAGTCCTACCCGCGAGCTCGCGCAGCGAGCGAGCAAAACAACCCTACTCGCGAGCGTGCGAAGCGAGCGAGCAACAATAATCCTCTAGTTTGTATTGATATTGTGTGGAAAACAATGCTTTTAGGTTGAAAGATAACCCCCTAAAATTTTAAGTCGCTAACTCTTCGTATAAGGATGATATGACGATAAATACCCTTAACTGTATCATTTTTTTTCTCGGTTGTTAATTAAGATATTCAGATAAAAAAAACGAAAATACTCGAACTTACCTCCTTCATATCATACATTTTTTCATCATTGTGATCAAATTATTAAGGGTAGAAAAAACATTTAATTTTTAGGGGTGGGAATTGCAAGCAACCCTTCGAGTGACCATTTCCAAAAAATTCAAGAACAATGTTCTGCTGCTTATCTAACATATAAAACAGTTTCAATATGGTCGTTTTTATGCGAAAAAACAAGAAACTTTTGTCTGAAACATTTTTTCAAACAATGTCCTTTATGTAACCTTCAAAATGAGTCTTGACGAAATAATGTTTTCGCTATCTGTGTAATATAACCCAATTTTTTTATGCAAGCAATGACTTTTAATCTTTTGCCATCTTTCTGACATCTTTCTGGGTGATGCCAAGAGCAGATAGTGAAAACATTATTTCGCCAAGACATTTTGCAGGTTACTTAAAGGACATAAAATAACATTTCTTCATAATGAGTTAATACTTGGTTATTACAAATTGTTTGTATTATAACTTAGTGTATATATAAATGTTCTTGTTTAGTAAATGAACAGAGTTTCCAAAAATGTTGTACTTCCTTGAAAGGGGTGGTTCCTGAGATTATTTGAGGTAGCTTCCCCCTATGCTAAAATTCTCTCCGCGGCTTCGTTAAGGAGTTATTAACGAAAAACACGGGTCAATCAGACCGCGGCTACTAGCAGCTCGCGCTGAGCTTAGCATTGGCATTGGCCGAACTTTCGGGAAGGAAAAAGATGCTTCAAATCACTTCAGGAATTATCTCTTTCAAGGAAGTAGAATATTTTTAGGATCCCTGCACATTTATTTATCCTATCAACATCAACTTTTTCAAAAGTCTAATCTTCACTGTTTCTAGGAATATTGTAAAAGGGTATAGCCGGATAAGCATGGGCCAGCGGCCCCCCGCTGCGATTTTCCTGATTCCTGTCTTAAAACATCGTTTTATGTCTAAAAAAACATTGTGTAAAATTTCAAATGTCTACCCCCACCGATAGGGGTGATATTGAGGTAAATTCCCCCGCACTTAAATGCAATTTGCGCTAAAACGAGAAAAGATATCGACATGGGATAAACGGCAAATAAAAGATATAGATACACTCTATATTTCAGATTTTTTTTAGAATTTTTTGCTAATTATTTATAGTTGAAAATAATTAATTAATTATTTGGGAATTTTTTTAACTATCTTCCCCTGGGTTGACACCTACCAAAAAATTCTAAAATATTGCTATGAGTCTAACCTATTTTGTAAAAAAATCTCAGAAGTGTCCGTTTGGTGGAACAGTGTCAAAAAAAATAAAGTATGCCGGCGAACGCTCGGTTTGATCAGTAACGACGCAGCGACCGAGTCTCCTTGCGGTGGCTAGTGACGGGAGCGAACGGGAAGTCGGCGCTTGTACGGAAAAGCTGATACATGTAAAATTGCGACTAAATCTTCTAATACATGATTACAGTTAGAAGTCTAAACAATTATATTCTAGGAAATAGCTTACATTGAAGAAGAGAAATACATGTAAAGGTAGTTTGTTGCTGTGAAGTAACAGAAAGAAGAAACTTCTCACAAGTATGTATGGTCACGGTGTTAGAGGTTCTGCTCGATTCTCTGGAGGGCTCCAGTTCGAATCCTCCTCAACTCAACTTTTCTTGTTTTTTTCTTTTTTTTATATGTATTTATAAACTAAATGATTTTTATTGTTTGCACTTCAATATTCTATAAAACAAACTTGCTATAATGCAATATGCTGCTTTGTATGTCTGCGCTCAAATTCTGAACACTGTGAAATAATAATGTCTTGCGCGTGTACCAAGATCGCGAAGGGATGATTGCGTAATAACAATAATTTTTTTCTTTTATTATTGTAAAGTCAATTGCAAATTGCATTTAAGTACGGGGGAATTTACCTCAATATCACCCCTATCGGTGGGGGTAGACACTTGAAATTTTACATAATGTTTTTTTAGACATAAAACGATGTTTTAAGACAGGAATCAAGATAATCGGAGCGGGGGCCGCTGGCCCATGCTTATCCGGCTATACCCTTTCTTTCCAGGACTTTATTTGTCGTGTATTTTTATCTAATCTTGCGTGCATAGGCAGCAACACTTGCTTTTAACTCTGACGGTACGAAATGGACTCGTAGTTATATCCAGCACCGTATATTGTTAAAAACCACAGTAATTTTCGAACAATTTTTCACGTCTATTTCGTTTCCTGTTAAGTTGCTTGATAGTTGTGCACGAAGGTACACAAAATGTAGGTTGGAAATTATTTTATTTTCTGGTCTCGTGAGCCATGTTAATTGTCGATCAAAGATCAGTGGGTACGGAACCGGCGATTAAGCGGCGTGAATAGACGATTACGTTTGAGAACGGGCGAATCGATAAAATTTCTCATGCCTTTAACGAGCGCAATTATCTTCGAACGTCCTGGAATCGAGATATCGATTTCCGCCTGTATGTATAAGTGAAACCCAGCGACGAGCCATGCTGTTCGTGTCTCTATTATCGACCCTCTGATTCTAAGCGACGAGCATGCTCTTCCGTCGAGGAGTTTCGAAACGTCCATAAAGTTTCGAAATGCCCTCTGTCAGTTGACACCTTCTTCTAGAACAAGCAGAAACAATTTGAATGTTTCGCGCACGAACGCGAAAACGTTTACGGAACTCCATTCGTCGCAACGTAGAATGCGGCTCCGATAACTCGGTGACATCCAAATATGGCGAAATGTCAATTTCATTTATACTGGGCAGTTTTCCAGGAAAGACATTTGTATATTAAACAACGATCACGTATATACACTTCTTTGTGCCTCGAATACATTTAACCTTATCGAAAAATCTGTACCACTTTTAGGAAGCGAGTTACGTTACCTTTGAGCTCAGATGTAGGGTATACAGGGCTGACAAGGGAAGTTGTAAATCGGTCGCCACGACTTTTACTTCTGATCGTGCTATTACCAGGCAGACTATAATGTACAGTGACGGACAAAAGAAAGCTTGAAATGGACATTTCTGTACATTAGTAATAACACTAGAACTACCACACCAGTCGAAATGACACCAGTGAAATTCTTACTTCATGCTACATTTTTTCCCGCAATCATGTGATGACTTTTGCATACCTACACCGAACAGGTTTAACCGACTTTAATACAGTATAAGATATAAAAGAAATAAAGGTTGATAGTGTACCACTATATTTATGCTACGCGATTCAAATACGCGAAAGATAGCGTTCAAATCGGAGGGTCCATAGTCGCTAGATGAGGGGTGGGAGCATGTGGGAGAATTTAGGGAAGAAAGTTACCCCCTTTCTGCCAGCACCGGAATAGTCACGTGACATTATGGCACATGCACGATCTTAGAACGTACAAGGTGTTTCGTTTATCTGATAACGGAAAAAATCTTGTGACGTAGTGAAGTTACGAAAAAAATTTGTTTACAAAAATTGTTCGGTATAAAGGGTACAATCATATAGTCTAATTTTTTTTAGGACTAGAATGGCGGGGAGGGGTTATTTCAAAGTCAAATTAAGTTTTTTAAATGGAATGTCCTATTTTTTATACCATCGATCGATAGAGTATCAAATTCTGAGTATAACAGTGTTGACCTCCATATGTCTTAAATCTAATCCTTCATGAAGCTAATTTCAATTTTTCAAAAGATACTATAAATATAAAAATTGTTATGCAAATGCTGTGGTATGTGACTATTATCTTTAATTGTTTTCTCATATTTACCATTTGCGAGAAGAAAGCTGAATAATAATAATACGATATTCATATTCAAGATTGTATTAATTTTTTCACTGAAATAGTATCTACAGTATCATTTAAGGAAGGGCATTCTGAAATTTTCTTTTATTAAAATATGGTAAAATAAATTTTTATTTCACGTATAGGAAGAAGTTAAAAATTAAGTAAAATTTTAATTATGACTAAGATAAAACCTATCAATTACTAGCATATAGCAACCTAATATATTCTAACTATTGTGGGTACATGTGGATGCATGGGTACACCGTTTCAGTACTAAATTAATCTTTTAGGATCTATACATATATCGTGCCAGCATTGGCGGCACAAACCCAATCCCAGATCTTTGGGGAAATCTGGCGAGGAAAGTTTATGGCAACTGCCGACAATATAATTCATTTAACCAACTATCAAACACGATTAACGCAGTTAGGATTTCCATGTAAAAATAATAATAAAAATTCTGATTTTTGAGACTCTCAAATGTTATTAAAAAAAATAACCATATACTTCAACAATTATATTATATTATGGAATAGAGAAAAAATATTCCATACATTTGGTTTGTTTATGAAAAAACCATGATATAATTTTACCAACTGATTTCGTATAAAAGTATATTTTTAAATATCTTTTTGAAATTTACGCTCGCGATTAAACGAGACTAATGAAATAATCTACAGAAAAGTCATTTGTTCAAGTAACTTTATAATATACGATTATTTTAAATAACACAAGTCTGCTGAATGTTTAGTAGTTATTATTAGACTGCGAATTTTATGCATTTATGACGCAAATGACGAAAAATTGTTTTAGACCAAACGGTTTATTTAGCAAATACAATATTGCTATGTATGTTATGAAATAAGTTACTTATTTTTTTATTGTTCTAGGCTTTCAAAAAATCTAGTAAAATTCTGGAATACGTATTAAAGTCCCCATTTCATACGTAATCGTTGAAACATTAAATGTTTAAAGCTTTAATGAGAAAAAATAAATATTGGAATGAAAGAAATTCATGAGGGACATGAACGACCCAAACTGTGCACGGCGATTTATTTTTCGTTTTAAACAGTCTGAAGCGATGCACAAATGTCATCTACGATTATAATCGCTCTTCACGCAGCCATTAGAATATGTCGATATTCTAGAGTCTGCCAATATTTAGCCAAAACCTCGTCTTCCAGTCGAATCCAATCGAACGCAATTTCACATATCTACGCTTACAATTCTGGGATTTCGAAATCAATCGTTCTGATTACCTGAAGCGTTTATTTCCGTCGTGTTTCCTTCCAATTACCTTATTTACGAGTGCTTATGGCCCAAGCAGCTTTAATCCTACGATGAATATTACTCGGAAACAATCGCGTTCCTGCGCTATACTCGACATACTATTCTTAAACAACGAAACGTACTAAGGCGATTTCGAAATAATTTCTGCTTTCATATTTCAAGAATGTGTCGTTCTAATAACGTTCTCGTTATTTCGTGCAAATTTATACAGGTTGTTTCGTTTATCTTATCCACTTTAATGTCTCTACTACTTTTGCAGGTGCAAAAATAGGGACGAACGAAATGATTTCTCTTTTAAATTAATTATGTATTTACTGACGCATCAACCACTTGAAATAGCAATCTATGCATGCAAACGGCAAATATTGTGATTTATAATAAATGTGTGATGTTATCGGCGCACAGGTTCGATCAATGATAAACACAAGCAATTTTGCAAATCAATTCAAAAACTCAACGTTTCGATCCTGATGTGGATCATTCTCAAGAGTAAATTTTGCGTCTGGAAAATAATGTGAATATAATATATGTTAACAGTAAAAATAATATGAAGATACCAAATAAACCACTTTTCCATACTTGCTATATCAGAAGAAATACAATTGGAAATTATTAAAAGCGAACTGATTCCATGCCGGTAGACACTGAACTGAACCAAGTGAAGGTTACAAAGCAAACAGAACATACATAAGAACGACGTATTCAAAATTGGCCAATCAGAACTAAGTGATCTATGGACGCTAAGTCAATACTAGGCGGTAAATTCAAATGCCAATAGAATCTGTTTTCCTCACTAAACACACTACAATATACCATCAAAATTTGTGGTACTGAAAAATTGACATTCAAAACATTTGGAACAAAATTGTATATATAGCTGAATCTAAATTGTGAAAATTATATAATGTATAAGAAACTTCATCATAAGGACATTACTGGTTCAGTAATGCAGCGTAGTAATCATGAATCTTAGGTGTTTCGTACCTAAGATTTACGCTTTGTTGTTTAACCATATGAATAGTTTCTAATAATAATCTTAGTTGTAGATTAGATTCTTTGTCAACTACCTTAACGTTCTCGAATTTAAATGCATGGTCGAACTCTAATGAATGTTTCGTCAGTGCCGTGTGTTGTGAAGGAGACAGAAAGATATTATGTTTATGTTCAGTTAAACGTGTGTCCAAATGTCGAGAAGTCTGTCCTATGTATGCCTGGTTGCAACCTTTAGAAGGTATTTTATATACTACGTTACAACTTTCTAGAAGTGGTAATTTATCTTTTATGGGTGGAAACCATTTCTTCAAATATGAAGGTATTTTAAAAATGGTATGAATCCAAACTTTCCTGAAAATTCTACGTATGTCAATAGAAATGTTTTTAACAAAGGGAATGACCACTGTGTTTTTATAATTGATCGGACCTGTTTTTAAAAACCTCTTTTCGTTGTGTGACCAAAAGAGAATGGTATATTTCAAAGATCCGTTCCTTGATGATGTTGGAAACAAGAATGACAGAGAAACCATTATTTTGAAGAACATTTTTAATGAACAACAGACTGTTAGATCTGAATTCAGGGTTTGAAAGTAGAATTAATTGCACGGTCGATTAAACCTTTTATCAAGCCCAATTTATGTTGTAACGGATGGAAAGAATGAAAATTTATATATCTAAAGTTTAGACAAGAATCGGATTCAACCTCATGCGTGAATTGAAGTATGTTATGAAAACTGTTAAATGTGTCTAATAGGATGTCTATTTGATCAGGCTTTATGCAAGTAAAAATATCGTCAACATATCTTTTGTAAAAAATCAAATCAAAACGTAATTTAGCAATAGGGACTTTTTCTAATTCTTACATTACCAGATTAGCAATGACTGGGGAAATCGGAGAACCCATTGCTGTCCCGAACACTTGTTTATAATAGGTACCATTGAATAAGAACACGAACTTAGACAATTTGTAAGTTGGACCCCCAATGGAAGAGACTATAATTCTCCAAGCTAATTGCTGCATGTGGGTTTTAGGTAGTGCATATACATATTTTTGAATTAATTTGCAAAATTGCTTGTGTTTATCACTGATCGAACCTGTGCGCCGATACCATCACACATTTATTATCAAAATTACGATCGAAAAACATATTGAATTTATATTGTGATTTATGTTTTCATCTCCATTTTTTCTTCGATTTTTCAAGGTCGTCAATGATTTGTCAAGAATATTTATTAAAAAATTCGCGATAGTTTGAAGGGAACTAAGAAATTAAACACTTTCTTATGTTTCTCCCTTATATTATTTTACGAGAAACGTTCCACATAACTTTCATTATTTTCAACACATTTTCGTATATGAAACGTGAATGACGAACTTACACGTTCGATTATTGTTCGAGTTATGGTAACAAAACCAAACAATTTTTCTTTAATCATTTTTTTGCATTTGCAAAAGTAACAGAGACATTAGAATGAACAAGTTTAACAAACTGCTTTCCGTCGTCGGTGTTTTTATTAAGTACATTAAAAGATGAATGAGATTGTCTTATATTTTGCCGAGTAATGAATTTGATAAATTTTGGAAGATTTTTTTATGCTGTAATATATTATATTATTACGCAGAATATGATACTTTATCGGTTCATGATGCAAAAGGTAGGTTTTCCCATTTATGGAAATATAGATGACCATGAAATCTCCGAAATTCCTTCGCGTACATAAGAAGTGTTTACATCACAATATTTTCCCCTTTATATCATGCAACTTTTGTATACATTATGTTAAGTACACACCAAGACATCTTCATTTAAACTGCCCGCGTAAGAGGAATAAAAAATATTTTGTTTCTAGAAGTTAGTAGGACTGTAAACTATTACGACGCAGATTTTGAGCTGAATCTGTAGCACAGTTTGTTTACAGCTGCCGAGTTTATCAGTCTACCCCAAGAGTGTTCTGCAATTGTTACCATGGACAAAAAAATTGAAGAGTTTGCTCGAAATTTTGTGTTGGCAACGAAATTTCTTCTACCGATTCGTTGAAAATGTTGAATAAGGCCTTCGGTGATTCAGTTATATCGAGAGCACGAGCATATGAGTGATACAATGTGTTCAAATCGTGGATTTTGCACCACGACAACACCCCATCTCGCAAAGCGACCTTTATAACCGAATTTTTGGTCAAACATTCGACAACTGTCATCGACCAAGCACCGTATTCGCCAGATATGCCCCCTGTGACTTTTTCTTATTCCTCAAACTCAAATTACCCCTTCGAGGTCACCGTTTTGAGTCGGTGGAGGCCGTGAAACAAAATTTGCTGAAGGAACTGAAGGCCATACCAGAAAACGCTTATAATGAGTTCGATAATTGGATTTTGCGATGGCAGAAGTGTATTGCCTTGGAAGGGGCCTATGTAGTTTGAAGGCGATAAAATAAATTTTGACGAAAATTGCAAATTTGTGCGTTTTCTTTAAGATGTCTTGGTATTTTCTGACATAATGTATGCCATTTTTTCATATTATTACAAGTAATGGAAATATTCGAGGTGGACAAAGTTGTTTCCCCATATACTACATCAGTGACGCACCCAGGATACAATCTTGGGGTGCCGAATTGAACCCAGCCCTAGGTTTTGTGTGATGACTTTTTTTTTGTTTTTTGGCCAACATATCTGTCAAGGGCTATTCCACGATTTTAATTTTGGAAGGTAAAAATTTTTTCTTGGGGAGACCTGGCCCCCTGCCCCCTTTATGCGCCACTGTACTATACAATATGTACATACGGGTGAGTCATGTAACGTTTTTACCTCAAATATCTTTGTTGTTTTCAAAGATACATTAAATGTCTTGAGGACAAAGTTGGATGGTAAAATGGGGCTCATACGATACCAAAATGATCAAGGTCATCTTTATTTTTTGAAATGGAGCCACCCTTTTTTAAACATCTACAATGATAGACCCTTTCATTACGAATTTCATTACTAATCATACTATAATTACTCAAGGTCATTCAAGGTCACGGACAGAAAAAACGTATAAAACTAAAATATGGAAGCAGAATACCTGTATTTCATAAACGTTTGAAATGACGGCTGTTCACTTCGATACATGCCTGTAAACGGACTCTGAGGGAATGTTGAACTCTGACAAGTACATCCGAGGTAATATTCGCACATGCTGTGATGATGCATATCTTCAAATGTTGTTGGAGCATTCTTGTACACAGTCTCTTGTCGCAGATCCCACAAAAAGAAATCCTATGGATTTAAAATTTAAATCAGGCGTACTTACTGGCCATGAAACAGTTCCACCTCGACCAATCAATCGATTTCGAAACCTAGAGTCCAACATTTCTCTTGCTACTCGTGCATAATGAGCAGGACAGCCGTCATGTCGGTACCACATATCATAGCCGTTTTGCAAAGGGACATCTTCCAACAAAATTGGCAGCTCTTCTTGTGAAAATTAAGCATATTTTTGTTCTATCATCGTTCCGGTAATGAAGTATGGTCCGATTACTTTTTCATTCAAAATACTATACCATACGTTTACGCTCCAGTATCTTTGGTGGTCAATTTCTCGAAGCCAATGTAGATTATTAACGGACCAATAATGAGCATTCCGTAAATTAATTGAAGCATGATTAGTGAATGTTGATTCGTCTGTAAACAAGACATTAGAAAAAATGAATGATTTTGATGCAGTTCCCACTGACAAAAATTAACTCGATTTTGTACATCGCTTCCGTGTAATTCCTGATGTAACCATATGTGAAATGGACGAAATTGGGCCTAGCCGATTAAGATGATCAAAACTGCCCTTAGAGCTTTTTCAATGGCTATTGAACCATTCGAAAGCTGACCAAGAAAAACCCCTCTGAGTAAAATTTCAGCCCTCTAGCTTGCCCGTGAGGGTAGTTACAGGGTATAATAGATTTTGCGCTTTCCGGCGCATTTTCCGGTCTCAAATGCGTTCTAAAATTCTGAAAAAAATGTGACATATTCCGGATCCTAAGGCGCATTTTTGAGAATTTTTTCAGATTTTTTTGTTGCAAACTGTGCAAAAGAAATGGCTAACGACATTCTTCTCAGAAACACTGTGTGGGTGTGTGTGTGTTGTCGTCGTAATATGTACTCATTCTTCATCGTTATATGATTTAAAAAGTTCACGCGGTATATAGATCGTTCAACGATCATAGTGATATACCTGTATAAACAGTGGACGAGTGGTCGCATCATGCTGATGCATACGCACTAGGGTGGACCTTATTTTTTGACCAACGAATTTTTTTCACGACGCCCCCCAAAATGGTTCTCTTTGGTGAGAAAAAAATTTGTGCCAAATTTGAGATCGATCGGATAAAAGGATCACGTGGCGCATTTAAATTGAAAATTTTGAAAATTTTTAAATTCATCGTAACTATAAAGTATTATATATCGTTGGATTTGTAATTTTTTTCTAAATAAGAATATGGAAAAATTATATGACCATAATTTTAAAAAAAATAACGATGACCTTGAAATTTCGAAAATTTGATTTAAAAAAAAAAATTTTTTTTGCCATTATATTTACCATATTGAACAGTGCAACTTTTTCCTCTGACATTTTTTGGTCTAACCACAAATAACAGATATTTAAACATTTCCATTTATTAGCTCTGAGAGAGTGAGAGAGTACGATCTGGCAGCGTCTGCCGCAGTCATCTTTTTGCTTCCGATCGTCACACTTTTTTGGGGGGAAATTGTCGTGAAATTGACGCGAGCAGTCATCGAGAGGTAGTTGTTTGGGAGTCATGTGTTAAGCTCATTAACAGTAAGCCCAGATTGTAGCTGCTCAGTAACGTCATCAACCAGGTAGTTACTAACCGAACCCTGCGTATTTTCACATTTTTTGACCGGCAATTCATGGGTTTCAACGACCGAATATAATTTATTACGTTACCTCCAGATGTGCCCGTGAACCTTAAGTCCACTTTTTTACAATTTTACCTATCTTGAATCTCGTAAGCGCACCCGGAAAACAGATGTAAACCCTCGTTATAAAATTTATAACCACCCGTACTTACACTTCTAATCCTACTCCTACCCTTACAAGTTTTTCCACGCTTTTCCAAAAAAACGACACCCACACCGAAGTAAGAGTTAGATGTATCAGAGAACCACCGATTAGATCTGTCTGAGCTAACGAACTGTAATCATCAGTATCGAGTAAGCGAACACAGAACCACAAGTGTTGTCTTTGATCAACTATCACCTCAACCTACCAAATCGGACTCGCGATCATCGTCGTTCAATCCAGATTCGGCAGACGCGAGACGTTACAGTAGTCTTACAGGAAGACTACTCAATTTCTATATAAATTGAGAAGCCCAATGGAGAGTAGAAGTCGCGAAAAAACTGTTCTTATTGGAACATGATGAAAATCAGATAATTGGCGCTAAGTTGCCATCGAAACGACAAGTTTTAAGAGTGCTATTTTATAATTTGCGGAAAGTGAAACTGAACCTTCGGTCCAGTGCACACCTTGTTGTTAAAGAAGTGGAAGTGTTGTGGGAAAAGGCCAGAATTCCAGTTCAGTTAAACAGTCGCTGCGTCGAGAAATTGGAGTCATTATACCACAACTGGAAGGTCTTACAAAAGAGTTGTAAACGACGATCCCAGATACAAGATCAACGGGAACAAGAGTTTCTTGATCAATTAGATGATCTTTTCGATATTGCGCATGCTGATGCTTTAGAGGTGATCACGATAGAGGAAGACAAGCAATTTCTTTTGCGGAGGAGATCGCAGTCTTTACGATTAGAACAGAGACAAGCGCTTCGTAAAGGAAGAAAAGAATTACATCAAGTTCGAGTGCGAGCAATATCCTGACGCAACAAAAAGTACAATAGCGAAAAATGTGTAAATATAAAATACAGTTCTTTAGTGTAAGAAAAATCGTACGTCGAGGGTTCGCAGCACAGGCCGACCACACAGCTACCACCCTCTCAGGAAAAACCCAGAGGGGTAGCGACATAAAATACGCTGGCAGCGCGGGTCCTTACAGCCACTTTGGGCCTGAGGAACCACTCTTCCCGTGATCGCGATTGGTGCAACATCGCTCTTCCACTGACTGTGGTCAAGTTTGGATTCTCTCTCTAACTTTTGTATTGTTTGTCTGCTCATTTAATAAAACGCATTCTTGGCGAGCGGCTTCACCGTCGATCGGCGTATGATTTGGTGACCCGCTCTGTCCTTCCCATCCTAAAGGCAGATAGTCTTACATTAGAATATAACAAATAGTTCCTTATTACTATTGTGTAGAATATATTCATTCACATATATAGTACAATACAAAATTAAATATTTCTGTTATTTGTGGTTATACGAAAAAATGTTAGAGTAGAAAGTTGCACAGTTCAATATAGTAAATATAATGGCAAAAAAAAATTTTTTTTTAAATCAAATTTTCGAAATTTCAAGGTCATCGTTATCTTTTTTCTAATTAAGGTCATATAATTTTTCCATATTCTTATTTAGAAAAAAATTACAAATCCAACGATATATAATACTTCATAGTTACGATGAATTTCAAAATTTTCAAAATTTTCAATTTAAATGCGCCACGTGATCCTTTTTTCCGATCGATCTCAAACTTTGCACAAATTTTTTTCTCACCAAAGAGAACCATTCTGGGGGGCGTCGTGCTTTGTATCTCTATAAAACTTTTTCGCCAAGTATAGCTTAGGTCCACCCTAATACGCACAGCACGGGCGTGTATGTACGTATAGACAAAATTCAATGTGCAGTATATTATCGATTAAGGGCCTCTTCTCCTAGCAGACGACACTCGTGCGTGGATGTGTGGTACACTCACACACCGCTAGACCACGTATACGTACGCGAGGATTGCAAGGGTACGGGATTCCACTGTTGATTTCTCGATAATGCAAAGACGGAGTTTTTTAGTAGTCAAAATCGCTAGATGAAAGATCAATCTAGGGCGCTGTTTGCCTCAAACGTCCTTCTTTTACGTTTCCGAACAATAGTTTCGCATTATTTGGCTGCATGTTGCCCGGCGGAGAGGTTAGTACGCCGGCATGACTGCAGCGCCATCTGACGGGCAACATGCAGCCAAATATTGACGAAAATTTATGGTCGCGGTCGAACAGAATTTGATACTTATCTAGCCGAGCCTCTCTTAAAATTTTACTTGGCTACCTTTGATTGGTGGAACCTCCTAGAAGCTAGCCCCCTACTTGTTAAATTAAGTAATTTCAACATTTGTGCTAAGTTTGTGCTACATTGTGCTCGAATATTACAACTATAATATCAAAAATAAGACTAACAAATAGCCCCCACTTTTCATTTTTTTTCAATTTTCTCAATTGTGCTAAGTTGTGCTAGGTTGCGCTAAGATTGTGACACAGTATTACTGCATAAAAATAATAAATAAAGAAGTTTTGGTAAATGTTGTAACAATGTTTTGGACACCAAATTAACGTTTAAGTTTGTAACAATTATCCAAACAGCACATAATCACATATCTGAGTTGTGCTAGCCTAGCAAAAGTCAGCACAACTTCCGATTTCTCCAGCACAACCATTTTAAAGGCACTTTACTCTTGTCTGCGGCCCTTCGCGTTTCGATATTATGTGCTGGAGAAATCAGAAGTTGTGCTAACTTGTGCTAGACTAGCACAACTCAGATATATGATTATGTGCTGTTTGGATAATTGTTACTAACTTAAACGTTAATTAGGTGTCCAAAACGATTATTTACCATAACTTCTTTATTTATTATTTTTATGAAGTAATACTTTGGCACAATTTAGGACAACCTAGCACAACTTAGCACAATTGAGAAAATTGAAAAAAATTAAAAGTGGGGGGATACTCAAAAAATCGTTTTTTTTCAATTTTTATTCTTATCTTTGATATTATAGCTGTAATATTCGAGCACAATGTAGCAGAAACTTAGCACAACTCAGCACAACTGTTGAAATTATTTAATTTAACAAGTGAGGGGCTAACTTCTAGGGGACAATGGTGGAAGACTCTGACCACAAAATATCCAAGAACTTTAGAACTTATAATGAAATATTTAAACATAGGTACCAGTAACATCAGATGCCTTCGAAAGATGTTTCTCAACTGCTAGAAATATAGTTCCTTCCAAAAGAAGTCGATTGTTACCAGAAAATATGAACATGTTAGTGTTCTTGCATCAAAACAGACAACTTATTGAACAAATTTTGTTAACACAAATAACGTCTTAATTTATTTTCATTTGCGAAATTTTGTGAAACCATATTCTCGATCCGCAAGAAAATATCAGAGAGGAAATGAGAGATATAGACAGAGACAGATCATACCCAGGTTTAGCATGGACCAGTACCTATACCCATGTTTAGCATATTAAGGGAGTCTTTTCCAACAGACGAAGCTCGCGCGTGAACACTCACACACCGCTAGAGTACTCTCACACACCGCTAGACCATTTATACGTACGCGAGGATTGCAAGGGTCTGGGATTCCACTTTTCATTTCTCGACAATGCAAAAACGGAGTTTTTTAGTAGTCAAAATCGCTAGATGAAAGATCAATCTAGGGCGCTGTTTGCCTCAAAAGTCCTTCTTTTTCATTTCGGAGCAATGGTTTTACAATATTCGACTGCATGTTGCCCAGCGAAGAGGCTAAAAGAAGGACTTCTGAGGCAAACAGCGCCCTGGATTGATCTTTCATCTGGATCGATTTTGTCTACTAAAAATCCCCGTCTTTGCATTATCGAGAAATCAGAAGTGGAATCCCGGACCCTTGCAATCCTCGCGTACGTATACGTGGTCTATAGCGGTGTGTGAGTGTACCCTGGCGGTGTGCGAGTGTTCACACGCGAGCGTCGCGCGTCGTCTGTTGGAAAAGACTCCCTTAAAAGTGAGTATAGGTATAGGTTCTGTTCCATGATGAACATTGGTATACTGCGTCTCTGTCTACATACACTGTTTGTATACTGAAAAAAAGTGGTTTGAAAAATTGCACAAATTAAAGTAAGGATATATTAACGCACGGGTGACTGAATACAGATAAAGTAATACACGTGAAATATTTAGTACACGTTTACTTAAATATACGTAAAATAATTGTTTTGATGTTCTGTTAAACATAGCATATTTTCGTTAACCTAAACCTAAATAAATTAGCATTATTTACATAATAGTGTTATAATTCGTTAAAGTTTTAATTATTAGCGAAATTTTCTTCTTTAGTAACAACTTGCCACAACGAATAAATGAAAAAATATAAGAAAACCATTACAATATCTCAATTTTAAATTAATAAGTTTTAAAAAAATAAACTACTCGTTAAAGACGTGAATATCTATACCATTTCAACGTAATTTTATATGTTTCTTAAAAATTGAAACTTTTAGTCCTCGGTCTCTCCTACCCGCGTAGAAACTTAAAACTGATGTGTTCGTGAAATACATGTGCACAGGTGTATTTAAATACACGTGAAATAGGGATCTCTAGAAGGACTGAATAAGCTTCGCAATCTATAAGGTTTCGAAATTAATTTGCTAGTTCGCTGGAATGACTATCCTGAAAAGGATCTGTCGTTACCCAGCTATCGCTTGAATCGAGAGAGACTTTCGGCAGTTTTAATTAAACCGGATACAGCGAGGAAAATGCAACTCTGCTTCTGGCTAACGCACGCCCACTTGTGGCACAAGATTAGGTTAGAGAAATTGGTAGGGTCGATTTGCATGTATAATAAGGATGTTCGTCTGGAGATTCTATCTATACTCATTTCTGCTCAGGGAATAGAACGAATGTTGGAAATATTTCTCTCGTGGAATATCGACATTCCGTTGATTGAAATCGGGTAGCATAATTTCAATCCGCTGTCATGCCATGCGGTGAGGTCGAACGTTCGTTATTTATGGAAATAGTTTCATTATTGTTACTCGAAGGCTTCTCCAGGCGTTCCTTGGAACTTTTGACTTACCCGAGGTCGCACATTTTGCTGGAAAATAGAATCAGCGAAGCAATTTTCAAATGTATTACACCACGAAAATCAGGTCGCCGCGCCGGTTGCCGCTTCGACCTACTCCTCCCACGTTAACGCCACTTTCCGATTTTCTAACGTCCTACACGTCGTTTTGCGACAGTCTAGATTTAAAGTTCTCCAACATATTACACCCGCAAACATACGTATAACAGAAGATCTTCGTATCTGTTCAATCCCACGGACGTGAATTGAAGCGACAACGTCGTTTCCACTGTTTCTCGTTGAGGAGAATGTCGTAGATAGACCGGTTCCAGATTTATTATTTTACAATTATTGAAATAATAAAAATGATTTTATAAGAATTGATTGTATAAATATCTTTAGTAGAGCACATATTATAATAGGAGCCGCACAGAGTCTAAATGAAATCAATCTTGTTTAAGGCTCGGTAGGTTTAGTGTTAACTAATGTTACTGCCACATCCGATCCAACAATTGGGAAACATTCTACTTAATACTTGCCGCGATTGCCGAGTATAATGTAGGTACCACCATATTTGACAGTGCCGGATTAAGCCTGCGCGGGGACCGTAGCAAATGTTATCACGAGGCCCTAGGCTTTAGATCAGGGCCGCTTGTGTGCAAATGTAGCGCACCCTTTTTAAACAAACACAATGAATGACCATGCCCGCGCAGTCGCTGTTGCCCGTTCATGTTCCGGCGCCTCTTCGATGAAGCGCCCGTGTGCCTGGCACAACCTGCCCAACCGCACGCGGCGGCCCTGTTTTGTATGGTGCGGGGCCCCCAGAGGCGCGGGGCACGCAACATTTGCTACTTCTGCTACGGGGCTGAATCCGGCACTGATATTTGACGTTTTAAACATTTTCTATTAGGCCTAGTAGTGTTTCAGACAAGAATGTGGAGTATCTTTGACCCGTTAGTGATCTTTCGATGAAGTACGGTCCAATGATCTGGTGACCAATTATGCCGCACCAAAAATTCACATTCCAGCGGCGTTGGTGGTCAACTTCACGAATCCAATGTGGATTCTCTGTTGCCCGATAATTCATATTTCTTGTATTAACATCTCCGCAATTTGTGACTATGACTTCGCCAGTCCATAAAACAGTACAAATGTACCATTTGAATCTTGCATCCGGTGCAAAAACCACTCACAGAACTATACGCATCTTTCAAAATCTAGTCCATGTATTTTTGGTATACTGACAGGTGATACGGATGAAAGTTCTCTGTCTGAAGAGTATGCACAACACTTCTTTGACTAATGCCTATATGTACCACTCGAAATCTAGCTGCTAAGGTAGAAATACGACATCCTTCAATATTTACAATTTTACGATAAAGGACCCCGCACTAAACCACGTGAAATGTGTCCTTGGCGAAAATGACTGAATTTGAAATGTTGTACCTTTTGAGTCACTGAACAAATACGAGGAGAGTCCCAGAAGTACCCGACATTGGCATATAGCTGGCAGTTGTTATTTGAAAACTTACTATAGCCAAAAGTACAATCTTTATAAAGCTTAAGTTTGAAGTCTGAAGACGCTACGTTGTTTAGTATTTGTTTGACAGTAGCACCATCCGGGCAATTCATAGTTCACACATCCGGTATCGCGGTGACCAAAATCAATGAGTTAAGGTTCGAATTGCTTCCTCACGCACCCTGTTTAGCCCCCTCAGACTATTTTCTCTTTCCAAACTTGAAAAAAGGCTCGGTGGTAAAAGATTTGCCAACAATGAAGAGGTGGAGTCTGCGGTTGCTGGCTATTTTGAGGAGCTCGACGGATATCACTATAAACAGGGTATTGAAGCTATTGGACATCGCTGGGAAAAGTGTATCGAGCTAAAAGGAAACTACGTTGAGAAATAAAGTAATTTTTTCCCAAATTTTTTGTGTTTTCTTTGTTAGGTCGAGTACTTCTGGGACTACCCTCGTATATGTCAGGCAAAAGGTCAAAAAATGGACAGTTTCGTTGTCTCAACCCTTCAAAAGCCTGAGGTCAGACTAGCAAAGATATCACTTTCGGATCAATAGGGTTACCATTATAAGGGAACAATATGAATTTTTAGTGAACAAAATAGTTAAAGAATAATTTTTTATGATTGAAACTATTATTATTATTATTATTATTTATTGTTTATTTATTTTTTTGCTATCCGTTATGATTTTTCCCACGTTAAATCATCAATCAGTTCTTGCAAATAATGACATTTTCAAATTGTTTAAACAATAGTGTCATAAACAATTATTCTTTAGCTATTTTGTTCACTAAAAATTCATATGTTCCCTTATAATGGTAACCGCATTGATCCGAAAGTAATATTTTTGCTGGTCTGACCTCAGGCTTTTAAAGGATTTAAACAACGAAACAGTCCATTTTTTGACATTTTGCTTGACATACATTTGTTCAGTGACCCAAAAGGTACAACATATTTCAAATTCAGCCATTTTCGCCGAGGGCCAATTTCACGTGGTTTTGCGGGGTCCTTTTACATTTCTGTAAGGTAAAATTTTCATGTTCTTTGAGTCTTTATTTACTAACAGGTAGAATGCGATGGCTGGTTGCGATCAAGATACTTAGCCTGGTACAACAGCTTAGCTACTATAGCATTTTCTTCACACGCACCATAAACAATTGTCATATCGTATTTTTCGCTGTTACTGAACATCGTAATAATAAACGTAGCACCTTCTTCAATACGACATTAACGTTTACTAAGTAAGATACGAAACAGTGTCGTCAGGTCGCCAACAATCGAGGGGAATCAAGTACCCCCTCTCTGATGACCAGTCCAGTCTACGGCACGGGCACCGTGGTCTACGGTCTTAGTGGGAGATGTTGGAGTGTGCGCGTGGTGCTGGAATGGGATAGTGGAAGGGGGAAAGGAGGAGAGTAATTGAGGCTCGATTCAGCCTCAACTGGCAACACTGATACGAAATACGCATTTCATGTTGACGATTTCTAACATCTAACCGGTAACATGTTTACAAACATGGCCTGCCGTCGCAAACAAAGTCGTGTTATGAATCATGTTGACTACACTTTGTCTCACGAGTCCGGACCAGTGTGCCCAGATGGGACGCTTTTTTCGCGCATGCGCGTCCAAAACAGTAACGTAGCTATGATGCGGCCGAGGCGATGATGTAGCAGAGCCCTGAGGCAGCTACAGTCAGCGGCGATAAGTGGAATCGCATAACTTTTTAGAAATTGGTCCAAAGGACTTGAATTTTTTTAAGATGTTAGACCGGCTAGTTTGCTAGAGAATAAGTAAACCAAAATTTATTACGATTGATTTTAAAATATGATGTTTTGCCAACTTTTTTATCTGGGCCTGTAATGATAATTTAAAATTATATATAATAATTAATAATATTTCAATATTTCATATGTATATACGGATATATATACAAATACACTCGTCATTAATTCGTTTTTCATAATCAGTTCATATCAACTTCTTAACATTCGGCATGGCGCTCAAGGTGCCACATTTCCTCGCGTAGCGTACTTTACTGAGGCTGAAAAAGTCGCGCATGCGCGAAAAAAAGCGTCCCATCTGGGCACACTGGTCCGGACTCGTTTCGCGCAGCTTGGAGGATGGTGGGGGCGCAGCGAGCCTATCATCTCTCACTCCACTACCCACTCCCCACTTTCTTGAACCAATTATGGCGAAGACGTGCAGCGACGAACGAAAACTGGTCTTTACGCGAGTCCGGACTCTCGTGGGACAATGTATAAGCGTATTTCCTAATAGAAGATTATTAATTTGGAAATATCTCAATAATTGTTCATTTTAAGTCCCGCTTTGTATAATAATTTTTTACGTAGAATTTGATAGTTTATCCGAATTTGAGAAAAAATATTAGACATTCCATTTAAAAAACTGAAGGTGGCCCTCATATCTCGATAAATACAGCAAAGCAATAAAAAACAGATTAGAGCACTGTATATCTCCCATGAAACCATGCAACATTTGTTCGAAACATTTTTGCGTACAACAAATAGCTTACGAGTTATTTGAGATCGTCACGATGTGAGACTCGCCCTGTATGACCGTTAACTTGTAAATTGAATCAATTTATATTTTTTTAGTAACGAAAGGCATATATTTGGAAGCCGTACGCTTGCTTTAATGCTAAATTGACCTCTACAGTACACGAAGCAGAAAAGTTTTCTCTTTATGAGCATGCTCGTTTCGCTGTTTTAATCCGCCAGGAATCGTGAAAGTTTTTCAACTGTAGAAAAACCGCTGCTGCCCACTCATTTCCTGCGATGACTGAAAAACTACTAATCTCTCCGGAGAGGAAACACATAGCTGTTTCCACCGATCGGTAATAATTCATTTCTAAAGCGCTTTTCTAAATGAAAAACCTCAATAACGCGTTTTGGTCATCGTAGATCGTAAAGGGTGCAATATGCTTCTCCCCTGGTGGTGCACAGTTATTCCAGTCCCGTATGTTGCTCTTCTTGCTTTTCAATATCCTTGTGTATATGTACACTACCCGTTGAAAAATATTTGATCTTTCGCGAGGATGGAGGAAACATCACAGTCGATTGTTTTATGATTATCGTTTTACGCTTTCCCTCCATACACTTTATTATACAAACTATAACAGATAATAACAATAAAGATAAACTATAACTATTTCTGTCAACACGATAGTGACTAGATTTCGGATCTTTATAGAGAATAGAAATGTTAGAAATAGGAAGAATGTAGAAAATTCATTTCGCTAAAACTAATATATCAATATTCTGAAATTCTTTGAATCTATCTACTCATCCTAATGGCATACCGACTCATTTTTGTCATAAATGTAGGATCGGGTTTTTGGTGAATTGACACCCAACAAGATGCCCGTCCGAAATCGAGCATTTTGCTTACTGGATAATTGCATACTTTTTGCTATAAATCGGATGTTAATGTTCAACGAAGGAATGCATAGAATATTTTTGAGCAGCACAGCACATGTAAGAATGACTTCGACAAATATTTTTTCAGCAACAATAAAATTATTCTTCGTTTAATAAAGTTTGATGTAGCCTTTCATGTTACATATGAAATGCTGCGGGTGAACTGTAAACACCGAGATTGACATCTAAATTTACAGTCAACAAATTAATGACGCATTGTAGCACATTTATAATCACCACATAATCATGCTGCAATTGGAGCACAACAAGCACTGCTTCGTCTAGAATTTAGAAATATCAGAAATATAGGAGATATTTATGTCACCGGAAAGGTCAGGATTTATTTAAGAAGTGTCCTCCTCCGCTGCTCAGAGGTAACTGCTCGAACGCGGTGATCGGAGCGTTCGGCAATTGTTCGTGGCAATCTGTTTGAAAAACAGATTGCAGTCGCGAAAAACAGATTGCAATCGCGGCGTCGTCCAACGGTCGTTCGGCGACTATATTGTAGCCAGGGGCGGTCGCTCGCCGCCTACAGAAACAATGTTTGTTTTTCTCAGAATGCGTATCAATTAGTACAACAATCTTTTTAAAAGACTTATGGATTCACGCACTCATAGCATAAATGTATATGTGTACAGGGTGAGTCACGTAATGTTTTCACCTCAAATAACTTTGTTGTTTTCAAAGATACATTAAATGTTTTCAGGACAAAGTTTGGGCGATTGTGCATAAAAGGTTCCACCTCACCGATTTCGATGATTTTTAAATATGTTGTCAGGGTGAAGATTCTGAACAACTTTTTCCTATGCATATAACCGCCGCTCAACCTTAGTTTTTGAGATATTTGCGAAAAGCTGCAGCTACTACTACAGTATTTTGTCGATAATTGTCCCCAACACGGGTCTGCCGAGGGACAATTATCCGCCAGGGATACTATTCTTTGACATTTTCCAAATGTAGAACGGGACAGCGGAGCTCGAGAGGCCTCGGTCGCCGAGAAGTGTAAACATAACTAATCCAAAACAAAACTTCTTTATTGTTCATTATTTATTGATGGGACTTTGACTAATATATTAGTGACATTTTTCTAATGAAAATGATACCAAACATGATATAATTCCAATTATATTTACTTGTGTAATGAACGATGAAAGTTTTCGACGCAAAGGAGGAAAAGTATAAGAAGAGTATGGGAAAGAAAGAGACGCGGACAGTCACTGACGCCGGCAAAGTTCAAAGAACTTCCCATACGCTGCTCCTCCTTGCATTCGAAACTTTCATCGTCCATTACACAAGTAAATATTATCAGAATTATATCATATTTGGTATTATTTTCATTTACAAAATGCCATGAATATGTTGGCGAAAGTTCCATAAAAAAACAATGAAAAATAAAGAAGTTTTGTCATTTGAATTAGTGTGGTCTCAATGATACGCCCGAGCTGTATGATGTCATATTTCTCGGCGACCGAGGCCACTCAAGCTTCATGCCCCTCAAGGGAGTACGCCTCGCATAAGTGGCGATAGTTCTGGGACATTTATCGGTCAGACATTTGGGCATTGAGGGGGTCTTTTCCAGCAGACAACGTTCGCGCGTGAACACTCACACACCGCTATAGACCACGTTTACGTACGCGAGGATTGCAAGGGTCCGGGATTCCACTTCTGATTTCTCGACAATGCAAAGACGGGGATTTTTAGTAGACAAAATCGATCCAGATGAAAGATCAATCCAGGGCGCTGTTTGCCTCAGAAGTCCTTCTTTTACGTTTCCGAGCAATGGTTTTGCAATATTTGGCTGCATGTTGGCCGTCAGATGGCGCTGCAGTCACGCCAGCGTACTAGCCTCTTCGCTGGGCAACATGCAGTCGAATATTGCAAAACCATTGCTCCGAAATGAAAAAGAAGGACTTTTGAGGCAAACAGCGCCCTAGATTGATCTTTCATCTAGCGATTTTGACTACTAAAAAACTCCGTTTTTGCATTGTCGAGAAATGAAAAGTGGAATCCCAGACCCTTGCAATCCTCGCGTACGTATAAATGGTCTAGCGGTGTGTGAGAGTACTCTAGCGGTGTGTGAGTGTTCACGCGCGAGCTTCGTCTGTTGGAAAAGACTCCCTTAATATGCTAAACATGGGTATAGGTACTGGTCCATGCTAAACCTGGGTATGATCTGTCTCTGTCTATATCTCTCATTTCCTCTCTGATATTTTCTTGCGGATCGAGAATATGGTTTCACAAAATTTCGCAAATGAAAATAAATTAAGACGTTATTTGTGTTAACAAAATTTGTTCAATAAGTTGTCTGTTTTGATGCAAGAACACTAACATGTTCACATTTTCTGGTAACAATCGACTTCTTTTGGAAGGAACTATATTTCTAGCAGTTGAGAAACATCTTTCGAAGGCATCTGATGTTACTGGTACCTATGTTTAAATATTTCATTATAAGTTCTAAAGTTCTTGGATATTTTGTGGTCAGAGTCTTCCACCATTGTCCCCTAGAAGTTAGCCCCTCACTTGTTAAATTAAATAATTTCAACAGTTGTGCTGAGTTGTGCTAAGTTTCTGCTACATTGTGCTCGAATATTACAGCTATAATATCAAAGATAAGAATAAAAATTGAAAAAAAAACGATTTTTTGAGTATCCCCCCACTTTTAATTTTTTTCAATTTTCTCAATTGTGCTAAGTTGTGCTAGGTTGCGCTAAGATTGTGACACAGTATTACTGCATAAAAATAATAAATAAAGAAGTTTTGGTAAATGTTGTAACAATGTTTTGGACACCAAATTAACGTTTAAGTTTGTAACAATTATCCAAACAGCACATAATCACATATCTGAGTTGTGCTAGCCTAGCAAAAGTCAGCACAACTTCCGATTTCTCCAGCACAACCATTTTAAAGGCACTTTACTCTTGTCTGCGGCCCTTCGCGTTTCGATATTATGTGCTGGAGAAATCAGAAGTTGTGCTAACTTGTGCTAGACTAGCACAACTCAGATATATGATTATGTGCTGTTTGGATAATTGTTACTAACTTAAACGTTAATTAGGTGTCCAAAACATTGTTACAACATTTACCAAAACTTCTTTATTTATTATTTTTATGCAGTAATACTGTATCACAATCTTAGCGCAACCTAGCACAACTTAGCACAATTGAGAAAATTGAAAAAAAATGAAAAGTGGGGGCTACTAAAAAAATCGTTTTTTTAATTTGTTAGTCTTATTTTTGATATTATAGTTGTAATATTCGAGCACAATGTAGCACAAACTTAGCACAAATGTTGAAATTACTTAATTTAACAAGTAGGGGGCTAGCTTCTAGGAGGTTCCACCAATCAAAGGTAGCCAAGTAAAATTTTAAGAGAGGCTCGGCTAGATAAGTATCAAATTCTGTTCGACCGCGACCATAAATTTTCGTCGCGACGAAGAGGGTTCTTCCTTTTTTTTTATATATACTCGAGTCAAGGGTACGAAGTGAGGACCGAGAACGGTCTACGTCTCGTGACATAGACCAGACAGGATGTTCTTTGTTTACGGTTTTAGTGCGGGTCAGTCCCAATACAAACATGTGCGCGCCACAACGTAAACGGTCGGTCGACTGCGCGGCGCCGGAATTTCCCGGGGTCTTCGAGCGAAAGACGAAAGGGACGGTTGGGTCCCAGTGATTAGTGATCGAAAATGAATGAACGAGAACAGTCGTGGAAAGTCGTCCGTAGAATGATTTCGAGATCCTTCGGACAAGGATCAGTAAAGACATAATGTGACTTGAACCGCGGTAGTGTCCAGTGCGAGCGATACTGCGTGACATTGCAAATTATGTTTGAACATGATCATAACGAACATACATAACAATATAAGGGATCCCTCGGAGTCGTACTCCACCAGGTCGTGCCGAGCACACACTACATACTTGAGGGATCCCGCGGAATCACGATTCCCGCCAGGTCGAGCCGAGCACACACTCACACACACTCGACGGATCCCATGGAGCCAGTCTCCACCAGGTCGTGCATAGCACACATTTATCCATATACATATGGGATCCAGCAGAACTCTACCTGCCGAGTCGTGTACATAACGCTATCAATACATGATAATTTACCACTACTTTTATTATTACTACTCTAACGCTCACATCTTCATCGTTTTCTTTGTAATCAATACTTAAATATTTTATTTCTGGGGTTTTTATGCCACAAGGCTTTTCCCCAATGAGCCAATAAACTATACAACTTATTTCGGCTCAATTCTGTTTTGTTTATTTATAATTCATTCCTTCTCTACCTTTACATCCTAATATTATTTTTGAAATACGGGATTTCTCCATGTTGGAGAGATTTCGACGATACAAATTCGGCATTTAGGTTATTTATTTAATTTCCTTCAGCATACACTGTGTGACAAAAAAATGGTACATTTTCCATGTTATTGCTAGATTTCAAAAATGTCGTATTTCCTTGACAAGGACGATTCCTAAAGCATTTACAAGAGTGTTCTTCGCGGCTTCCTTATGAAGCTATTAATGCAAAACACAGACCAATCAGATTCCGGCTCGACCAATGCCAACGCCACGTTCAGCGTGACCGGTCGCCGAGCTGGAATCCGTCTGCTGTAGCTGCGCTCTTATTGGTACATATTTTTCATTAATAACTTCTTAACATAGCCGCAAAGAACATTTTCGCAAAGGAAAAGTTTCTTCAAATGACT
The DNA here is from genome assembly GCA_933228785.1 of Lasioglossum pauxillum. Classification (NCBI taxonomy): domain Eukaryota; kingdom Metazoa; phylum Arthropoda; class Insecta; order Hymenoptera; family Halictidae; genus Lasioglossum; species Lasioglossum pauxillum. Next base: position 28,015,337 of record OW121700.1, read on the forward strand.
CAGAAATCACACTTTTCAAAGAAGTTCAACAATTTTGGGACACTTTGTATAACATGCTCAATATTGTCCAGAATATTCGCTTCGACAAAATTTTACGAATGCAAATGCCTGTATATCAATATTATACAGGATGTTTCGTTTATCTGATAACGGAAATATCTTGTGACGCACTGAAGTTACGAAAAAAATTTGTTTACAGAAATTGTTCAGTATAGTCTAATTTTTGTGTGGACTAGAATGGCGGAGAGGAGGAATTTCAAAGTCAAATTAAGTTTTTTAAATGGAATGTCCTATTTTTTATACCATCGGTCGATAAAGTATCAAATTCTGAGTATAACAGTGTTGATCTTCATATGTTCTAAACGTAATAGTTAATGAGATATTATCGAAACAATTTTCCTTCTTCTTTGGATAATATCTCGTCAACTATTAGGTTTAGGACATATGAAGGTCAACACTATTATACTCAGAATTTGATACTCTATCGATCTATGACAGCGCTCGGAATTTTTTCATCGCGGCGGCCCAGAATCGAATACTGCGCCTCCCGCGCGTCTCGCTCCCCGTACCGACCCTAGTTCGGAGATCCTCAGGCGCGTTCCATACTCGCTATTGGTGGCGCCTAAAAGAACTATGGCCGGTACGGGGAGCGAGACGCGCGGTCAGGGCGAGGAGGCGTGGCCTTCGAGTCTGTGCAGCCGCGATGAAAAAATTCCGAGCGCTGATCTATGATATAAAAAATAGAATATTCCATTTAAAAAACTTATTTTCTAGTCCTATTCTAATCCTAAAAAAAATTAGACTATATGATTGTAGCCTTCATACTGAACAATTTTTGTAAACTTTTTTTGTAACTTCACTGCGTCACAAGATATTTCTGTTATCAGATAAACGAAACACCCTGTACGATATTATAGCAAATACATATGTGAACAACATTTTGAATACATCAGCAGCATCAGTTGCCCGTGAGGCCGTGTTTCCGTTTAGGTCCATCGTCAGAATTGGATGAAATTTTTCAAATAGGTTCTTTTTTGACTAAAATGATGATTGTCAGAAGGATTTTTGGCGACTCGAAAAAAAATTTTTTACCATTTCAATGACAGTCCCTACTTTACCGACAAACTTTTTTTCCACTATTTTAATGTCAATCTAGAGGCTATGTAAAGGTGGCATTAAGGGGGACGGTCGGGATTTGACCTTGGTCGAGTGCGAGTGTGGTAGTACCTTAACACACCGATAGATACTGTATACGTACACGAGATTGCAAGGGTTCCGTAGATTTCGTTTGCTGTCTCTCTAACGCACATTTGGGGCCCCTACGTAGTCACAATCGCTAGATAAAAGACCCACCATTACGGGATGCTTCCTTATATGGCCTACTTTTGCGTTTTCGAGGCGTAATTTGCATTATTCGGCAGCATGTAGCGCAGTTTCACAAATATTGGACGAAGCGACAGTGCTGCCATTGTCGAGACACATACATTTTCTTAAATATCGAGAGATTTAGAGTTCTTATAGAAAAAAATGTAGGCATCCCGGAATTCAGGGTCACATACAATGTCAATGAAACCTTTATTATGTTCAACTATACGTGTTTAAACACAGCAAACGAAATCTACGAAGTAGATCCCTATACGGGAGGTTTTGGTGCAAGTATTAGTTCCATGGCATTTTTAGCTAGGAGCGCTAGCGTTTTTAGTCACTGTTTTACCGATATTTTATCGATACAGTGACTGAATCGGTAAAACAGTGACTAGAAACACTAGCGCTCCCAGCTAAAAATGCGGAGAGCATCGATACTACGACCAAGGTCAAGTTCCGACCCTTAAGGATGATTCAATCATAGATCACATACGTGAATTTTTATGACGGTATTAGGTCAACAAAACTGGTAATGATCCATTTTTGCAATTAATTGAAGATATTACATATGTATATTCTGGAAATTAATATAAAATGTTTTCAAAATTCCAATTGTTAAACCAATTAATTGAATATCTTCAATGGGAAGATTATGCGATCAGAATTAGTTAGGATTAGGTTGCAGGGGGTGGAGAGCATACGAAAAATAAAGGGAAGATTATGCGATGAGAATTAGTTAGGGTTAGGTGGTAGGGACAGTGGCTCAGGTGGTAGAGTGTCAGGTGGTAGAGTGGCTCAGGTCGTAGCAGGAAGGCCCACGGTTCTATTCCCGTGGTGGCATAAATTTCCAAGGTGGTTTTTTTTTCTCCTGCTACGGGCTCAGTGCTTACTGTCGGGGTCATGGGGCAACCAATGGCAACGATTTCCCCTTTATCCAGGGAATCTCTGTGAACTGCTGGGAGCCCAAGTTGGCCATCCCGCCTCATAAGGGATAGTTTCTGGACTATCCGGAAACAGAGTAGGGACGGGCTTCAAAAACTTGACACATTCGACATGAAAATATGGTGAAGTGGGGGGAGTCTGAAAGGGCAGGCGAGACACCCTGCACGTCTGAAGGTGAGGGGCCCGACGTTCATACCGAGCCGTAAAACAGCTCAAAAACTGACAAATTAGGTAGCATGGCCCGTCTCATCAATGATGACCGACCCGTCTAGTAAGTCGACGACTCTGAAAATGGCCCGGGCCGAATAAAACAGAGGGGACGGCTGAAAAGCGTGGATAACTGCAACCCGTTAAAGGGCCGAGTGCCGGAAGCGCCAATTGTGATACTGGTGATGAAAGATCCGGTGTGCCTTAAGGAAGCGAGGGGCGACCGGGCCGCCTCTCCCCGGCAGTAAACACTACTACTACTAGGTGGTAGGGGGACGCGGAGAGGGCCAGTCGTCAGGCCGGCCCGTCCACGCATACGAAAATATAGGATTGGTGTCGGTAAGATAGGGAGTGATATTGAAATTGTAAAAAATATTTTTTCAAGTCGCCAAAAAATTAGTCTAAAAAGAACATATACCCAAAATTTTATCCAATTCTGAGGTTAGACGTAAACAGAAACTTCGCCGCCCTTGATAGATATTTATCAACTTCGGCAAACGTAGGTACCTCCAAATTAAATCAATTAAGGTAGATAGTGTATCCCAGGCCTGGGCGATGCTGGCTCGAAAAACACATGTTGCTGCTTCTCTCCTTCTGTTGCTCGGTAGGACAGTACCCACCACGTCCACTTCGGCAGAGGAGTAGCAGCAACATGTGTGTTTTGAGCCAGAGTCGCACAGTGGTGCCGATTGCAAATCTAGCTGAACAAAAATCACATTTTCGCAGCAGAGCGCGAAACATGTTGGGACTTCCTTCTAATGAAGCGGTTGGTAAGGATCAATGGTCATTTACTCGAAGAGGTGTTATAAAATGCTTCTAAAACAAGTAGAAAATGAGCTTTTGAAAACATTGCACGCGCCAGTCGTGTTTCAAGCGTTTCCGAACGAACCTTGCCTTCGATTTTTTAGTGCCTATTTTACTTTGTTGGATATGGATAATTCTAAGAAAGGTATGTGGGTCAATCCATGCCGAATCGATCACTTTTTGCAGGCACCATCGCCGATTTTGTTCTAAATGAAATATGTTGTAGTCCATGTGAAATTAGGGGGGGGTTTAAGTCATCATTTTGCCGGTTTCGAATTTTTTTAGAAATGGCAGGCCTTCAAATTTTTCAATTTTTGCCCATTTCGGCGGAAACGGGCCTCACTTACGAATTTTTATTTCAAGAACCGTTTGTCCGATTGAGCTAAATTTTTTTTGTTTTATTCGGAAAGGACTGGGCCATTACAAAATAATTTTTTCAACCTCGGAAATCAACTTTATAATGTCGAAAAATTTAAACAAATTCTTCTTTTGCGTTTTTTTTAATGATGGGGCTCAGTGATTTAAATTTTGAAAAAAATATGGTAATATTCCTTGAAGTTTCCCCTTTAAAATGAGCCCTTGAAAAAGATGGTATCATTAAAATTGGCGTCACAATGAGCTGGTAAAGGACGCCGTGTACCCCCGTTTCAGGTAGAGGTGGGTCGAGCGCACCGATGTTATGGTCCGTTGTCTATACCGCTGGTCTCGAGAAAATACCAGCACACTGTAATAACTCTATTTATACCTGGAGAACAATATTAGTAACCACTCTTGGACAATAACACCTTTTTAATCATGACTTCTTTTATAAATATTAGTTTTTATAGGAATCATATATGTTCCAAAAAAAAGGTGTCGTTGCTCAATGGAAATCACGAGAAGGTGGTGGTTTTCTTCCATCGGGGAGGGATAAGGAGGGTATATGGTAAGAAGTATGGATAGGATCATTGTGTAGAGTGGACTTAAGGAATATGGAAAAAATATAGGAGAAACTATTCTATTACACTAAAAACAGAGCCATCATTATCGCACGAGCAGGTTTTGCATAGCAGTTCTTTATTCGATAATGGTGTAAAGCTATGAAAGCTTCTAGTGCCTGTAATTGGTAATGCTGTTGCAAAACGAGCTTGTAAACAATCAGCATGTTCGTTATGTTCATCTAGGGTGACGTAATTAAATATTATATTTAAAAAAGATGTTTCTGCCCATTCAAATAAATTTTTTGGAGTGAGAATTTCATTATCTAATGGTCTGTGTATGCTAGTGCACATTGCAAGTAATGAAATAGTTTTTCTTATATTTTTTTCCATAATCCTTAAGTCCACCCCACACAATGATCCTATCCATACTTCTTACCATAAACCCTCCTTATGGAGGAAGAAAATAGAAAGATATATCCGATGGAAGAAAACCGCCACCTTCTCGTGATTTCCATTGAGCAACGACACCTTTTTTTTGGAACATATATGATTCCTATAAAAACTGATATCTATAAAAGAAGTCATGATTAAAAAGGTGTTATTGTCCAGGAGTGGTTACTAATATTGTTCTCGAGGTATAAATAGAGTTATTACAGTGTGCTGGCATTTTCTCGAGACCAGCGGTATAGACAACGGACCATAACATCGGTGCGCTCGACCCACCTCTACCTGAAACGGGGGTACACGGCGTCCTTTACCAGCTCATTGTGACGCCAATTTTAATGATACCATCTTTTTCAAGGGCTCATTTTAAAGGGGAAACTTCAAGGAATATTACCATATTTTTTTCAAAATTTAAATCACTGAGCCCCATCATTAAAAAAAACGCAAAAGAAGAATTTGTTTAAATTTTTCGACATTATAAAGTTGATTTCCGAGGTTGAAAAAATTATTTTGTAATGGCCCAGTCCTTTCCGAATAAAACAAAAAAAATTTAGCTCAATCGGACAAACGGTTCTTGAAATAAAAATTCGTAAGTGAGGCCCGTTTCCGCCGAAATGGGCAAAAATTGAAAAATTTGAAGGCCTGCCATTTCTAAAAAAATTCGAAACCGGCAAAATGATGACTTAAACCCCCCCTAATTTCACATGGACTACAACATATTTCATTTAGAACAAAATCGGCGATGGTGCCTGCAAAAAGTGATCGATTCGGCATGGAATGACCCATGTACTTATATATTTCACAGAAAAACCAATGATATCTTACGCAAATAATTGAGTTCTGTATCATTATTTGTAAAGTATTATATTTTCTGTCTTAGCAAGTTGCTTTACTTTTAGGTAGAGTTACAAAAAAAGCTTTGCAGTCCTTTGTCATACTTTCACTCTCAAATCGTAGATTAAATATGGTAGAACCATCGTACAAAAAATTATCGCCGGCCTGTTCTTTGTATTTTACATTTTAGTGGCGCCTGCTGAAATTCCCTGAGCGAAGCTATTTCATCTTTGGCGCAGTGGGGTGAACGTTGCTAAAAGAAGTGCTTGTGTATACAATTATGTAGTGCACTATCTTAATTTAAAAGACAGTAGTGCTGATGAAAAGGAGTGTATGAAAAAAGTGTGTGATAGTTTTTGCGTAAATTTAAAGAACAGGTGACTTCTGTCTACTTCTGTCTTCTTCCGCAACGTTAAATTCTGCGGCCCGCCGGGCGATTTTATATTTCTATTGAAACTTTTGTTTCTCGTTTTATGTATACAAAAATATTAAGTTAATGAAAATTTGCATGTGTCATTGTTATAATGCGACGAATAACAATAAAGTTTTATTCATTTTGTATTTGTATTACATTTTTTAAAATCATGTTTACCTAAAGTGCGGCCCGCTGTAACGTTACGCGTCATCAAAGTGACCCGTGAAACCATTTGGGTTGGCCAGGCCTGGTCTAGACGTAAACACTTGAGATGAAATGATGTTTTTAAAATACTTAAACAAATACAAAATGATATTATAATATATTTTAATTTTAACGAAAATTTCATAATATTTAAAAATTAAAATATTTTAATTTTAATAAAAATTTTATAATATTTTAAAATTTATTATATATGATTTGAAAACGTTGCGGGATCATTAAACAGTATAAATAATTTTGGACAGCTAAATCAATGGAAAGGTTCGGAAGCTTTTCGGTGCATAGACCATTTGTCACCACGATGTTTTGAACATTTCTGATAATCTGGCAAGAAAATGTTTTCAACAAAAGTTAATCGATACTCAATCATCTATAAATCCCAATAAAAAAGTTACACAAAACTTTTTTTTTATAAAAAAATATGATCATGTTAATTAAAAAATTTGTTTAATACATATTGTTGTAGCTGATGTCAAGACGAATCCAATGACCTACTTGACTACGGCTTTAAATCTTAAAATAATGCTAGAATAATTTTGTCCAGCTAGATTCGCGATCGGCACCACTGTGAATCGGTCAGGCCTGGTATATCCTATTCGAAATGAAAAAGTGAAGAGACCGAGGTAGACAACCGAATTATTCTAGACAGTTTTTACAGAAATGTATTATACAAAAAATGTGTTTGTTTGTTGATTTCATTAATGAAATCTGTACTAATTTATGTTATTTATTTGCGACCACATCATTAAAATGGAAACACGCGTATTGTAATCAGTTTCGTGGAACAGAAGTTTGTACGATGTTCAAATTCTCCTGACAAGTTGTCCGCATAATCGCAACGGTGGCAAACGTGCCGAAATAATCGTTCATAATGCAGAACTGATAACACTGTACAACACCAAAGTTGCTCAGCAATTATTGTTGGGTGATTCTCATAGAGTTTGACATTCTAAAACAGTCATTGTAAAAATGCATGGTTTTGATAAAAATGAGGTGTTACGCGAGAACTAAACATGAAAGACAGTTCAGGTTTGAGTCAAAAGATAGAGGGGACTCTCCTCTATATATCCATATAGTCAATTATATTTTTTTGCACTTTCTAATACATGTAAATGCTTGTTAAAGTTTGGAAAAGAGCTGACGCGGGTACTTTACACGCTCTATTTTTCTATTTATATGAGAAACCTTTTATCTAGCATGAATTTACTATACGACATTGAATTCTACAGACATTTCTGGTAAACAACCATTCACGAAAAGTATTTGGTTCGGTTAGTATTTGAGCAAATCAAAAAAATGTTCATTGACAGCTTGTATGCTTCCTTCGACTCGCCAATAGGGCCGTGGTCAGAGTTGGGTAAATTTTTATGTAAATAATAAATAAACGTGTGGTCGTAAATCAAAATTATTGACAGATTTTTTCTACGGCACTGGCAGTGCCGTAGTCACGCATTCGGGGCCCACACCTCATCAGTTTCAATCGGCAGTATTTTTGAGGGGAAATATCTCTACAGTTTTCCGCCCGTTACATTGTGCAAAATTGTCTGAAGCAAAAATGAATGATAGATTATGAAAGTAGAAATCTTAAAACTTTAAAATGAGACCAGATTTATTATTCTATTATCCATTTTATCGAAATTGTCACAATTTAAATATCGACGATTTTTCGCAAATTGGAAATTTAGTGCCCAAATAACTTTTTAGATTTTTGGATACATATTTGCAAAATGGACTTCTTTTTCTAAAGAAATATTTTCCGTCAACTTTTTACAAATATCCATTTAGAGAAATTATGATTTTGAGATTGAAATATTGTTCTTTCTACTTTTTATTTGTCCTTGTATTTTTCTTAAACAGTCTTCTAAATTTCTTACACAGAGAGACTAAGTATTTCATATTTTTCTGATCCCTGAAAATTGAAACAGAAATTTTACAACAAATAATGTCGTTATTTAAGGTCTCTAAAAATAATTGTTTATTTTCTTTTATTTTTAACATTTTGCAAAATTTTGTACGTTTTATTATATACAAATGAACCTCTTTTACGTGTAGTCAAGGTTGTAAATTAAATATTACGAGTCTATCGTACTTATTGTTAGTTTTATAACCAAAAAATTTATTATTTTTTTAAATGAAGCTTTAATAATAATAATCCATAGAAACGTTCACTAACAATTGCTTAAAAGATCTCAAAAACTCCTCAACATTTCAAATCAGTAATGTCTGCACTAGTTTAGACAACCTGTACAAACTTTCTAACTTTTCACATTATCCAGTGCATTTTAAATGGGGAGAAGGCTCTTCTACGGTTATTGGTTTTATCGTTAGCTGTTTAATTTAGACAAGTTGTGTCATAACTGTTTCTGACGTCATAACATTGAAATTTATGTAATTATTAGAGCGGAAGCGTTAACATTTGATTATTCGAAAAGTTTGTTTTGAGTTGTTTGATTTAAATGCTCTTTCTATCATCTATAGATATATTTCCATTTTAGCACACTGAGATATCAGCTTCAATGCTCCACAGATCGAAATGTTCAAAATAGAATTATGTACAATTTTGTATGTTATTGTTTACCTATCATATGAATTATACGAATATTATTTTAAATTTCGATCTATTTTATTGTGTTTTATGTCATTGCAAAAGCTGTAAATCGTATAATAAAATAAAATTTGCAGTATAATATTCACAGTGCACTACTGAAAGTATTTAAAAAACGCGTTCCAATTTTTTATTGAACTACATAAAAGATTTTTTTATTAATTATTTACTTTATTTTTACATTCATAATTATTTCTATTATATACTTTGTTGAGAAATATTTGACACGTATTTACGTATCTATCCATATCTAGAGGGGCGGGGGATAACCCTTAAAGTTGAGGGTGAAAACACACACACGCACGTACTTTTCTATTTTATACATATACGAGGTCTGATAAAAAAATTCCAGGACTGTTTAAATTGCGCGCCAACGAAAGGTCGGAGCGTGGTGCAATTGATTTAAATATTTAGCCTTAACCTTTCTGAGGACGACCGACTTTGCAAAATTTCGATAACCTTCTTGGTTGCAAATCTACAGCTGTTTCTGTGAAACAAGATATTTGCGTTCAGCGATTTTATGATAAATGAAAGAGAACAACGCATTTGTGTGAAATTTTGTGAAAAAATGAAAAAAACATTCACGGAAACTTTTCAAATATTGAGGGAGGCTTTCGGGGATAAAAGTTTGAGTCGTTCACGGTGTCATGAGTGGTATGCGACGTTTAAGGAAGGTCGAACGTCATCTGCAGACAATCCTCGCTAGGGAAGACCGTCAACCTCGACGGACGACGCTCATGTCACTAAAGTGAACACCCTTGTGAGAGCAAATCGTCGTTTAACCATCCGCGAAATGGCGGAGGTGTGCAAAATTTCATTTGGTTCGTGTCAGGAAATTCTTACCGAAAAGCTGCAGATGCGCCCCGTGTTGCTCTGCAAAAAGAATGCCACATAATGGGTAAAACCGATGAATTCTGTGTCAAAATCAAAGAACTTTTGATAGAAATGAGATAGAGCGATGCAATTTTTTTAAAATGAAAGCTGAAACTTTGTAGAATATAAAATAATTACGAAGATTGTGGTACGAACGTTTTTTAACCTTGAGAAAATTCGTTAAACTTGCACAATTTGAAGAAAATTGTGGTTTTTCCAATACCACGCGCAGAAGAAATTTTTTTAAACTTGTGACACACATTTCCCGTTTTTACGCTGATTTCAAATCTGGTCTCAAAATTTGTCTACGACTTCAGGATTTTGCAAGAAATTGATTTTTGTGAACACAACTTATGAAATTATTTTTTCGTTGAAATGACTTCGTAACCCACTTGTTTGAAGGAATATATAAGGAGATATATATAAGAAGAAAATCGCAAAAATTAATAAAGTATCCACAACGATGGATTGGACGTGGAGGAATAGTACCTTGGCCAACCTAGATCACCTCATATGACACCCATGGATTTCTTCGTATGGGGAACCTTGAAATTTATGGGGAAGCAGAAAGTTTATTCGGTGTCAATCAGATCAAGAGAGCAATTAAGAGACCGAATCATAGATGCAGTGCACCAAATATCACCAGGACAATGTTTAGCTGCAATTTATCAAGTCAGTGCTAGATGTAATGCTTGCATGCTGCAAGAGGGCAACATTTTGAACAATATCTACATTAAATAAATAAAGAAGTACAAAAATGAAAACTTGTTTTGTTTCTTTTTATGCTATTTTCTCCAAAATGAAGCAAAAACGACCAAATCTCTAAAAGTCTTTTCGTCTCAGTTTTTCGGTCCCCTACACGCTCCTGAAGTTTTGCCATTTAAATTCGGGACACCCTGTATAAAACACATTAAAAAATAATCATAATGAAGTATTTGAACTTTTACTTAACGTATATCACTGTACGAACGATCACTTGACGAATTGCTGCGATTGTCGCTGGCACTCCTTGTTGGCTATGTGTGACTGTAATGTAATTTAGATTAGATATCTATTTTCCATAATTATATTTTCATTTACACAGGAATTAAGGTAAGTATTTCATCATTATAAATTACTTCTCATCACGAATTGTTTAACTTCTGGTGATAAAAATAAGAATAACGTATCACCAGAAGTTAAAGAATTCGTTGATGAGAAGTAAGTTAAAAAGATTGAATGCTCACCTTACTTCTTGTGTAAATGAAAATATAATCATGGAAAATAGATATCTAATTTAAATTACATTAAAAAACCACAATTTTCTTCAAATTGTGCAAGTTTAACGAATTCTCTCAAGGTTAAAAACGTTCGTACCACAATCTCCATAATTATTTCATATTCTGCAAAGTTTCAGCTTTCATTTTAAAAAAATTTCATCGCTCTATCTCATTTCTATCGACAGTTGTTCGATTTTGACACAGAATTCATCGGTTTTACCCACTGTGCGCCATATTACGGCCCAGCTCATTCATGATTTTTGCACAAAAAACGACATGACAGTCTTACTAGTGGTTACCACAGCCCCGGACTTTCTCCTGTTTCCAAAGCTTAAGTACCCGCTGAAAGGAAAGAGATTTCACACGATTGACGAAATACAGGAAAAATCGCTGATGGAACTAAACAGCATTTCAGAAGAGGCGTTTTCCCGATGCTTCGGGTATACTTGGGAGTATACTCTGAAGGGGACAATGTTGAATAACTTGTACGAATTTTAAATAATATCTCTGTTATTTGTGGTTATACGAAAAAATGTTAGAGGAGAAAGTTGCACTGTTTAATCTGGTAAATATAATGTCAAAAAAAATTGTTTTTTAAAAATCAAATTTTCGAAAATTCAAGGTCATCGTTATCTTTTTTTAAATTAAGGTCATATAATTTTTCCATATTCTTATTTAGAAAAAAATTACAAATCCAACGATATATAATACTTCATAGTTACGATGAATTTCAAAATTTTCAATTTAAATGCGCCACGTGATCCTTTTTTCCGATCGATCTCAAACTTTGCACAAATTTTTTTTTCACCAAAAGGAACCATTCTGGGGGGCGTCGTGCTTCGTATCTCTATAAAAATTTTTCGCCAAGTATAGCTTAGGTCCACCCTAATATACATAGATACTGCCTGCGAGCTATCGTTGCCGTAAGACGTAATTACGTTGTGTTTCCAATATGTACAATATTGATTGAATTAATTGTTCTTCTTATAAAAATTAATGCGAAAGTACACGAATAGAAACAGTAATGAAATGACATGCGCAAGTAATATAATCGGAATAACTCCGAATCAATTTCTGTCGTAATTTCGTGATAGAACGACCAGTAACGGATGCTTGTAATTTTTTTCCTTTTCTCTATCCATAGAGAGCACTACGTAGATTTTATTGGAAAATCCTTGGACACTCTGTGTCTATCAACCCCTTGTCGAATCGAAGGCTATTTTGGAATCGAATAGTGGCCCAATCCGGAAGAAATGTTGCACTTCCGGGAATTCTCCATCCACGCTTAAAAGTGTCTCGTACATTTTATTTTTCATTGAATCTGCAGGATCAAAAATGTAAAAGGGTTCAGGTGCACGGTCGCTTTTTCTTGGTATATTAAACCGCGTTTTCGATTTTCTATGGAAATCGCGAAGTCATCCGGTCTAGTCGGCTTCACAATACCGTCGAAATCTCATATCCTCATCCCTGAATATCTTCCTATTATGATGCAGTGCAGACATAATCATATATGACTGACGAATAAATGGCATATTGGTTATTGCATTAGAAAGGATAAAATTAGTGAATCGTGCTCTGCCTGCAAATACATACTTCGATTTATCTGGCTAGACGAATTGACAGAAGATGCTGGAGGAAAGACATTTACAATCGTGGAGAATACCAATGTTCTCTGAGAAACTTCGACTGAGGAATTAGACAACCAAACGTTTATTATGTTAATCAAAGTGATAATTAAATTTATTTATTTATTTTAGCTTTATTGTTACGAGCCGGGGGTTAGGTAGGCTATGCGTGACCGAGGATTGTTTAGTTTTTAATGTGGACTAGTCGGTGCCTGTTTCATCACCGGATCGCCACTTGGTAGGAATTAGAAATCGCGGTTTTGTACGGGTACTAAAATACACGCGTACACGTGGCACGTGAACCGTGTAGTAACTAGTAAGGAATTAAGGATCCGTGAAAACAGATCCGTGTAGTGTAGCGTAGACTGTACACGGATTCGTTCGGCGCGTCGCACAGTGCGTTGTCATGGGACAAAAATAAAAAAATAAACTTCCTTGTTATTATACAATGTCGTCTCCGGAGGGTTTTTTAATATACATTACTAAAATAAGGAGTGAGATTGGAAACAATAAACAATCATTCATGATGCCCTGTCACGTTGCGTGCGTGCCAAAAATTTCAGTTGAAATTCATCATCTAAGCGAGCTAATGTATGAATATGATGAAAGTTAAAATTTTGTATTATTTGAAATTTAACGTGTTTTTGAGGGTAAGTACTTTTAATTTTTGAACTGTTTTGATTCTCATGTTCACTTTTTTGGAATGGACTTGGTAGCAGAAATTGCAACGCTTTCTGTAACTTTAATGAAGGTTTAAAAAAATACTCCTCAAAACTCCTCCATGATTTTTATTGGAAAATATGCATACATGTATCCTGCAAAGGATTCCACTAGAATTAGCTGCCCTTGGTGCCCGAAAATTTTTAAACAATGTTTTCAAACTTTTTTGGTTTTCATTGGTTTTGCTTTGAGTATTATTATTATTTATTATTATTTATTATTATTTATTGTATATACATATAACGTACGAAAATAACCACATTACTAAACAGTCGATTTTGACTTTTGTCTCACTCGTAGTAATACATATGTATAATCAATACTACCATAGATGGCCCTGTTACGGATAGAGAATATATTCCATTGGTTTTCTCACAGGAATCTCTTCGAGATCATCTCTGGCAGGAAGCGTCCTAGATAATCTTTCATATCATAGTTGAACTCTTTAATTTAGGACCGAGCTCTGGCTCCGATTTCATTAGAAGTGACAAAAATGAGAGTCTGGCCTAAGCCCTAATCTCTAAGCGCGATTAGATTATGAACAGAGCATTCCATGCATTGTAGGGGTATATAAACCCGTAGATTCTTACTCTCGGGGGCTAGTACATACTTCGGTAGACACGTATCGCGTCACGTCGTGCTGCATCTCGGAAAGTCAACTCCTAGTGAGATCGGGCTAAAGTACGTTTCATATCAAAGTTTAACCATATAGATTCCGCGAGTTCGGTTTAAAATCTATTAGGCAGTGTTAAAGTTGCTTCCGAGTCCCCCGCATTGCCAGTGCGTCAAAACCGATCATCATAGTTACGTAAATTCCTTCTTCTACATTCTGTATCTTTTATTTTTATTCCATTCGCGACAATTACGCATTGGTAGCACAGATCTTTATAATTAGAATATATTTGTGTTCTTTGATAATTAGAGCAAATTTATTAAACCCATAATTATGATCCAATATCCTAATATAGTAATTGAACGTTCCCACACGATACAACCTTACCGCTCGGGTTATATCAATTAGATTATATTAGTTACGAGGCCTACTAACTATCCTAGCGACTCCTTGATTTCGCATCAGGTTCGTTCGCATCCTAACAGCTCCCTGATTTCGCATCAGGTTAGTCTGTGCTTTTATCCAACCTCCCAGCGGCTCCCCAATTTCGCATTGGGTTTGTCCGCGCTGTTCTACAACCTCCTAGCAGCTCCCCGGTTTCGCATCGGGTTCGTCTACGTGTCGTTCCTAGAGACTCCCCAATTTCGCATTGGGTTCGTTCGCGAAGTTTCATCTTCCTAGCAGCTTTCTGATTTCGCATCAGGTTCGTCTGCGTTTGACTCCATTCCTAGAGGCTCCCTGACTTCGCGTCAGGTTCGTCCTCGCTGTCTATATTCTTAGCGGCTCCCCAATTTCGCATTGGGTTCGTCCGCGTACCTTAACTAACAAATTGATACCATATTCCTGGGTTAATAACCTTTCGCTGGCCACTCGTGCTGCTCGCGGCCCTGGCTCGTAACAGTCCATAAAATTTAGGTACTTATATCTTGACAGCGGTTTATGCAAAAATAATGTTTTTGTAGTGTTTTGAAAATGTCTTAACCTCACCTATTAGAATACATAATCAAAAGTATACATTACCGTATGAAATTTTAAAAGTGACCTTCATAGAGCTTCTCAAGGTTACAACAATATCAAAGAAACACAATCATCATATACTCTTCCCTATACCCTATAACTTTTATTTGAAACATTTTTTTATACAACTTATAATTTTTAAGATATGGAATTTTGTTCTGTTTATAATAGAGACATGAAACAAAGTGAGTTTTTATATTTATATTGAAAACAATCTCAATATGATATTATAAATATAGTCATTTATTATAAGGTAAAGGAATCTAGAGAAACGATATTTATAAACAAAATTTTGTTTTATTGCTGGTTTTCAGTAGATGAATTCTCAATTCAGTTCTTCCGAAAAAGTAAAACTTCAGTTTTAAACTGTTAAAACATTCGCCTCCTCGACACACATACACACTCTTTCTGATTTGCCTGTCGCAACTCACTAAAAATAGGACTATTCGGTCTGAACTAATTATTCTTCAATCATACTTCGCTTTTATAAGAAAATTACTTAGTACGCTGTTTTCCACGGAAAATGCTACAAATAGGAGTACATATACACTTATAACATTCAACTAATGAGATATGTAGGTACGTTAGATTAAAGCATTTGATGTATCATCCTACATATAGCAAGGGACGGGTCCCAAGACTACATAAACAAAATTAGAAAATAATTTAACAATATACAGTAGAGACTCCCGTATCCATACCCCCATTATCCGAATAACCTAATATACGGACGTTCTATCATCCAGATGTTCTGTTATCCGCACGAAAAAAAGTAGGAGCAGATATTGAAGAAGCTGTCACTACATTGAGTAGAATATCAGGATGTAATTGTGACCGCGATAATGTAATGCCAAAGGTTTCAGTGCGATAAAGACAATAGTAGCGATGAAGATAACAGAAATTTTACAGAAATAGAAGCAGCAAATGAAAGTAACGATGAGGACGTGCCTTCCCAAGCAAACATTCCAAGCATTTGAGTCATTTGAAAAAGGACTTCGATGGTTTGAGGCACAACGGGAATGTAATTCTACGAAGCTGTTTACAATAAAAAAATGATGTGACTTAGCGGCTAAAAAGCTATGGGACCCTTAGATGTTGAAAAAACTGTCAATTTTGTTTATTTCTACCTGAATAAATGAGGTTTAATGCAAAAGAAATTAATTGTTCTATTATCCGAAAATTCCACTATATCCGGCCACTTTTGTCTATTAGTTTGGATACGGGAGTCTCTACTGTATACCGTTTTTGCAGTACATACAGGATGGTCCATTCAACTTGCACACCTATAATAACTTCCAAAGTATGCGTTGCACGAAAAAGTTTTGTATACAGAAGTTACGTGGTCTGAAGTGATACATTATGTAGTGTATTTATTTTTTTGTAGGTGGACGCTTAAAGGACATATGAAGGTCAACTCCATTTTATTAAATGGAATGAGGTATTTTTTAATATATCAATCGATGCAGCCGGACATTCGTTATAAAAAAGTACTAACCTATGTATGTCGAAAAGTTAATAGTTTAGGAGATATTTCAATTCAAATAACTCTAAAACACCATTACTGTCGTACTAAGAAGATAGCGTTTACTTACTAGTGTAACGAAGACATAAGAATGTAGTACGACAGTTATGGTATTTTAGAGTTATTTGAATTGAAATATCTCCCGAACTACTAACTTTTCGACATACATAGGTTAGTACTTTTTTATAAAGAATGTCCAGCTGCATCGATTGATGTATTAAAAAATACTTCATTCCATTTAACAAAATGGAGTTGAGCAACACATACTTTGGAAGTTATTATAGGTGTGCAAGTTACGTGGACCACCCTGTATATGCTGTAAACACGTACCAGACGTGGCTCACAAAAATATTCGAACTTTGGACAAGTAAGAATTTCCGATGCTAACAGAATGTAAACATACAATTACCGACGCTCACAGAATTGAAACAAACACTGCTTAGTTAGTTCACTAGCAGTCAGTTCAGGCGAAACAGTGTTAGAAATTTCTGTCACAATTTTCATTGTGAACACTATAACAAAATGAATCGCAAGAAATCCGAAACAAGCAAGTCAATCAGAGAATTAATAATAAAATGGTATAAGGAGGGCAAATCATACAGTGAAATTGCAAAGTTTGTAAACAGAAGTAAGTCCACGATTCATTATTATTATGAAGAAATTTAATACGCAAGGTAATATTACTACTAAGACCAGTTGTCTAAAAAAGAAGAGAAAACCATCATGAATGGTTTGGAATGGATTAAATTTTTAGCATGTGTATAACTAACACAGATTTACAAAACAAATATTTTAAATTTTCATTGAGAGTCCAAAAAAAAGTTTTAAAAAATGCCGTTTTTATTTTTGCATGTAACCTTGTAAACTATAATTTTTGGAAAATCTTTCTTGCATATCATTTCGTAAATCAATGCTTCTAATCGATTATAAAAAATCAGGTCGTTTGGTACAATTATAAAAAAGTTATTACTTTGTAAAATGTGTACGAATACTTTGTACACCAACTGTCGCTATTTTCATAAAGCTGCGACAGCTATGTGCTGCCGAGTAATGCAAATTACGCCTCAGAAATGTAAAAATAGGACTTTTGAGGACGATCAAGAAATGAGAAGGCGCATCCCGCACCGTTGCGTTGCGATCTTAGAAACGAGTCTACCCCTTAATAGGAGGATCTTATATAGCATCAAAGTTTGCCTGAACGATGGTGGCGGTCACGAGCTTCGTTTGATTAGAATTGAATTCTTGGAACTTATGCAACTCTGAAAGAGCCCTGATTCTCTTCAATTTTGAATAAGTCCTTTGTTCTTGAATAGGTCCTCTGTTCCGGCACATATCTCTAGAAGGGTCAAAAGTAACAAACGGAAACGTCTGCACCCGTAACATTATTTATTTATTGCTGTCGTGACGTTTACGAAATGGTCTACGAAATGGTGAGCGGTTTTGCTGGCCTTTAAGAGAAAGGGAAATGAGGGCGGGATGGACATAGAGAGAATGGATGAGTTTGATGAGTAGGGCAAACTGCTTGGAAGAATGGAAAAAGTAAGCAGAAGAGTAAGCATAAAAGTAAGCATAAGATGATAGAACAAAGACGTGAGAAGATAGGGAGAAATAATATTACAAAATTAGGATGGATGTACCGATCGTTCATCAGGAGATGGCATCGATTTTGACAGTGGAGCATAGGGGGATCTCCGGTACTCCACTCTTCACGCCAGCCTGCGGACCTCACTCATACGCTTAGGTTCTGGCGGACACGGTCGGCATAGGAGGTTAGCGTCACTATAGGGATGGCGTGAACTGCTAGAATCACGGTAATTCGTGATTTTCGTGATCGTTTCTAATTACCGGAGAACGTAACTGTTCTTCGCACAAGTCACAGTGCCGTAACCTGTATGTTTTATATTAACATCGCATTTTTATCAAATTTAATAGACTTGTTAGACGTTTCTCAAACTATCATTTGCGTATCCTATAATTGTTAAGTAATGCATTGGTATTTTGTAAAATATTATACAGAGCATATACATACATAAACATAAAAGAAATTATCTGCACTTTTATGCTATTTAAATAGATATTACAGCTTGTCAAATCTAGCTGTGCGGTTGACCAAAACTTAGGAATGCGCAGACAAAAACAAAGACCGCACCTGACGAGAGAAGAATGCAACATATGAACGGTAAGGTACACACCTCGTCAAAAGTGCGTACTGTCTATTATTTCTTGCAGCAGTAAACATACAAAACAACTGTTTATATGTTTGTGTGAATACACTTGTGTCAGTTTACTTTTTAACTGAACTGTCGCCACGTGCATCGTTTAACAGGTGACGATCAGTTCCGAGATTCTACCTACCTACCATTGCGCAGTTGGGAGATTTCCCCTTGCTGGGGACATTCAGCCGCACAGCTAGATTTGACAAGTTGTACGATTGTTACGAGCCGAGGTTTAGGCAGCTATGCCGAAAACCGAGAGTAGTTTGGGTTGAGAGATTTGGGTCACTACTAGGTAGGAAAGGTACAAGTAGGACTAGATGTCTCTTTCACCACCGGGTCGCCTCGTGTGGAAGAAGGGAGTGATCTAGCCGATGGCTCTTTCACCACCGAGTCGCCTCGTGTGTGGATTATGGAAAAGTGGACTAGCTGATATGTCTTTCACCACCGGATCGCCACTGTAAGGGTGCACGAGGACTAGCCGATGTCTCTTTCACCACCGGGTCGCCTCGTGTGTGGAATATGGGAGCGGACTAGCTGATGTCTCTTTCACCACCGGGTCGCCTCGGGTGGCACAAGGGAGGAGACTAGCCGATGGTTCTTTCACTACCGGGTTGCCTCGTGTGTGGAATATGAAAGTGGACTAGCTGATATCTCTTTCACCACCGGGTCGCCGCGTGTGTGGAATATGGAAAAGTAGACTAGCCGATGTCTCTTTTTCCACCGGGTCGCCACTATATAGGATAGGGTCGTGGTACCATTGCGTCGTAACTTATTGAATTAAATAGATACACCTCGAATTACAAGGGTGTATCGTCGTAGTTTCGTAGTATCGTCAGTTTTAAATGCGGGGGCGATCTACTACAGAGTGCTCGACGAGGACTTTAATACCCGATCTTGCTCGAAGTGACTTTCGTCACGGAACGACACGTACTGCGCGTGTTCACTTGAATCGAACCGATTAGTAGGAAGAATCTATGACTTTATATAGTACCGAAAATCTCTGGCCTAAACGATGATGGGGTCACGTGCTACTTCCGATTAAAACTGAGTTCTTAGAAATCATATAACTCGCTGCATCGCTTGCAAGCGCCCTAATCTCAAGCGATTCTGAGTAAGCCCTCGTTCTTGAATAGAGCCTTTATTTCGACACATATCCACAGAAGGGTCAAGTGTCACCAACGAAAACGTCCGCATACGTAACATGATTTCAAAATTAGAAGGACGAATTAAGGTACGAAATAAGGTACGGAAAGGAAAAGATCACTTTAACCATTCTTGACAATAAAAATAAAAGGTTTCCATATGATGTTCCACCAGTGAAGCCTTTGCTTCAAGTTGCTTTTACTTGCAATATACATACAATATACGTAAACTTATTTATTTAGACACATCAATAGTAAATAAACAATTTCACAAAAAGACAGAAGATTATAAGCATTATAATTATAAGTTATTATGAATAAACAATTAAAAAATACTAAATCTTTTGCATACATCTAACGACATTATTTCCAATAATTAGACTGCGGATATTTATGCATTCATGGCTTCTGAGAATTTTCAGAAATGGGTGGAATATTAGTTTCGACAGAATTTAGCTACCACTGGAAATATGATCGTATTTTATTTCACTTTCTTAAAACTCGTATACGAAAATTAAATATTGCATAAACATCAGCAGCCTACTAATAATTGTGCCGACCATCCCCCTAGTTGTGTAGCGTCTCAGAAACAGATCCCGGGGGGATGCTGTGGGAGGAGGAGGGCTTAAAAAATGATAATTAAAAGTAGAGTAAGCTTTCAGGTATAGCTCGTGTTGTTACAAAATTATACTGTGCTTGAAAAAGAAAACAACGTAAAAGCTTTTCAAGGTAAATTTTGCTAAAGTAATTTTATATTGATAAAATTCGTTCCCAGAACATTTCTACCACCGAAAAACTGTTGAAATTACCGGTATTTTCTAGAGATCAGTACCGCCGTTGATGGTTACCTGATGAAAAATGGGAAGTCCGGTGGAGTGAAAAAACAATTTTAATTAAACCTGCCCTTCAAGATCCTTTCCCGCTATAAATAATGCATGGCAGAACTGATGGATTTTACTTTACACAATACTGCCGAAACAAAAGTTAAATTTTATCCAGAAGATATTCCCTCGCCCCGTGCAATAGATTATATTGCAATTCCTCCTGAACGTGACAATCGTTCCGTTCATAAATTTTTGTTGCGTGTAATTTGTTCAATTGGTCTGTCAATCTGTATTCACCATGCTTGGTGCGTAAATTGAATACGTTATTTTGCAGTGGCAAAAGCACATATCGATTCACAAAGTAATTATAAATTCATCGTAAAAAATACAGCTGAACATATTATACACTTGTACAAACAGGTGCAGTAGAACTTCGATTATCCGAACTTCCGGATGACCGAAGTCTTCAGTATCCCATCGTGCTTCGAATGTAGATAGCTCAATCTGAGGAAATCCATAAGCGACACTATTCATTGTACAAATTAATGAAAATTGAATCCAGCATTATGGGTATACTTTTACTCGCGTAAACAGAAATTTTTGCATTTCGATTCGGAGAATTGATGGTTTAAAAGTTATAAGTGTATAAGAGCAATTTCCAGTGTTTTTTGTTGTGTGTAGTGACTGTCGCGCGCCGTTTACCGAACAGAGCCGCTAGGTGGCACTCTCCGCCCGCCCTCCCCCACCCGACCTAATCACCAACCAACTTATTAATTATTGGAATTACCGCGTAACTGTGCTGCCACCAGCGGCTCCGCTCGCTGAAAAAACTGGAGCTCGCTCAACTTTAAACACTTATAATTTTTGAAACATTGATTCTCCAGGATCGAAACTTGGATTTCTCACATCTTCTCATCCAAATCTACTGGATAACATAGGAAAAAGGCAAAAATTTCTGGTTACGCTAGGAAAAGAGTTTGGCATTTGGTAATGAATCAAATCTTTAAAGTACAATTTCTACAGAATATTTAGGTTGGACCTATAAAGGAAAGACGATAAGCTTTGCTATTTCAATTAATTTGAATTAAAACTTCTATTTCTATTTCTGTGCGTGATACACGCTTTCATATGTAAAATTGAGTCAAGAATAAAATACTGCAGCTAGTAAAATTAAGTTCAAATTAATATAACATCGCGGAGAAACATTCCAAAGTGTGTCGCTTGCGTTTACCGATCGATTACACAAATATTTATATTTATATTCATTAATTGTAATGGAGAACATTTTGAAAATGACTCGCATTAGAAATCATTTACAGAGAATATCTCAATAACTATTAACTTTTTTCACAACGTACTCAAAGTGACGTTTGTATCTCGATAAAAAAGTATAACAGAGAAAAAACTAATAATTTCATTTCGTGCTACTCTTGAAACCATACACCTTTCGTTACAACAATTTAGATGGCACAGTTGCAATTAGCTTAGTCACCCTGTATTGCTTCCGAAGAAGAAATTGTTGTTCCAAGATTAGAAAGCACTAAGCATGTATATTAGACGACTCGCGTCTCCGATTAATTTCCCTGTTGCCCGGAAGCGTTTCGTAAATCTTTGATTTTGAGTTTGTACCCTGGTGTATCCAACGTGCCGGTAGTTGCCCTTATTCTAGAATTACCGGGAATTGCTAAATCGTATAAAACGAGGAGATCCGGTCGAAGATATCAGGGTACTATGCCAGATCCTTCGTCGACCAAAGAAATGGGCAAGAAACTATCCATACAGCTGAGTGTGAAATTGCCCTGAAACAATCCTGCCGTGCCTTTCTACGGTTCTTATGTTTTCACGCAATCTCCAATCGGAATTAAAACGGAACTCTTATCTCTGTCCATACAACGGGGAGGCGAACGAAACCGTATTCTCAATTTCAGCTAGATACTTTATGCGTACATTCAGAATGAACAAGATAAAATCTCGCCGATCTGGAGGAAGCTTATGGAACCTTGAAAAGAAATGAAAAATATAAAATATTGCTTCTCTTCTTCCCTGTTTCCTCGAAATTAAATTACGGAAAGAATCCTTTTTCGAATATCTCATATCTAATTTCAATTTTAGAAGTCAGAGGTCACGTCAAGATCATTAATAGACTGCGGATGTTTAAGCAATTTGCGATTTTTGTTCTGCCGTATTTTATATCCTAGCATTTTTTGAACATTTTTAAAAGCCATAATTGCATAAAGATCCGCAGTCTAGTCATTAATAAAACCAATGATTTTTACATTTCACATTTCGTAATGGGACCAATGAGGCAAATAAAACATTGGAAGATTAGAAATTAAAGTAAAGTGCTCTGTTGGCAGTGTATCTAAAATTCATCATCAGTATAACAGAAAGTGTAATAAAAAATAAAGTAGGACGAAAAGCAAAATTATCTGCTATCACAAAACGATTGATCATACGATCAATGCGTAATGGCAGCACAGATAATGCTGTGCAAATGCAGAAAAATTTAGCTACACACCACAACATTAACGTGAGTGCTGAAACAGTGCGTAACACTTTGCGTAACAGTTTGAAAAGTGAATTTACGAGGACGAGCAAAAACAAAGAAACCTCTCCTTACAAAATGGGATAGGAAGCTTCGAGGACAGTTTACCGAAAAATACAGGGTGTTTCGTCTAAAACAGGACACCTAAATATGTCCTCTATCTCTGAAAATACAAAAAATGTTTCTAACGTAATCTAAATGGTTTCAAAAGACAAATCAGATGGAAGAATCGTTTTTTATAAATTGTAATTTTTTAATCGTTTTTTCAAGGTCACTCGTGTTTTTTTTATATACATACACACATTTTTTGTTGTTGTATGTTATAGCAAACATTATTGTGCATTCATCCATGTTCAATAGCACGACCTTGAAATGACCGTGAACTCTAAAATTTGCTAATTAATGCATAACTTACTTTCAGCGACATTTCAGATTTCAACGGTAACAGAAATTTGACCATGAACTTGAACTTGTAAATAATCACATTTATTACTGCAATAAATGTTCGAAATGATGTCCTTCCGTTGTGATACATTTCGTGAGGCGAAAAACGACAGAGTGTACAGCTCTTTCGATGATTTCAGGTTTCATATCAGCACATTCGGCAATTATTCTTTCCTTCATATTTTCTGGCGTCGTGGGCTGCTCTTGATAAACCGTACCCTTTAATGTCCCCCATGAGAAACAATTAAGTAGGGTGAGATCGGGTGAACGAGCCGGCTATGATACAGGTCCAGTGCGTCCAATCCAACGATTTGGGCATTTTTCGTTGAGGACACGTGTTGCAATATGGAAAAAGTGTGCTGGATACCCATCGTGTTGATACCATAATACTAGACGGTCCCTAAATGGTACATCTTCTAATAAACCTGGTAGAATATGTTCGAAAAATTCAACATACTTCTGCCCAGATTGCATACCGTTGATGAAATACGGCCCAATTATCTCATTATTTAGAATACCACACCATATTTAGAATACCATGGTCTCTGCTTATCGAGTTGTCTAAACCTAAACCATCGTGGATTTTCAATCGACCAATAATGCATGTGCTCGAAGTTCACCTAACCATCATTTGTAAAGGATTCTTCATCCGTAAAGAATACTGTTTGGAAAAACATTTCATCACTTTCATATTTCCGTATACCACATTGAGAAAAGTGTACGCGGTTTTCAAAGTCTCTTCCATGGAGCTCTTGGTGAAGAGATAAATGGAAAGGATGAAATTTTTGTGAATTAAGAATCCGGAATATGCTTGTCACACTAATACCGGTTTCACGTCTAAGTTGCGTTACACTAACATGCGAGTTTTGATTAACTTTAGCGATGATATTGTTCACATTTTCTTCACGAGTAACAGTCTTACGTGTCACACGAATGTTTCTGTTGACACTACCAGTCTCACAAAGTGTTTTAACAATACTTGAGCATGCAGAACGTGATGGACAAGAACGTTCTGGAAATCTGTCTTTGTAAATTCGTATTGTTTCTCTTAGACACTCTCGAGCTTCACCGTAAATTAAAGCCATTTGAATTTTCTCCTGTTCTGAATAACGCATTATGGATCGCTTGTCGATACACTGAGAAATCTAGCAGTGAGAAAACTCTTAAATACATATCTCTCTCACTCTCTATGCACACAGAGGAATGATATAGTATAGTAGTACTGTTATAGTAGTAAATAGGTTTATTTTTTGCCTTTCGGCCTCAAAATGGGGATACATGTGTTGTGTGTGTAAGTGTGTCTGGGACTGTTAATTCAATATTATGGTGTCCATTTGCCATCCTCCTTCCTCTTGGGATTCTTCCCTTCTCCTTTTTTCAAGTAGTGTACGCATCCACTCGGCTCCTACATCTTCTCCCTTTAATATCTCTCTTATCGTTGAGTTTTCTCTTTTCAGCTCCTTCCATTCTCGAAGCATGTGATCCACCGTCTCTCTAGCCCCTTTACATAATCTGCATACTTTCTCTTTTTCGTCCTTCCAGTACTTGTTTCCCCGCTCTTCGTTTTCACATCTGACCCTTGCGATCATGATTTGGTCTCTTCCTTTATAATTTCCATTTAGGTAGTTTGCTCGCTGGCTAATTTGTGTGTATTCTATCGTATTGCCATTGGACCTGTTCTGCCCTGTCTCTTTGTGAATAGTTCTCAATAGTAATCTTTATTGCAAATTAGGTTCTCTGTCTACGATTTTGGCATTTTCAAGATCGAATGCATGGTTAAATTCAAGTGAATGTTTCGTCAAATCGGTGTGTTGAGTTCGAGGCAAAAAAATATTTCGTTTGTGTTCAGTGATCCGTGTGTCTAAGTGGCGTGATGTCTGTCCAATGTATGCATGGTTGCAACCCTTACATGGGATTACATATACTATGTTACAACTTTTTGGAAGTGGCAATTTGTCTTTAATCGGTGGAAACCAATTTTTTTAATATAATGGTATTTTATAAATCGTGTGAATTCCAACCTTTCTGAAAATTCTTTTTATATCATTAGAAATGTTTTCAATATATGTAAACCTGACCAAATTGAAATAGTGTTAGACACATTTAACAGTTTTCACAATAGAATTCAATTCACTCGTGAAATTGAGACCAACTCAAGTAAGGCTTGAGTTAGCTAAGGCTTTCTTGACGTTAATATAATTAGAGCCGGTAATGAATTAAAAACAAATTGGTATCATAAGTCCAGTTGGTGTATATCATCATACCAGTAATGATGAAGTTTCCTTTCATGTAACAAGTTCTAAGAATTGTTCTCATCCACCACATAAACTCTCAGTGTTTTAGAATCGTTGGATCAAATATTTTGAATGTCAATTTTTACCATAACAACAAATGGTATATAAGCAAATGTGTCTGAGTTAGGAAAGGCAGTTTTTCAATTTGTATTTACCGCCAAGTATCGATTCAAGAACTTTTCGATCACCGTATCTGATTGGCTGGTTGTCAATATACGTCGTTCCTTTGTTTTTGCACTGGTTCTCTCTTAACGTTCACATGGTTCAGTTTCGTTCTTGCCAGCATGGGATATAGTTGCAAAAAACACTTATAAACAATTTACACATAGCAAGTACGGTGAAAAATTATGTTGTGGTTATTATTGATCTTGTGGAACACTCAGTACAATATTCAGTATTTTCCAGATGCAAAATTCGCTTGAAGATGATCCATACTTGGATCGAAACGTTGAGAAAAATCTTTTAAATTACAAAATTGCTTTGTTTTGATTTTGGATCGAACATGTGCGCCGATAACATAAACTAATTTCTATTAATTGTTACGATCGACAAAACGGAATATTTATTTTTAGCCTATAGTATGAGTCTCTCATTTCCTCCGATTCCGACATTTTCTCTTCTTGCTTCGCGTCTATTTGCCTCAGGCATTCTTGGACTATTTTATTCTTGTTCAACCGTTTCGTTTTTTTTCATATTTTATTGCTCTTTTCTCCGCTTCTATCCTTACTTTGTCCGTTTTAGTTTCCTTCAAAATTAGATATGCTGGTGTATTAAAGTCCAAACCTAACGTCCACTTAATGTGTTTCTCCTGTATTTTCTCTACTTTCTCTGCTTCCATCCATCCCCAGATTTCTGACGCGCACGGTAAGATGCTTTTCACTATGCTTCTAAATATTCTCATTCTTCTCTTAAAATTGTTCTTGAACATTCTCTGTCCTATTCCCCATATCTGCGCCATTGCTATTTTTGTTTTCTTTGTAACTTCGATTGCAGACTGATAACCTCTGCAGTTGTAAACAAACTGTGCGACACATTGAGGTATAGCCGGATAAGGTAGTCAAAATGTCCTTGAATCGAATTTTATTTAAAAAACATACTGTGCAATATTTCAAACCTGTATCTCGATCGGGAGGGTAGTTATGGGGTAAAATCGAAAAATCAGTTTCTGGCCTATTCTCCCTAGTTAATGACGATTAGAAATTCTGAGAAAAATCTGACACATGTCAAGAACCCAAATACATACTTTGCAATTTGTTTCAGATTTTTAAGGTGAAAATCCTGCTTGTAAAAAATCAAAAACCTCAAAAAAATCGAAAAAATGAACATTTCACATGGAAGTTCTAGAGTGACAACATTTATATTTGTACAGTAGCGGTATATTGTTATAAGTATTGTTCATGAATTTTTTCAGATTTTTTGGTTTGGTGCGCCGTTGTTAAAAAAAACTAAAAACTGATTTTTTCGACGTTTTTTCCGCGAAGAACTAACCGCGTCGTAATATAGAGAGTTTACAGTCCTACTAACTTCTATATACAACAAATTTTTTAATACCTCTTACGTGGACAGTTTAAATCACGGCGTCTCGGTACTTTTTTTACACAATGTAGACAGCGGATTTTATGGATTTATGGCTAAAATGAGTAAGTGTAAATTAAAATAGTAATAATATTAGAAGATTTTAAAAATACTGTTATATTCTTTTTAGTCTATTAAACATATTTTAAAAGAAAATAAATTTCGAATTCGCTCCACTTTGTTATAATGCAGATAGAAAATTTTTATTTTGCATAAAGATCCGCTGTTTATACATAAGTAAAACACGTATCATTAAACTTTTAGTATTTCCATCTTCATTTTCCAAGCAAGTTTGAATTTCAGTAAGATTCCTTATTCGACTGAGTTTCATTTTTTATAACAATTTGGTAATCCGACGTTCTTTCGTATACAATATTTTATTGTAGACAATACAATGCAGCACTAATAGGAAATATGAGAAGCAACTTCGCGAAAGTGGTTCCTAGGGGGATAGAAAATTGAAGATTACCGTTAATAGAGTACTTTCCAAGGAAATTACTATTTTAAGCTATTTTGCGATACGGTACATCAAAAAGTACTTCATTCGATAAAGTAATGTCGTTTAAACGTAATAACGAAGCAGAAACTGAAGTTAATGCCTGTGTGCGGTGCGTGTTATGTGTTACTTTATCTTCAACCAAAATCTTATACTATAGCGTGCATGAGATCCAAAGTGGATAGTATTTACCACGTCGTTTATTTATTATAAAAAATATAATACTGTAAAAGTTTTTGCATTTCATGACAAATCCTCTATGTCAATTTATAGATCATATGCAATATTGAACGATGATTAAGATTTAATAAAAAATTGAAAGTCGTGTACCATTTGAACATGATTTTATTTTTCAATTTCTGATATAACTAAATTCCTGATTTAAATCGATAAAATCCAGGTAATATTTTTCCTACATCCTTTGGTATTTTAAATATTAAAAAACGTATTTCAAAACCTTCACTTCTGTGGACCTGGTTTTAGGTGCGAAGCGTGATGTGAATGAGGCATAAGTATGCGCTGAGCCAACCCAGCTGCTGGAAACGTGATTGATATTTCTAAATGTAATGTTTATGCTGTAGAAATATTAATTAAGTTGATTTCATTGTTGAATTACTTCTGTACAATGTTCAAGGTTTATCTGTGCCTGATAAACTCACAGAATAAATAGAACGTACCAATTTTAAGGTTAGCTTAGTTCTTCGCGAAAAAAACGTCGAAAAAATCAGTTTTTATTTTTTTTTAACAACGGCGCATCAAACCAAAAAATCTGAAAAAGTTCATGAACAATACTTATAACAATATACCGTTACTGTACAAATATAAATGTTGTCACTCTAGAACTTCCATGTGAAATGTTCATTTTTTCGATTTTTGTGAGGTTTTTGATTTTTTACAAGCAGGATTTTCACCTTAAAAATCTGAAACAAATTGCAAAGTATGTATTTGGGTTCTTGACATGTGTCAGATTTTTCTCAGAATTTCTAATCGCCATTAACTAGGGAAAATAGATCAGAAACTGATTTTTCGATTTTACCCCATAACTACCCTCCCGATCGAGATACAGGTTTGAAATTTTGCACAGTATGTTTTTTCTTGGCGTCCTATCGAATGGCACATCGTCGATAAAATTCGGTTCAAGGGCATTTTTGACTACCTTATTCAGCTATACACAATTTGATTCTTAAAAATGAATGTGTTACGGATGACGAACAGGTGTTCAATATCATCTCTGGCAGGAACCGTCCTAGATAAACGAACAGAACCACCCTAGATAAATCTACATAGCTGTTTAGTTTAGTTTAGGGCCCAAACATACGCACGACCAACTGGTCGTTGACAAAATACGAATGTTCACTTGAAGGGTACTAACAAGTAC
Organism: Lasioglossum pauxillum; assembly: GCA_933228785.1. NCBI lineage: Eukaryota > Metazoa > Arthropoda > Insecta > Hymenoptera > Halictidae > Lasioglossum > Lasioglossum pauxillum. Next base: position 28,044,638 of record OW121700.1, read on the forward strand.
CACCCGTCATTGCAGGGCTATATAAGCACTTGCATTTCTACTCTCGGGGGCTAGTACTGCTGTAATCACGAATCGTGTCGCGTCGTGCTGCATCTCGGAAGTCAACTACCAGTGAGATCGGGCGTTTGTTCCTTTTGAATCAAAGTTTAACCGTATAGGTTCCGCGAGTTCGGTGTAACATCTATTAGGCAATGATAAGGTTGCTCCGAGACCTCCGCATTGCCAGTGCGTCAACACCGTGCATCTTAGTTTAGGTAATATCACCTTTCAATTCTTTCTATTCTAAATTCAATCCACTCGCGACAATTACACAATTGTAACACGAATCAACGCGCGCGGCAGCGCGCGAACCAAGTTCCCCTCCCGCTCTCTCTAACAATGCCGAGTAGTATATCTCGAACCAGAGTTAAGCGCTTTTCAGGCATATTGGCAACCCCACTGCCGCTCTCCTCGGTAACCGAGGTCAACCAACATTTGTATGTGAGCTAGATATAATATCAACTAATTCTCATGCAAGAATCCCTCTAAGCTGCCGAGTAGTATATCTCGAACCAGAGTTAAGCGCTTTTTAGGCATATTGGCACCCCCACTGCCGCTCTCCCCGGTAACTGAGGTCAACCAAAATTTATATGTGAGCTAGAGATAATATCAACTAACTCTCATGTAAGAAGCAACTTTCTACCTAGCCTGGAACCCGAGATATAAACACGCCAAAAACGCATAATTCTTGGAATATAAATATAAATTGTATAGGAGGATGATGATGATGATCATGTTAATTCTAACCCACTTCTAGAGAAGCTAGAAACTTGAAAATTTGGAATCAGGTGCCTTTCATATCAAAACCAACAGGAAAAATCGAAAAACCCGACAAATAATTATTTTTTCTTTAAATCAAAATACCACATACATCATGTTTTTGGGCATACCCTATATCAGGCATGGGCAAAAATAGCACGCGAGCTAGGGAATTTAAGGAATACCCGTGGAATACCCCCACTTCTCCCGGCCGCGCGTCTCGCTCCCCGTGGCGGCCATAGTGCTCGGTGCAACTACGGCTGCCAAGGGGATTGAGATTGAGACGCGCGGCCGGGAAAAGTGGGGGTATTCCTTGAATTTCTCAGCTCGCGTGCTATTTTTGCCCATGCCTGCCCTATATGCTTTGGGTTAAAGCCTTTCGAAAATTTCGTTATTTTTGCGATAGGACGCACCGTTCCCGAGATACAGCCATTTTTTAATTTTCAATTTTTTTTTAAAAAATCAAAAGACCACATACGTCATGTGATTGGGCAAACCGTATATGCTTCGTAAAAATTCATAAGATTTTCGCTTGAGCACTTGGGAATCCGGATATAAATTTTTCTCATGCAAGTAAAAATACTAGTGTTAGTGCCGACGCCAAGTTCCCTAGGTTGTAAAGTTTGAATTAGGTAAGTACAACAATCATTGGCCTCTGGGAATTGGTCCATCCCGATATCACAGCCCTTATAGGCAAAAGGAACTTGATCCATCCATCATATCACAACTCTGATAGGCGAGAGGAACTTGGTCCATCCCTCATATCACAACTTTGATAGGCGAGAGGAACTTGGTCCATCCTACATATCATTGAAGTGGATGGGCCGGGGAACTTGGTCAACCTTTACACAAAGTGTTTTGGTTTGGATCCTTATAGCAAGAATATATTTGTGTTCTTTGATAATTAACGCAAATTCATTAAACCCGGAATTATTGTCTAATATCCTTATCAAGTAGTTGAACGTGCCCACACTATACAATCTTACCGCTCGGAATGTATCAATTAAATTATACTAGTTACGAGGCTTACTAATTATCCTAGCAACTCCCTGATTTCGCATCAGGTTCGTTCGCGACATTCCAATAATCTAAACAGAGATTTATCCAACCTAGTGACTCCCCAATTTTAACTAACAAATTGATACCATATTCCTAGGATAACAACCCTTCGCCGGCCACTCGTGCTGCTCGCGACCCTGGCTCGTAACAAATATATAACAAGTGTATTTGTGTATATTTTGTAACTTGTAGGATACGTCCTGGAGTCTTTTTATCCGGTACAAATTGTTTCGGTACATTCTGTTTGTCGCGCATGCGCGTGAAATCTTGCACTTTCCTAACATCACTGGACGGAGAGTGTATTGTTTATATTATCGTTTATATTATTCATACCAGTTCCGTTTATTATCTTCTTAAATATATTTCCTTCTCAAATCTCGCAGGAATTTATTGTGTTCACCCACAACTTCAAGAATTATAAAATATGTCTCTCAAATCTGTATCGTGTGCAAACACTATTCTTTGATCTCCCGCTGCTAGCTTCGAACGTGGAAAAGCATTGCGAATGAACAAAACATCAACACCAGCGTAACCTGTCAGTGGGACAATACTAATCCAATGATAAAACTTCCTTAACCCCTTGTCCTACGATTTATTTTACGGTTTCAGTGATTAGAACTTTTTTGGAGATCGTAATTTCCAAAAAGAGTACAAAACTTATATCTACTGTATGCCTATATGTTCTCCAATAGCTGTACATTAACATGGCTTTGAAAAGAAACATATTTTTCAACTTTAAACAAATATTGTGATGTTATTATAAAAGATATTGTATTGTTCTTTACATAAAAAGATTCTCTAGACTTTCCGAATCCAGTGATATCCAATATTAATGCATTATGATTGTTTAAACATGTTTAAACAATGATTAAAGACGGAGAGACACCACTTTTGCACCAATTTTTGCGGATATTTCTCAATTTATCTCAAAAAATAAGGGAACAGCGGAAAATCGAACTACACCACTCGATAGAGCAGACTGTTATCTTGAGATGCCACCCTGTCAAGTTTGGACCGTCTATGTTTTTTCGAAACAGAAAGCAAAATATCTTCGCACGACATGAGTTGCCGCCAGTGGCGCTCGGAACGGAATACGGACAGTGTCGCCAGTTGATGACCATCAATGGTCATCAATTACTCTCCTCCTTTTCCCCTTCCACTATCCCATTCCAGCACCATGCGCACACTCCAACGTCCCCTACTAAGACCGTAAACCAGTGATGTGATCAGACCCACCGTAACTCGCGCATGCGCGGCAATTTCAGCCTCAGTAACGTAACTATTTCGATGAAATCGGGTAGCTTGAGCACCACGCAGACTTTTATAATTGAAACCTATTCTTTATTTTGAGGATGGGATAGGGAAAGCGCACTGCAATAACTACGCAAAAGAATACATAATAAAACAAGGAAATAACACTGGTACATTCCCGCCAGAATAACTGCCTCAAGGCGTTAGGGCCCTGGCCGCTCGGCTGCGTCATTGTAGATACGCTACTGTCTTGGCCGCGCATGCGCGAGTTACGGTGGGTCTGGTCACATCACTGCCGTAAACCACGGTGCCCCTGCCGTAGACTGGACTGGTCATCAGAGACGGGGTACTTGTATTCCCCTCGATTTTCTCGACCTGGCGACACTGAATACGGAGCGGCGAACGACCGTTCTAGTGGTGAGCGCCACTGGCGGCAGCTCATGTCGGGCGAAGATATTTTGCTTTCTGTTTCGAAAAAAATATCGACGATCCAAACTTGACAGAGTGGCATCTCAAGATAACAGTCTGCTCTATCGAGTGGTATAGTTCGATTTTCCGCTGGACCCTTATTTTTTGAGATAAATTCAAAAATATCCTCAAAAATTGGTGCAAAAGTTGTGTCTCTCCGCCTTTAATCACTGTTTAGACATGTTTAAACAATCATAATGTATTAATATTAGATATCGCTGTATTCGAGAAAGTCGACAGAATCTTTTGCTATAAAGAACAATTCAATATCTTTTATAATAACACCACAATGTTTGTTTAAAGTTGAAGAATATGTTTTTTTTCAAAGTCATGTTTCTCAAAAACTGTGCGTATAGGAAAAAAAATTAAGAACGGATTCGGAATCAGCGCGTAAAACTCTATAAGAACCACCCAACAGTAAATGTTATTAATGTTATCGATCGTAAGATTGTTAAAACAGATAAAGTGTTGGTGATTTCGGCGCAACGGTTCGATGTTCGACGGTTCGATTTTTCGTGTATAATTGATCGAACCGTTGCGCCGAAATCACCAACACTTTATCTGTTTCACGCAACAGTAGTTGTGGAACAAATTTTGTGTTGGATAATGTAATTAGAAGTATTTTGTAATGACATAACAGTCGAATACAGTACCTAAATAGATTTCTCGCATTAACACCGAGCCTACCAGGCATTGAAAGTATCTGGTCAATGTTGCCTTGTAAAAATGGCAGCACTATTCAGATTATCCGTATTTTTCAATATAATAGAGATGCTTGAACAACGAAATTCATTCCATTATTTTCCATAAATGAATTTTCATAATTCTAATAATTGTCAAATATGAAACCGATTTATATAAAAGAAAACTAAGTTACAAGTTGGCAATGGATTTTGTCATTCGAATATTTTCGAAAATCTTATTTGTCCATGACTGTTGCCAAACGGCTGCACACGAACGCGTTCCGAGCGCCAAAGCACTTCCAAAGACTATTCCTCAAAATTGATGTAGTCAGAAGTAACAGGACGTGATTTGAGTTTACATACTGTATTTAGTAATGTATAAAGTTTCCTTTGTAAAAATTCCTATGCCTATCACTGTTAAACATTTTCTTGAGAACCTCGTCGAGTCTCTCTAGATTCGACTGGGAAGAATATCGACGAAAACGCAGGCTAAATTCATCTCGCGGGCTCAGGTCAAAAGTTCGAGACACCATCCGGGAACGAAGTCCGTTATACTTGGGACGACTTTATAACAACGGTATCGTCGTGAAAGCTTCATGCCCCCGTAACAGGATCAAGCGGAGATCTTATCGCCGTTTTTACAGTCTGGAGCGGGCTCAACCGCATTTTCTGATTTCGCCGACGGATAAGCCTCTTCAGACGTTCGTAACAGGGTGGCCAGCCGGGTGGATTGGACGAAGCCGACATTGCGTTCGGCCCGGCTACAAACTGTCTGTTTACGGCCGAAACTTTTGCGCCTTCATTTTCCGCGGGCGTACGCGAGCGCGAACGTTCGTCCTATCGATTTTCCGTAGTCGGCCTTCGTCTTTCCTACGAGCACCCTCTATTTCCTCTGTTCCACACGCTCTGAACTCTCCCGCAACCTTTCTCTTTCTGTCGCTTTGGCCCGCACCAGCTCCGGGCTTGCTGTCGGCCACTTGCGATCAGTAACCCCGCTAGTAATGTCCAGTTGGTATTCAAACAACGACGCGAGCTTCTCGACTGCGGCGAACAGAGTTCTCTTCGCTGCTACCCTCGTCTTTCTTCGCGTTATTTTACGCTTTGATTCGCCGACACTCTTGCTCTGTGCGTGTCAACAACCGAAAAACACTACCGATGGAACGTGTCGAGATCGTATTCTGATCGTAATTAACAAATTCGAAACCTGAGCAGTGTCACGTGAACTGGCCCAAACCGTATCTAGCGAATGAACGTACCGACTTTATAGATCTGTGGGAGCTAATAAAAATGGAAAGTGATAAGAAAGGAGCTCGACCAATAGGAAATAGAGGAGGGAAAAGGAAGGAGGGTTCTGTTCTAGGCCCGCTAGAGGACTCATTAGTAAGGCTATCTAGCGGGCCCTGAATCAAAGCGGTACTTATTTGATGGCACTGTCTTGGTCAAGCGCAGAAGCACCTTCTGTGACTCGGTGATAGGTGGGCGTAGGTTTCATTAGTTGAATTGGATATGTTGTTGGATGCGTTTATTTGATGGTTAAGACTAGTGTACGTCGTTAGTACAAATTCTCTCTGTACTAAAATAGAGTACACTTAAGTGGCCAATCAGCATCGCCGGTAATGACCACGGTGCATCCTGGTCAGGTGCAGTAGTGCTCACATTGAAGTGCAAACAATAAAAATCGTTTAGTTTATAAATACATATAGAAAAAAGAAAAAAACAAGAAAAGAAAGAAGTTTTGTTGGATTCGAACTCGAGCCCTCCGGAGCATCGCTCAGAACCTCTAACACCGTGACCATACAACATTATGAGAAGTTTCGTCTTTCTGTTACTTTACAGCAACAAACTAGCTTTACACGTATTTTTCTTCTTCAATGTAAGCTATTTCCTATAATATAATTGTTTAGACTTCCAACTGTAATCATATATTAGAAGATTTAGTCGCATTTTTACATGTATCAGCTTTTCCGTACACGCGCCGACTTCCCGTTCGCTCCCATCACTGGCCACCGCAAGGGGACTCGGTCGCTACGCCGCTCCGCGCCGTTACTGATCAAACCGGCCTGCTTTATATTTTATGACACTGTTCCGCCAAACGAACACTTCTGAGATTTTTATGCAAAATAGGTTAGCATCATAGCAATATTTTAGAATTTTTTGGTAGGTGTCAACCCAGGGGAAGATAGTTAAAAAAATTCCCAAAAAATTAATTAATTATTTTCAACTATAAATAATTAGCAAAAAATTCTGAAGAAATCTGAAATATAGAGCGTATCTATATCTTTTGTTTGCCGTTTATCCCATGTCGATATCTTTTCTCGTTTTAGAGCAAATTGCATTTAAACGCGGGGAAATTTACCTCTCAATATCACCCCTATCGATGGGGTGATGTTAAAACGATGTTATAAGACAGGAATTAGGAAAATCAGGGGGGCCGCCGACCCATGCTTATCCGGCTAAATATGTCACATTTCCAAAGTCAACACTACTGTACCTAGAAGTCGGTCTGCCGGTAGATTCCGAGCGCATCGTTTATTAGGGTATTCGCAATCATAAAAGCAACACGTGCACCTCAGCTGAGATGCACCTCCGTATCACACCGTTAAGCAGTGGGACTGAAAAGAAGTCACTTCGAATGGCACGCCCCGAGTCACGCGTATTTTCGGCTCTAGCAATATATTGGTTCAGTGATCACACATATCTTCATAGTTGACGCGAAGACGCCTGTAAAGAATTAGGGTACTATTGGCGGAAACGCGTAGCTCGACCTAGTCCCGTACGCATTATCAATATTATCTTACTATTGGCCTAGACGGTCACATAAAAACAGTCGGTAATATAGAGGACAATCCTCAATTTTAGAGATTTTACGCCTACGCTAATAGGCTCCACTAAGACTTAGACAGACGCGTGGAAGATAGCAACAGGCGGAGCTACCACTTGTTCCAATTGACCCGCAAAAACCCCATTCGCCTTGTTATCAGCTCTGAATGATACTACGTAGTGTGTCCCGTCCTTAAACCGTATACAGGATGATTCATCAGATATTACCACCTCAATTTTCGTCGTTATTATTATTCGTAGCGAAGAATGTTTATATAAGATTGAATGGTCTCGAGAGATGCATACTTTGGTGTTGTGAGTTTTTCGTAGGTGGACGGGTAGAAGAGATATGAAGGTCATCTGTTTTCCCTGCACCAATCGATGAAGTTTCATATTCTCTACAAAAAAGTATTAGCAATTAATATCGAAAACCATTAGTTAAGGAAATAATTTATTTTTAGTGTTATACGAAATCATCATAGATATACATTGGGGAAAAAGTTTCTTCGTATCCTCCCAATAGATGGTCTTACCATGTCATAATTCTGTTAATATTAATCAAATTTGGTATTAGTTGAGTAATTACAAACAAAACATTGTGATATTTGTTTATTTATCCAAATGTTATTACGTCTTGAAAATGAGTGAAAATAAAGAAGAAATTCGAAACATTTTGAAGTTTTATTAGAAAAAAGGAAAGAATGCGACACAAGCTGCTAAAAAATGTGTGATGTTTACGGACGCGATACAGTATCAGTACGTGTAGCACAAAGTTGGTTCAAACATCTTGAACCTGGACATTTTTACATCAAAGACACACTTCATTCTGGTCGACCAATCACTGAAAAAGTCGATGAAATCATGCAAACAGTTGAGCAAGACCGACACATTAGCAGTCGTGATGTCGGTAAGGAACTAAACATCGACCACAAAATAGTTCTAAACCATCACAGAAGGCTGGATACAAAAAACAACTCGATGTTCTGGTGCCTCGAGAGTTAACATTGAAAAATGTAATGGATCGACATTTTTGGCGACCCGTCAAAAAATAAGAGAGCTTGGCTGGGAAGTCTTGATACATCCACCGTATATGTAGTCCTGATATTTTACCATCAGACTACCATTTGTTTCGGACTCTACAGAACTCTCTTAAGGGTGTGAAGTTGACTTCAAAAGAGGCCTGTGAAAATCACGCATGGCAATTTTTCGCCCAGAAATCACAGAAGTTCCACAATGACGGGATTATGGTTTTACCTCAAACATTAAATTAAACTGAACTAAACTAAAAAAGTAAACTTCGTTTAGAATATCGACAAAACTTGACAAATTTCTGCATTAAAATACGAAGAAACTTTGTCCCCAACCCAATATATAATCCTGACAAAGCCTAAGCCAAGGCTGGGCAACTGGTGTTCCAAGAGTCAATGACGAGAGCTCGTATTCCCTCTTCGCGTTGGTGCGGGTGGACCTGTCGTGACTTCTACGTCACGGACTCTCGGAGCACCAATTGCTCAGGCCTGGCCTAATTATTGTGTGAAAAATAATTATCATGACGGCTTAGGTTGGCACCAGTTGTGCCAGATGAGGTGAATCACGTACAGAGTCGCCAGAAAGTGACCAAACCAGCACTCGAGGGGAATACAAGGTACCCCGTCTCTGATGGCCAGAGTAGAGTAATAAGTGGCAAGTTGCGCCGCGCACGCGCAACGTGGCATATATTATTCTACTCTGGTCATCAGAGAGGGGGTACTTGATTCCCCTCGAGTGCTGGCGACCTGGCGACCCGGATCACGTACCCCCTCTCTGATGACCAGACCAGTCTACGGCACGGGCGCCGCGCCGTCGTGGTCTACGGCCTTAGTGGGGGACGTTGGAATGTGAGCATGGTGCTGGAATTAGATAGTGGAAGGGGAAAGGAGGATAGTACATGATATCCGATTTGGTGTCAATCTGGCGAGACTGGTTGGCACTTCTGAGCTAATTGGTAATAGTTGTATGTGGATGTGTATGTGCGTTTCTGTGGTTCCAATGGAATGTGCGGTAACGGCCGGCGAACGGTGTGTGATCTGGAATCTTTGTATTAGTCGTTGATCTGGAACCTTTAGTATATAGTTGTCGCAGCTTTATGAAAATAGGTACATGCGCAGCCTATGCTTCCGAGTAACAGAGATTACGCTGCCGAATAATGCAAGTTACGTCTTGTAAACGTAAAAATGGGACTTTAGAGGGCGATCGCGGCCAAGATTGATCTTTTATCTGGCTCTTTTGGTTACTGAAAATCTTTGCATTACCGAGAAATGAGAAGGCGCATCCCGCACCCTTGCAATCCTGGAAACGAGAGTCGAATGAACAGTGCGCCGCTATATTTACAAATGTTAGATGGATTACACTGTCGAACAAATTCAAACTTTTTTTTTACTTTTCGATTCTCACTATGCGATTCTTATAGAGTTTTTCGCGCTAATTCCGAATCTGTTTTTAATTTTTTTCCTAGACGCATAGTTTTTGAGAAATTTGAGTTTGAAAAAATGACCTATTTTTCAACTTTGAACAAAGATTGTGATGTTATTATAAAAGATATTGTATTGTTCTTTACATAAAAAGATTCTCTAGACTTTCCCGAATCCAGTAATATCCAATATTAATGCATTATGATTGTTTAAACATGTTTAAACAATGATTAAAGACGGAGAGACACCACTTTTGCACCAATTTTTGCGGATATTTTTCAATTTATCTCAAAAAATAAGGGTCCTGCGGAAAATCAAACTATACCACGCGATAGAGCAGACTTTTATCTTGAGAAACCACCCTTTCAACTTTCCAAAGTCGACGTTTTTACCGAAACAGAAAGCACAATATCTTCGCCCGACACGAGCTGCCGCCAGTGGCGCTCACCACTGCAACGAGCGTTCGCCGCGGCGTATCCCGTGGAACGCCTATTCTAGCGGTAAGCGCCACTGGTGGCAGCTCGTGTCGGGCGAAGCTATTTTGCTTTCTGGTTCGGTAAAAACGTCGACTTTGGAAAGTTGAAAGGGTGGTTTCTCAAGATAAAAGTCTGCTCTAGCGCGTGGTGTAGTTCGATTTTCCGCTAGGCCCTTATTTTTTGAGATAAATTTAGAAATATCCGCAAAAATTGGTGCAAAAGTGGTGTCTCTACGTCTTTAATCATTGTTTAAACATGTTTAAACAATCATAATGCATTAATATTGGATATCACTGGATTCGGAAAGTCTAGAGAATCTTTTTATGTAAAGAACAATACAATATCTTTTATAATAACATCACAATCTTTGTTCAAAGTTGAAAAATAGGTCATTTTTTCAAACTCAAATTTCTCAAAAACTATGCGTCTAGGAAAAAAATTAAAAACAGATTCGGAATCAGCGCGAAAAACTCTATAAGAATCGCATAGTGAGAATCGAAAAGATTTTTGGCTGTTGGACAGTGTTATCGAAAGCTGAACAGAACGATTTGTCAAGCTCTCGTCCAGTTTTATATACACCCTGTTCATCGTGCACGAGGGCAATTTTAGTTGCACAGGAACTTCACCACTCGAGATCCCCGATTTCGATAAGACTATGCTGCTAAAAGACACGAACTGCTCTCGTTTTTGTAGGAAACACTTCGTTCGAACGCCGCGCCGTTGCCAGTGCCTCGGTTAATCGACGTCAAACGGACAGGTAAATAGAGTCGATACCACGTGAATGATTTTTTCGAGCGAGAAACACGATGCACAACACGAACACCCTTTATTGAAGTCCGCGAGGGTGTGAGTGTTGTTCGGATTTATGAGTATCGGAGTCTTGGAATACAACCTGCTGAACTTGGGTGCAAATAGTCGGATGCGGAAGCGGCGCGCCGCGCCGCTGCGGCACGGGCGAACTTTATCTAACCTGTTGACGCGATAACTACGCCAAGGGAGTCATTTGTAACCGGTGCGGTGACGCAACTGTTGATTAAAAATTTGCATGAAGCAACCAGTGATATTCGAAAATACTTCCATACCACCACACAAGTCGTGTTGGTAATTACACTCTTGTATTAACACCATCATCCGTTGCTTCTTCTTTTACACTAGCAAATGAACCCCGGTGACTGATACACGCCGATTTTTATAAAGCATTGCACAAGTGTACATTAGACACATTATACAAGTGTTCGTTAGAGACAGTTCGAGCGCCCTTTTATTCGAATCGGCATACAGTGTGGTAAACCGATGAATTTTGTGTCAAAATCAAAGATCTCTCGATATAAATGAGATAAAATATTGCAGAATATGGGAAAAATAGAGAAATTATGGTACGAACGTTTTTAGCATTGACAATGCTTATGTGTTGAACTTCCAGATTTTTCAAGAAAATTGTGGTTCATCTAATATCACGTACGGGCAGATTTTTTTGTTGACATAATTTTTCGTAGATTTTGTCACGCTGATTTGAAATCAGGTCGTAAAATTTGTCTACTACCTCAGGATTTTACAAAAAATCGATTTTTGTGAAAAAAAATAATGAAATCATTTTTGTGTTAAATAGATTTGATAACACACTAGTTTGAAATATTATTGTATAGTGTTATTGTATATTGTATTCCTACATACAGGGAGTTCGCAACGTTTTTTTTGTAACACAATGGCGTATGTAATTTTTTTGTGTTTATACTATTTTGTTAGATATGGAAGTGACCTTCAACTTTTAACCTTCATGCAAGGGCAAAAATGGAAGAAACATGCACAAGGAAGTCATATTGAACATTTACTGTAGCCTCACCAATAAAGAATACTTGTAAATATAGTACATTGGTATGAAACATTCAAAATGTTTCTTCCATTTCTGACATTGCATGACCTCGAAAGTTACCTTCATATAAAAAAGTGTACATACGCCATTGTGTTGCGTATAAAAAACAGTACTACTTTTTTCTTTCATCTTCACACTCTATATTAAATTATGATTAGATTTAATATTACCTTTTTGCATGCATTCACATATTTTGATCAATATATAAGATTATTATAAAGTATGATGTCTAGTTTTACTCAGAGCACCTAGTTTTAACCGACTTCTACAAACAGAGTTATGTAATGAAATTTGGCTGTGAAAAAATCTAAAAAATCTAAATCTAAATCGTTGTACTGCTGATATTTGGCTCTTTTGACGAAAGAGTTCGCCGAACGACTGACAAAGCTACACAATCTTTTCTCCTCATCCGCCACGTTATACCTTTCATTGGCGAGTGAATGGTCGATGTGTTACTCCGACGGAACGAAATGTTTGAAAGTACCGCGGTGTGTTAGTTCGGCGGCTCTTCGATGAAAATTTTCTTAGCTCCCATCGCTCAGGATCGATTCGAAGCACTCGAATGAGCATCGACTAAACACTCAACCCTCTTCATTTGCATCCCTACCTGAAAAGAAGATTTATCCAAACATTTGCTCATTACGACTGGCGATGCTATGAACATACAATCATTATTATTTGATAGAAGAAAAGATATGCTTGAGATTATTATATTCATTTATCAACAAATGGGAAATAAAACGTTCAACATTCTCTAACATACGTATCTCATCTAACAAAAGCAAGGAGAATATTCTGTAAAGGGTGTAACAAAATTTAGTGTCATGGTTTTGGCAGATGGTTGTACACCTTCGGATCGGTGGAGATTTGTTAAAAGAAATTGCCGCAAAATTGACTTTGACCAATTTTTGAGGATATTTTTCAATTTATCTCAAAAAAATAAGGGTCCTGCGGAAAATCAAACTATACCACGCGATAGAGCAGACTTTTATCTTGAGAAACCACCCTTTTAATTTTGCGTAGTCTACGTTTTTTTCGAACCAGAAAGCAAAATATCTTCGTCCGACATGAGTTACCGCCATTGATTTTCAAGGTCAAAGTCAATTTTGCGGCAATTTCTTTTAACAAATCTCCACCGATCCGAAGGTATACAACCATCTGCCAAAACCATGACACTAAATTTTGTTACTCCCTGTACACAATATACAGTGTTCCCTCCGACGATGTGAGAACCTCGGGGGTATCGAGTCTGAGTAAGCGAAATGGTACTACATTCTTTGACGTGTGCCGAACATAGAGAAGGACAGCGTGTAAACGACAAAGAGGGACTGAACGTGGAGGCATCCAACACAGTTCAAAAGGCTGCGTATAGATTACAATGTCAATGCAAATAGGAAAATTTCTTATTTTTCATTCTTTTTTACAGAGCTTTTACCAACGTATTTCTGAGATTTTTCTAATTAAAATGAGTCTAAATACGGCATAATTCGGACCATACTTACTGATTTAAAGTGTAATAATAACTCGCTGTGATATCGGTAAATATGATTGAAACTCTATCGAGTTTGGTCTCTTTTAAACAGGGAAATCTCACAAATCTATTGATGAAAGATTCGTACAAGTAGAACTAAAAATGATGAAACTATGTATGAAACTAACAACGTCTTGTTCAGTAATCGGTTCTTCAAACAGCTCACATGATGCGATACCTGGAAGCGAATTCGGATTTTTAAATCTCAACATGCGAGACCTGGAAGCGAATGCGGCACTGTGCCTTTGAATTGTTATGTTTACATAGCTCATCTTCCGAGCACCAAGAAGCGAATTCGGGTCTTTAAATCTCAACACGCGAGACCAGCAAGCGAATTTTGATCGCTGAACACGGTGTAGGTCTTTCAGTAGGTCTTTAAAAAGCTGTGTTTATATTCATCACTTATGGAGCAGTGAATAAACATGATGCATTACTAATTGGTCATCCTGTAATACACACTTTTACTTTTGTCACAAAACAAATGTAAAGAATGACAGGAAACGTAGATAACGAACGATAAAACTGCCCCGTCAATTGTTTTATTGTACGTGTCGATGGCCGCTACAACACTTTTCTTGAATAACTTTGCCAAGTGTAAACTGTTCCATACCTGAGTATGATACATCAACTATCATGGGGACTCTGCGGACTACCATACTTCCTGGAGATTGGAATGGCTCTGGGAGCCAATGTATAAAACATTTTACCTCTCTGCACTTTAAACAATAAAAAAATCCAAATTACGTCGTGTTTAGACTTATTTTAATCAGAAAAATCTTACAAATATGTTAGTAAAATTTCTGGAAATAAATAATAAAAAATAAAAACGTTTTGTATTTGCGTTACCATTGCAATCGATACGTAGGCCTTTGATCTATACCGAATGCTACGACTTATTTGCATTCAAAACTTTCATCGGTTATTAAACAAGTAAATATAATCGAAATTCTATCGTGTTTTGTCTCGTTTTAATCAGAAAAATTTCACGAATCCGTTGGTTGAGGTTCCGTAACGAAATAACTACAATTCCGTAAGTTTCATAATTGCATTAGCATCACCGATATCCGAGCCTGGATCGTTTTTGACCCCCTGGTAGTGGGGATAAAAAAGTCATATCATCCGGGGGAACACTGTAATTTGTTTCAAAATTCAAAGATAATATTGTTACGAGCCAGGGCCGCGAGCAGCACGAGTGGCCGGCGAAGGGTTGTTACCCTAGGAATATGGTAGCAATTTGTTAGTTAAGGAATGCGGACGAACCCAATGCGAAATTGGGGAGCCGCTAGGTTTATAGACAGCGAGGACGAACCTGACGCGAAGTCAGGGAGCCTCTAGGAGTTTGTATAAGAGTACAGGCGAACCTGATGCGAAACCAGGGAGCTGCTAGGATGCGGACGAACCCAATGCGAAATTGGGGAGCCGCTAGGATGGATAAATCTCTGTTTGGACAATTGGAATGTCGCGAATGGACCTGATGCGAAATCAGGGAGTTGCTAGGATAATTAGTAAGCCTCGTAACTAGTATAATTTAATTGATACAATTCGAGCGGTAAGATTGTATCGTGTGGGGACGTTCAATTACTTGATTAGGATATTGGTCAATAATTGTGGGTTTAATGAATTCGTGCTAATTATCAAAGAACACAGATATATTCTTACTATAAGATTTCGTGTTACAATTGTGTAATTGTCGCGAATTGAGTGAGTTTAGAATGGAAAGAATAGAAAGATGGTATTACCTAATATTTAGATGCACGGTGTTGACGCACTGGCAATGCGGGGGTCTCGGAGCAACCTTATAACTGCCTAATAGATGTTACACCGAACTTTTGGAATCTACACGGTTAAACTTTGATTCGAAAGGAACAAACGCCCGATCTCACTGGTAGTTGACTTCCGAGATGCAGCACGACGCGACACGATTCGTGATTACGACAGTACTAGCCCACGAGAGTAGAAATGCAAGGGCTTATATACCCCTGCAATGACGAGTGGTACTTGTCAGTACCCTTTCAGTGAACATACGTATTTTGTCAACGTCCAGTTGGTCGTGCGTATGTTTGGGCCCCAAACTAAACTAAACAGCTATGTAGATTTATCTAGGGTGGTTCTGTTCGTTTATCTAGGACGGTTCCTGCCAGAGATGATATTGAACACCTGTTCGTCATCCGTAACAATATATTCAAAGTTTAACACTTTGAATGCATCAAATGTATTGTATATGTATATTCAGAAAAATGAAATGAAAATAAGTTCGACTCGTAAAAAAACCGATTCTATGACACGAGTATTTAAAGAAAAACCCTGCATTGTTGTATTAGATTAGTAAAAAGAAAGAAAAAATGAAATCTAATTATTTTAACATTGACAATAATTTGAGATCAGTAATTTGAGTTCTTTTAAATCAAAAATGTTTCAATTGCAGACAATAAATAATGTGATTAAAACAAATAGTATATGGCATGATATATGGAAATAAGTAACAAACAATAAGTTGTTGTTTAAAAAGGTTTTACAGGAAACATTCATTTAAGCGATGTTCAGCGCTGCACGATAAACTTTCAACCATTAAGGTGGTTAGACATAAGTGGCTCATCACCATTCATATCTGTACAGTGATTAATACTATATAATTTACATACATACAAGCATTAAAATATTCACTACGGCACATTCTAATTCTATTAAGCTCTTGCATATGAAGTAGCTAGTTTCACTAATTGCTATGTACATATTCCACAATTGTCAAAATGGATTATTACAACCATATAAACTAACAAATACTCTGTTTGCTACGAAGAATTTTTTAGAAAAAAATAATTATTTATCTCTCTCACTCTCAGTTTATGCTTGATTGAAAAATTATATTCAAGTCAAATCAAATCAGTAAAATTCAGAAAAATTAAAGCTGTTTCAATATGATTTATCTTAATTTTCCAATATTCTCCGCCATTTCGAAAATTTTTGAATTCGGATAATGATATTTATTTATAAATGAGTAGTTCACAAGCCACGTCGATTAACTGTCTTCCGAGTTTTCTTAAATTTTTCTGCTGAAACACTTGATTGATGCTTAAATTTTACCACATTAAATCAATTTCCTTAATAATTAACTTCCCGATTCATAGGGAAGTTACTGTAATTACCCCGAAAATCGAAAATCGATTTTTTAGCAGATCTTCACGTTTCATGGTCATTGGAGTCATTTTAGACTATTTTTATCAAAATGTTTGTGTGTGTGTGTGTGTGTGTGTGTGTGTGCGTGCGTATGTCCGTTTGTATGGTATCAAATTTTTCGTTAACGTTTTCAGAAAAAATAACAACGCGATCAGGATGATGAATGATGCAATCGATGTGGCCCGTCGTAACTTAGAGCTGATTAGATTTTGGTCCATATTGGTCAAGTGGTTTTTCAGATTTTTAGTTTTTTTTCGAAAAGAGTTGATTCTACAATGCAATTTATAAGGGAGGACGAAAATTTTCCACCAAAGAACCAAACGCAATTACATAAAAAAAATTTTTTTCTTAATTTTTTTTTAGATTTAAAAAAATTTTTTTTCTTAATTTTTTTTTAGATTTAAAAAAATTTTTTTTTTAGATTTAAAAAAAATTTTTTTTTTTACTGATGCTAATGTTACCGCTTGGAATAATCGAAAGTTATTCCAATGCAACAGTGAATTTATCATCTCTATTCCCAAGAATACATTTTGGGAGAATATCGATGAAAGTACAAAAAAAAACGATGTTAGCGATGTTGGCGAAGGAGTAACAAATCGGGAAGTTCTTTGTGTGACTCTTGGAGAGTCACACACCAAATAAAAAACATTAATATCAGTAGGCCCTACTAGCCATGCGTATCACTAAACCTCTCGCAAGAGCAGTCCTACCCGCGAGCTCGCGAAGCGAGCGAGCAAAAACAACCCTACTCGCGAGCGAGCGAAGTGAGCGAGCAACAATAGCCCTCTAGTTAGGCAATTAATCGATACGAATATTACTTTGTTTGTGCAAGGCGTCCAAAATATGTTGCGTTTCTTCGAAAGGGATTCTTCCTGAGGTCATTTAATGTAACCTTTTTTTTTGCGAAAATGTTCTCCATGGTCTCGTTAAGGAATTATTAACGAAAAACACGAACCAATCCGAGCAAGGCGCAGCGCGGCGACCGGTCATGCCGAGCGGTCATGCCGAGCGTGGCGTTGGCATTCGGTCGCCCAAAGTAAAATTGAATGTGTTCCATACCAATTTAGAATATCAGAAAACGGATTCTAATGGCAATTGGTAAAAATGGTAAAAAAAATCCTTAAGTATGTAATCCAGTTTTTTGCATTTTTTAATCTACGTACAAACAGGGTGAACTTCTAAAAATTTTAACTCTGAAGAAGGTTTTACAAAAATATATAAAAAAAACTTTTTAAAAACCACGCTTATATTAAAATGCACTGAAAAGTAGAAAACAATTTTTTTAGACATTAGTGACTGTAAATAAAAACGTGGAGCGCTATAGTTCTATCGACGTAATCTTCGTGGGCGCTGCACGCTTTTATTTATAGTCACTAATGTCTAAAAATGTTATTTTCTCCTTTTTAGTGCATCTTAATATAAGCGTGGTATTTAAAAACTTTTTTTATTTTTTTTTATTTTCAGCTTTTTAGTCTTTTTTAAATGGAACGCGAGATATGGTAATACTGGTATGAAATAGCGAGATATAGAAACTCAAGATATGGAAATACGCGAGATAGATTGAGGGGATGACTCCGAGAGACGACGTCTCCTGATGAAGTCCGAAATTGTGCGAAATGGAACTGAATGAACGGACGCCCCAACTACACTGAGCTCCTTCGGTGCGAAGTGGGCCAGTGGAGTGGGGATGAGTCGGGGTGGAAACACGTAGTGGAGTAGGGAGCACTGGCGCGCGGAGTGGGGATCGCTGGCCGCGATGACGTACTACGGAGCGTCGCGCGGCGAGGTGTGACGGTTAATATTAAAATTTTTTTTTCTCCTAGGCGCACATTTTTTTTAAATTTGTTTTTTCATATTGCATTGTCACACAGTTCTGAACTATGTTTAAAGTTTCAAGACTCTAGCTCATCGGGAAGTGGTTTAAAATTCGATTACAAGATTTGACGCATGCAACGACGACAACAACGACAACTCGACAAGCTAATGTAAGCGTGGTAATAAAAAAATGCTTAAGAGGGATAAAGAGAGAGAGACAGAGCTGTCTGATTTTTTTATAAGTAGAGAGAACTAGAAAATCCAACGGCTTTCTGCACGGAAACATATCGTGTAGACATTTCTTTTGACAACTGCATCTACCGCGCCGACCGCATCGAGAGTACAAACGAAGCCGAACGTAGATAAGGATAGCATGTAAATACGGATCGCGCGGCCGAAGCGTATCGGTGTGTACCACTACTATTCCAATTACAAAACTTCTTTAGTTTTCATAATTTTTTTATGGGACTTTCACCAACTTATTTTTGGCATTGTTCTGATTAAAATAACACCAAACACGACATAATTTCTACCAGAGACCATAACTGTTATAACCGAAAGGGAAAAAGTCATAGAATAACAAGTATTTCTTTGACTAAAATCGTATTGGTTACAAATAAGGATTATAAGTAACAGCCAATTTTTTCTCTTGTTGGTAAATGTTATCTTTGAGAGAAATTAATTTCTATCACTTATAACAGTTATTAATGAGAGAAATTCATTTCGATCGCTCGTAACAGTTATTGATGAAAGATATTTGTAATAGTTATTATTAAATAGTATAACTTTCAATTGGTAGACAATCAATTGTTTCATAAATTTTTTATTCATAAAATTGATTGCTACAATAAGAATGTAATGTGACAAACAAACAGATTTTATGTTGTTCTTATGGTCTGTTGATTCGTCTTGTTGTACGAAACGTTCTCAATGAATTTCCATCCGAAAAAGAGTAGACAATTCAATAAATAAGCAACCAAAATGAATATTCTCATCAATAATTATCATGGACAAGTGAAAAGAAATTCAATCATCAATAACTGTTATGAGCGATCGAAATAAATTTCTCTCATCGATAACTGTTATGAATAATCGAAATGAACTTCTCTCATCGATAACTGTTATGAGCGATCGAAATGAACTTCTTTCATCGATAACTGTTTTGAGCAACCGAAACAGTTTTTCTTCATCGATAACAGTTATTGAGGAGGATCCAATTTCTTGGACACTAATAACTGTTATTTGTAACCAAAATGTATAAAAATCGATATTTTTTAGTCATTTTGTTCTTCGAATTTTTTTCTTTATATTTTGTGCACATTATCTTAAATTTCAATAATAATCGACTTTTTATTAATGATTTTTATCGTAGAAAATTTTAGAGTAACTGTTATTTTTGGTCCATGATTTCAACTGTGCTTAGTGGTTTAATCGATGATGAAAGTTTCGAACGAAACGAAGAACAGCGTATAGGACTGTCCGCGTCTTTTTCATTCCCATACGCTGTACTCCCTTGCGCCCGAAACTTTCATTGTCGATTGAACCACTAAATACAGTTAAAATTATATCGTGTTTAGTCATTTTTTAATCACATAGTAGTGGTTCACACCGATATACCCGAGTCGAGATGAATCGCCTGCGGCGTTGGCCGGCAATGGAATGGGTAGGCACTGGATAAATTCTGGATAGAAGGTCGCAGAAAACTATCGCGACTTTATTGTAGTTCGGATGGTCGTTGCAAAAAATACCACGTGTTCAGAAACATAAAATGTCGCTAAACACGTAGAATACCATCGTGTCGCTCGAACGACTACGCCATTACGTGACATTTCTTAAACAAGATTACGCTCGTGGAGAAGATCACTACATATAGTGAGTGTATGTAAGAACGTGATTTGCAGTTTTCAACGTCGGAAGTCCAGTAAATCCAGTTCTCTGCTTTACCAGAACGTCGATCATTATATCTTAGGTCCTGCAGACATTTAACATTCCTGAAGATATTATTTTATTCATAAGGTAACTATGTCAAGGAGTCTTCGTCATCGAGAAGCAAATATTAAGTTTCTGTCTGTCATTAACATTTGGTTATCCGTGTACCCAAATACGTTAATAAACCCGCTTTTCCTTACGGCTTTTTCTTAGAATATAGCTCTAAAACTTTGTTATAATTTATATTTCTGGATCTTATATTTGTTTTTAACTGAAAAATAAGAAATTAAATAAATAAAAGAAGAACCAAATACATATACAAACCCATTTCATTTACATTTTTCTTTCTCTGATGTCGAGTCATACAGTAAATTCTCTATAAACGCGAACGCCTCGGGGGGATTTCTTCGCATTTTTCGATCGTGGTCCTACGTTTTTCGAGCTTCAAAGGCCGAGCCGAACGTAGAGAAGGACAGCGCGTGTAAAGCGAGACCACGCACGGGCCTTTGAATTGTGCCGGCGACTCCGACTCTCCGCGTCTTTTTCTTTTCTATACGCGCTATCCTTCCTTGCGCCCGAAACGTTCATCGTCATTTAAACCACTACAGTTTAAATACCATCGAAGGAAAACTATCGAATTGAAGCGTTTACATCCGTCAGGAAAAGACACACTTTTTGTAGTTTTTGAACTGTTTTAAGTAATATACTTAAGATTTATTTAAGATTTATTTAATTTTGTTTCTTATCAAAAAATTGTAATGGAGCGAGCGACGCGCGTGACTTGACACGGTGTTCGGTTTTGCGACATGATCGGTCATAGTTCATCACGTCTTTATATTTGCGAAATCGAACGTTACTGCCGGGAAACCGGACGACGCACGACCACTGTACTCTTATGTTCTAAAGTTACTTCATATGTATATACCGTCAATTAAACCACTAAATTCAGTTCAAATTAGGTCGTGTTTGGTATCATTGTAATCAGAAAAATGCCAGAAATAAGGTAGTGAATGTCCCATAACAGTATCATGGAAAATAAGGAAGATAGACTGTTGGTGTAACGTTATGATGTCTCACGGGCCTTTGAACTGTGCCGACGCGCTGCGACTCTGCGTCTCTTTCTTTCACATGCGCTATCCTTCCTTGCGCCCGAAACTTTCATTGTCAATTAAACCACTAAATTCAGTTCAAATTAGATCGTGTTTGGTATCATTGTAATCAGAAAAATGCCAGAAATAAGGTAGTGAAAGTCCCATAACAGTATCATGGAAAATAAAGAAGATAGACTGTTGATGTAACGTTATGATGACTCACGGGCGTTTGAACTGTGCCGACGACTGCGACTCTCCGCGTCGCGTTAGTAGTGGTTCACACCGATATACCGAGCCGAGATCTGTGTGCTAAGTTGGAGGGGATATTTCTTTCGCGTTTATCGTGAAGATATTTTCGCGTTTATAGAGAATTTACTGTACTTGACAAAGGAGTGCAAACGGTCAATACTTTTTTGTTTCTATTTTTAAAAAATGAAGGTGACCCTTAAATCTCCGAAATTCTCACCTACAAAAAGGCTATTATTGTTATGATGTAATCCTCTTTAACACTTTGGTTAATGAAATTTCTTCATATTTTCAAATCCCGCGGAGATAATGAAGTGCGAACATGTACCGGGCCACCCTGTATACATATACTATACTACATGATGTCAAATAACCGAAAAAAATTCCAAGAGAATTTTACTCAATGCTGGGTCTCAATGGGATAACCAAATATAATTCAATTTAAAATTCAAATCTTTTACACACATTATCGGAAATTCATGAATTACTTGTAACATGGAATAAATACATAGAAAGAGATGGAGATTATTTTGAAGAGTAGAATGCATTCTGGTTGCTTATAAATAATAGAAAAATTAACACACAAATTATTGCGAATTAATTGAAGAGATAAGTCTCAGATTATAAGTTTTCTGTTCTTCTTAAAGTTGTGAACATTTTAAAATTTACGTCTTTCTTACAATCGAAGTATCGATAAATGATCGTTTAAATGTTGAATGAGAATACTAATTATGAAAGCAGAAATAATGAATTATTTAAAATTATTAATCAAAATAATAATTGTAAAACTAGAAACCTGAAACAGTTTATTTTGATTGTATATACATACTCCCTGTATTTACCAGATCTCATTTGATTAGTTATGAATTGTTGTTATGAATAGTTACGAATGATTAGTTATGAATTAATTAGTTATGAATAAATTTTCAACCTTAATTGGAACAAACTGGAGTGACATAGAAATTTAGTTTCTCTCTGAATGTGTTTAATATGTTGAACACAATATAACAGTATTTTAAAATTCTTCTAATGTTGCTACTGTTTCGAATGACACCAACTTTTATCATAAATGCATAAAATCCGCTGTCTATATTCTATCTAACGAGAGAACAGTACCCCGTGAAGACCAGTTTTCGTTCGTCGCTGCGTATCTTCGCCCTAATTGGTTCAAGAAAATGGGGAGTGGATAGTGGAGTGAGAGATGATAGGCTTGCTGCGCCCCCACCATCTTCCAAGCGCGCGCAACGGTATTGTTCTCTGGTTGGGTTATGAAGGAAGCATTATTTCGACCTTGAAAGCGAAAAGATCAAATTTAGCTTGAAAAACGTGAAAGTAATAAAACGGAAAGACTAATACTTTACTCAGATTTGCAAACGGCGTGTTTTACATTTTCGTTATACGCTGAATAAAAAGTTTGAAAATCATTACCATAATTTTTCTCGTCGCAAATGCGACTAATAGCAACTTCTAAAAGCATTATTTATACATTAGCTAGTAAATTAATCGTTCTAACATCTTTAAAAAATTCAAGTTCGGTCCACATTTAACAAAACTATTCGTTTTTAACGGGTGTACGAATACTTTTTACACTGACTGTATATGGATCACGAAAGAATGGATACATCGATAGAGATTTAATAACATTTTTTAAATTGTTTTTATCTTTACAAAGAGAGAGAGGGAGAGAGAGAGAGAGAGAGAGAGAGAGAGAGAGAGAGAGGGAGAGAGAGAGAGAGAGAGAGAGAGAGAGAGAGAGAGAGAGAGAGAGAGAGAGAGAGAGAGAGAGAGAGAGAGAGAGAGAGAGAGAGAGAGAGAGAGAGAGAGAGAGAGAGAGAGAGCTTCAAACACAAAGAATCACATTCTTTTTCAGTCTGAATTTCCTACGCTGGAATTAAACAAGTAAACATTTGTGTGGTTACACGTACGGCTCAGTAATTAGTCTGAAAATATTTTATTTGCAATGCATACAGCAAAATATTGGTCAATTTGATTTGATTTTCCTGATTGTTACCGAGTACTAGACTACGGATCACTTTATGCAAAGTAAAAATTGTTTGCATTAATTACAAGACACTCGAACCAAACAGGAATTTATTTGTCTGTTTAGTGGTTTTGTTAAGTCGTGAACGATGTATAATTTACATGTCAGTAGATATACATATACAAAAAAAGATAGGAATGTTTATCGAAATATTGAAATTTTTCATGAGCTGATTTCACTCCTTTATTGCGAGAACTAGCACGAAAAAGTAGGTTTGTATATTATTGTATAGGTTTTGCACTCCGAATTCACTCTTTTGCAAGTCAAATTCAACTTTATGCAAATCAATTTCACCTTTTTGTAAATTAAGTTAACCCTAATACTAATCAAATTGAACCTTTTAAAAATCAATTTCCCCCTTCTGCAAATCACATTGAACCTTCTGAAAATCAGTTTCACACTCTTGCAAATCAACTTCACCCTTTTATAGGTTTTGTAAATCAAATTGAACCTTTTGAAATTTAATTTCAACCTTTCATAGGTGTTGATATCAATTTCAACGTTTTATAGGTTTTGTAAATCAATTTCAACCTTTTGCAAATCAATTTCACCCATTAAGAATATTGAAAATTAATTATTTATTCATTTAGATTAAATTATATATTTATTTGGACACACGTGAACGGTGTCATTACTGCGAAGGGAACATAAGACTCGATACTCAATACGCTTTCATAAATACATACATACTTTCATTTCTCAAATTTATCAATCAGAAAATGGCTACAATGAATATACATACACATATACATACATAATATGTGCCCATAATAACGAAAGTGGTCTAAGCAATATATTTCTTGTTTCAAGATATTTAAATGTTGAAATTTTAATGTTGAATTAACAAGCACTATCTAATGGTTCATTTCTGAGAATATCGTAAAAATTATCATCGAATTATTATCGAATAATTTAGTTTGAAATAATGTGATGTAAAATAACTGCGATGAACTAATTTTCTTTTAAATTTTTACTTAGACCACTTCCATAATTATTTGCACATATCTATACACAGTTTTCACACATTACAAAGTTAATGAATTGGTAATTAGTTATAAATAAGTATTTTATGTATGTACCTCTTTGCAACAAATAAAATTTTGAATTTCTTAACAATTAACTTACATTTGATTTTTTTACAGAAACTAAATTAAAAATATATTTTATTTGTAAAAGGTTGAAATTGATTTGCAAAAGGGTGAATTTGGAGTGCAAAACCTGTGTAACTGCCTCTACTTGTGTGCAAAGTTTCATAATTCTTTGAATTTACGAATTCGATAAGTTCCTTTGCGAGTACAAATCAGTATTTTACGAGTATACTACAAGAAAAGCATAGGGCAGTCAGCAGGCAAGTACTCAAGTTACGTATTGTACAATCTACGTAGTCGTTTAAAAACAAAACGCCCATGGGAACCACCTTCCACCTTAGTAGCAATATATCTTCCGAATACCTCTGGAAAAATAGAGAAAACGAATGTGGAAAGGAGAAAGGGTAATATATCAGGGGCTAAGACCAAAAACAATTTCACCTGTGAAACGAGTGCAGGCGAAAACGAACGATTTTAAATCTTTCCTTGAACCCGCAAAACCCATTAAGAAAACCAAGGTAATAAGTTCGTCTTTTTACGTTGCAATTATATTCCTTCCTGTTAAATTGAAATTCTCGCCCTATGGCGCGGACTCGATTTGGTCAGAGTAACTATCTCAACAGCGGAGAATGCAAATAAACATACTTGATGATGACAGTCGAATTATTTGCGTTTTGAAGTGAGATTGGTGGAAACGCTCTGCGCGTATCCAACTTGGCCGCTCGTAAGTAAAGACAAAGACTCAAGAACAGGCGACCAGTTCGGTTAGTAAACGGTTAGGGATCTCTACGAAATTAAGTGAATGCTGCGGCTCCCTGGCGCATGGCGCGACGCGAATAGAATAAACTGTTTCGTAGACGGAACACAAATCACACGCCTGGGAAATTTCGCATGATTTAATTTTGCATTCTTCGTAGCGGATAACGTTAAAGGCGATATCAGACCTAATTGACTGTACGATACTTTTCTATGTTCTTCATATACATACAGTGAAAGTCAAAAGTGAGTATACACCTCGAGAACACGGTATTTACTTAACAATTATTAGATATATGTTACATTAATGGAAAAGTTGTTTGAAAAACAAAGAGTGTAGATCGATGGTAATTAAATGTAGCAAACGTAAGTCAATCTAATAAATAATATTTCAGATACAACATAACATAGTTGAGAATCTGTAAAAATATTAATCAAAAGTGAGTATACACAACTAATCAAGAATGATTTATATATCTCCACTTATTAATAAAATTACGTACATTTAATACTTTATTGGTCCACCTTTAGCTTTAATTACGGCGGCTAATCGTCTTGGCATGGATCTAGGGTTTGTCGGTTTTCGAAAACCGGTCTTTCGACAAAAATTATGCAATTCAAAAACCAGTTTTTTCAGTTAAAAAATTGGTTTTAAATTTATACATAACACTTATATATTATATTAATCCGCTATAATGATTTAAATGTAAGCGAAGAAGAAAATCAAGACATGTCTATGATGAAAAATGCTATGGAAATAGCAATAAATAAATATCTGCAAGAACCTAAAGAAGTGACTGCCTCTAGTCTTCAAACATTAAAGAAGGAGTTTTTTTCTCAGAGGCTACAAATAGAAGAACAAAAAATTTAGATTTATTATTTAATGCTTTAAAGACAGTTAAGCCCAGGTCAGTAGCAAGTGAGCGAGTTTTTTCTATTTCTGGTAATTTTGTGTCCAAAGAAAGAAATGAAATGATAATTTATATAAATGTGAAACATTGTTAATTTCTGTGATTTTTTAAGAGTATTATTTTGTTAACTTTTTATTTTAATAATTTTGTGTATGTACGTATATGTGCCTTATGTTTTCCTTTTTTGTATTCTTGAATTATTATAAATAAAACAAATTAAAAACTTCTGTTGTACGTTGTAAATATGTCTTTTTTTCTATCTATAAAAATTCGAAACCGGTTTAAACCGGTTTCATGGAAAAGTTAAAATTCGAAAACCGGTTTTTGTATAAACCCTAATGGATTCAACCAACTTACGTGTTGTTGAACAGAAATATCATTCCATACTTTTAGTATTTCGATTTTAAGGTTTTCCTTGTTCGCAATTTTTATTTTGCGTAAGTTCAAATCTAATATTTCCCACAAATTGTCTATTACATTATGATATGGGGATTGCGGTGGAGAATTTTGTTGATTTGGAGCATTTTGTTGCAACCAATCCTTAACAATCTTTGCTGTATGTTTAGGATCTTGCTGAAAGATCCACGAATCTGGCAACTGAACTCTTCTAACACCTGCAGCTAAATTTGTTCTTAAAATATTTAGATATTGAAATCTATCCACCGTATCGTTAATAATAGCTAATTCCCCGACTCCAGAGGCTGCCATGCTACCCCAAAAACCATAATATAATATTACCACCGCTGTGCTTGACGGTACTAACAAGATTTTTCGGTTCTAATTCCGTAATTTTTGTCCTGCAAATTTTTGGTTGCCTTTTCCTTTCAAAAATTTCGAATTTACTTTGATCAGTAAATACTACGGTGTTCCAAAATTCGAGTGGTATGTTTATGAATTTTTCTGCGAATTACAATTGCAAAGCGCGATTTTTTGCAATTATTCATGCATACGAATTCTGCGAGTACAATCTACGAATGGTACTCGCACTTATAGATTTTTGTTGTATTTCAAATATTTCTTGAGCTAATGTAACTGCACTCGTTGTGGGATGTTTTTTCACTATTCGTGTAATTAATCGGTTATCTACTTCATTTAACTTTCTCGGACGACCGAAACGAGGAAAGTTTTTTACACTTTTTGTAGCTTTAGACTTGTCTATGATTTTTTTACAGTTCCATGACAACGATTTACTATGTTCCCTATTTCTCGAAATGATTTTCCTTCGTTTCTTAATTTAACATTATCTTTCCTCATGTCTTCTGAAGTTTCTATACATTTTTCACTCATAATTCTATTTATGCGCTAAGATTTTCAATGTAATCAACACGGATGTAAATTTACACAAATTCACGCTCATACAGAAATTACTGATTTCTAGAAAACCGAACTGATGCTGCGTATATTCACTTTTGACACGTTCGTAAGAAACCTACTTCAGATAGGCATTTTTGTTTACAAAACATTGGAAACAGGGCCACCCTAATCACAGGGCTAAATGGGCCCCGGGGCGCAAGCCTTTTTGTATTATATTTTTAACTTCCCGATTTTATAGGGAAGTTATTGTAATTACCCCGAAAATCGAAAATCGATTTTTTAGCAGATCTTCACGTTTCATGGTCATTGCAGTCATTTTAGACTATTTTCAGCAAAATGTTCGTGTGTGTGTGTGTGTGCGTATGGCCGTTTCTATGTAATCAAATTTTTCGTTAACGTTTTCAGAAAAAGTAACAACGCGATCAGGATGATGAATGATGCAATCGATGTGCCCCGTCGTAACTTAGAGCTGATTAGATTTTGGTCCATATTGGTCAAGTAGTTTTTTAGATTTTTAGTTTTTTTTCGAAAAGAGTTGATTCTACAATGCAATTTATAAGGGAGGACGAAAATTTTCCACCAAAGAACCAAACGCAATTACATAAAAAATTTTTTTTTCGATTTTTTTAAAATTAGAAAAAAAAAATTTTTTTTTAAAATCTTTTTTTGTACCTTACGATGATGTTTCCGCTTACAATAATCGAAAATTATCCCAATGCAAGAGTGAGTTAATCATCTCTACTCCCGAGAATACATTTTCAAAGAATATCGATGAAAGTACAAAAAAAATTTATATTACAATCTTTAAAAAAACAATCAGTTCAAAACGAATTATTAACTGAGATTAAATTGAAAATTAATATGAACTATATGATAATTATTAATAACAGTGATGTTGAAAACGGATTGGTTAATGGAGCACACATGCGGAATATTAAAATTTATTACTTTTCAAGAAAATACTAAAATTCCGTCTATATTGTGGTTAGATTTTCAATTGGCCAGAGTAGGAGTGAAAGTAAGAACTCGTTATCGTGATTATATGAAAAATGCAAATATTGATCAAAATTTAACACCAATAATAAAAATATCGAATCAAGTAAATATGTCGAGTGAGGAAAAATATCAAATCACACGTAGTCAATTTCCGTTCCTGCTGAAGCGATTACGATTCATAAAAGTCAGGGATAAAAAACATACGAGAAAGTATGTTTGGATTTTAAAAAATCAGAAAGGCCAACTTTACAAATGTTGTATGTAGCACTGAGCAGAGTTTCAAAATTGAGCGCGGTTTATATATTTCGGGACAGTTTAAATTAACAGTATCGAAGAAAACCAAGATCAATACTGCAACCCCGGATAATGAGGAGTTGTATCGTTTGCGAAAAACTAATTAAGACAATTTATTTTGCAACATTAGTATACTATAACAAGGAACCAAGCGAGCAACGAGCCTGCGATGTTCGTTTAATGCGACGCCATATAGCAAACATTTTGATAAGTAGAAAACTATTGAATTTCCCTGAGAACGTATAATCTTATTAAAACGTACACTCTATTTCTATTTTTGTCTTCTTGAAAAATTCAAAAGACTACATACGCCATGTGGTTGGGCATACTCTATATGCCCTGGGTTGCTCCTTTAGAAAATTTCGTTATTTCTGCGGTAGGACGCACCGTTCTCAGAAATTAGCGTTTACTTACTAGTGTAACGTCTTACAAGGGGAGTCCACGGTAGACGGGAACCGGATTTTCCTGAAACTTGCAGTATTTGAAGATGACGTATCCAAATGTAATTTAGCAAAGCAGTAGCGCGCGCTTCTCAAGATTTCCCGAGAAAATTGCATTTGAAAAATCGGTTTACCCGTTCATAAGGAGTTCGCGTTAACCTATGAACATGAAGCGCAGTGGCCGAGGGCGCTTCGAGAAAAACTGGTGATCAGTACGTCGCTGGTCGAGTCTTGCTGTCGACATTTTTGTTTTAATATTTTTTTTCAGTTTTATTCCTAAAATTTATGAAATCTGCCATAAACAATTATTTTTTAACTTCCCGATTTTATAGGAAAGTTATTGTAATGACACCGAAAATCGAAAATCGATTTTTTAGCAGATCTTCACGTTTCATGGTCATTGCAGTCATTTTAGACTTTTTTCTGCAAAATGTTCGCGCGCGTGTGCGTGTGTGTGTGTGTGTGTGTGTGTGCGCGCGCGCGCGCGCGCGCGTATGTCCGTTTCTATGTAATCAAATTTTTCGTTAACGTTTTCAGAAAATGTAACAACGCGATCAGGATGATGAATGATGCAATCGATGTGTCCCGTCGTAACTTAGAGCTGATTAGATTTTGGTCCATATTGGTCAAGTAGTTTTTTAGATTTTTAATTTTTTTTCGAAAAGAGTTGATTCTACAATGCAATTTATAAGGGAGGACGAAAATTTTCCACCAAAGAACCAAACGCAATTACATAAAAAAAAATTTTTTTCTTAATTTTTTTTTTTTAACTGATGCTAATGTTACCGCTTGGAATAATTGAAAGTTATTCCAATGCAACAGTGAATTTATCATCTCTACTCCCAAGAAAACATTTTGGGAGAATATCGATGAAAGTACAAAAAAAACGATGTTGGCGATGTTGGCGAAGGAGTAACAAATCGGGAAGTTCTTTGTGTGACTCTTGGAGAGTCACACACCAAATAAAAAACATTAATATCAGTAGGCCCTACTAGCCATGCGTATCACTAACCCTCTCGCAAGAGTAGTCCTACTCGCGAGCTCGCGAAGTGAGCGAGCAAAAACAACCCTACTCGCGAGCGAACGAAGCGAACGAGCAACAATAGCCCTCTAGTTTTGTTATTAGTTTAGTAATTAGATAAACTTCTAGCAGAAGTACAAAAGAGAAACTGTGCTTATGATGACATTTACTGAAAATTTGGGTTTCTAGTCAATTTAAAAAATTTAAATGAAGACACAATTAAAAACAATGCTGCAAAGTTGTGCGAAACGTATATGAACGATCTAGAAAATAATTTTATTGAAGAATGCCTCCATTTTAAACACGTATATTTATTGAAAAATAAAGAAAATATATCTACTGCGGAACTTAGTTTAAGGACAATAATTTACTCGAAAATTGAGTCTACATTTCCTAACGTGGCCACAGCACTGCGCATTTTTTTAAGTATTGCCACTACAAATTGCAGCGTCGAAAGATCTTTTTCGGCACTTGAAAGGGTAAAAAATTATTTACGGTCTTCTTTGGGACAGAGCAAATTAAGTGCTTTGGGTATTTCATCCATAGAGAGTGACGTATTTAATAACTTAAATACGTGAGACATTATTAATCAATCTGCAAAAGAAAAAGCTAGGAAAATAAATATATAAGTTACTTTTGTTTTTTGTTTACTATAAAGTTTGTTTTTGTTCATATAGGTTTTTTTTTTAATTTTGTATGAATTTTATGTTTTTGTTTAGTGGAATGGTAATAAATTGACTTCTTTTAGTTCTGACACTTTTGTATAACTTTGGCGGTCACCCCGCTCCCGCTAGCCATCCCGTGTATTCTCTTATGGAGAGGGGCGCATTGTTTTTAGTAGCCCACGGGCGCTGAATATGTTAGGACGGCCCTGATTGTAAACGTAATCCACTAACACAATAAGCAAAACGCTCGGTTTTGGCCGGGCAGCTGCGTCAGCAGAGGCAACGCTTGCTACCGGCAGAAAGACCCGGCATCTGCCCGGCAGTAGTTGCCGCCATCTGCTCGGTAGGCTGTGCTTGATTTCTGCTCGGAGCAGGCCTGGCTGACTAGGAAGATGTGTGTTTATATACGATTGGAACACTAGAAATACCATGTAATACAACAACATCACAACTGTGGTTTTTGCGAAATAAGCTGTAAATATAATGTGGAATCTCATATGTATGGGGTGAATATAATGATGGGATCTGAAACACTTCAATCGCTTCGATCCAATGTTTATGACAAAAACTTTGGATCACTCCTAACATAATTCGAAGCTTAGAACTCTTGAAGATCGTAAAAGACTCGAAACCCAAATCTCTAATCTCGAACTAATCCATGCATTTACACGTACAATTTTTTGCAATAATCTCGTAAACTAAAGCCGACCGTCGAAAACTTTGAAGGGAGATGTTGTTCAGAATGGTGACCTTGACAACAAATTTCAAGGTCATGAAGTCGGAGTGAAGTTGACAAATTCGAAAGTTTTGAAAATCTTGAAAATGTCGTGTCTTGAACAGAACTTTCAAGACTTTCAAGAATTTCTGACTTCGAATAAATATTGAAGTGAATCGAAATCTTGTAGTGATTGATTCGTTTGAAAACTTTCAAGACAGAGTATTGAATGTCCATCACTAGGTGTATACTCATTTTTGACTCTCACTGTATGCTACTACAAACATAATTCATACGTCACTCTTACAATCCCAGTATAGTAAACAAATGAAATGAGATTTTCATTTTATTCGATGTCTGTAAAGCAGTCTTTTAACGTATTGACTGTGGAACACTCTCGGAGAGAACCATCAACACAATTGCCGATATTCAGTTGCTATGCTAAACAAAACGATAAATTCCACGTTGAAACAATCGGGAAAACAGAAAAGGTGTTACAGTAAGAAAAATGTAGAGGGCGTATATTTTATTATTTGCTGAAATAATAGATCTTTAACATTTAAACAGAGTTTGATGTATTGAAGTCAGGAAAATTGAAAGGAATTCTTCAGTACTAACTTTTTAATAGAGATAAGAAAATTTTCTTATATTCTCCACTTTTTCTGGTCTGTTCATAGTTGTGTAGAAAACACCCTCTCAAACTTCTTGGAGGTTATTTTTAAATTTGAAGGACTTTGTTTAGCTTTTCTTTTCAACCAATTCCAGAGAAGCTACGCAACTCGCAGACTAAATAAACAAGCTTCATAGCAAAATCTTTTAAAATGGGTATAACTAAAGAAATATATAATTCGGACTAGAATTGTTTTATCGTTTTTGCCGTTTGTGTTCTTTGTATTTATACGTTTCGTTAGAACACGTTTTTCATTTGAATTAATATCAAAGATAACCATAGATTGAAATTATCTTTGATTTCTTGTATAGATGAACACATGCTTGAATGAACGGTATACATGATAACCAACTTACAACTTTTGTTAATTTTTGGAACTATGCGGAAAGAAATCTATGCATATTTTGATACCCTACGGAGGGTGGCCAAATTATTATACTCGAACTCATATTTTGTAATGTTTTAATTAGACTGTGGATCTTTATGGATTTAGGGCTTCTTAAAATTTTCAAAACAGGATAGAATATTAAATTCGACTGAATTTAGTACAATTTCTATTTATTTCAGATCTGCAAGGGCTAGTACCACCGGTAATAGGATTCTATGTTAGTAACAGACTGTTTACTTTATTGTTTCAACATCAATGTTTGAAATTCAAATCGAAATACAAAAGGAAGTACAGATACTCTTCCAAAAGGAGTCTGCTCTCGAATACAATTACGTGTCTAATCGCTCTCGCACAGACAACTCACAATATTAATACTCCGCCTCACTGCTTCCCCTCTTAATAGTGGGGCAATTTTCGGCTGAGCCCCCTCTCGCCGGCCTCGCTTGGCTAACGGCCCCAGTTCGATTCTTACGATTTTACTGTGCTCGTGGACCTGGTTTCAGAGAGGGTGATCACAACTCCGTCCCGATCTACCGGGCATAGGCTGTTGTCGATAACAACCTTACCCGTGGCCATTTCAGGGTTTTTCGACCATGTGCCGGTCTCTATATAATACGCGAAGCCGGTGAGAGTTTTTTTAATAACGTTTGATTTAACACTATCAAACGTACCACACTTTCACACATAACAACACTCTATACATATACAGATTTATCACCATACCATTCCATATTCGAACGCAATTTACAATAGCTCCGCATCGCACCATTGCTACACTACGAACTTAACTTTAGTCACGCTATTGATTTATTACAATATTTGTTCAACATATACACATACATAATTCGGCTCTTACATTTCACACTGTTATTTCGCTCGAAGAGAGGACATTCTAGTAGTAACCAGATTGAGCTATTGATTCGCAACACATACAATCTTAAACCAAATTAGACAATTCATTCGTAACATTCTATTTTAACATGTAGAATTTCAAGAAAATGTGGTCCCTCCAGAACCACGCGCGTAAAAAATTTTTTTTAACATGCTATATATCATTTTTCGTAGATATTTTCACGCTGATTTGAAATCTGGTCTCAAAATTTGTCTACGACCTCAGGATTTTGCAAGAAATCGATTTCTTTCATTTTGAATCGAGTTTGGTCCAAATTTTCCACTGTGGGCTGTAGCGTATTCAGAGATGTCAGGCAGCCGCTGTACGTGGTGCGCTAATTTCTGCGAAGAACTAACTTCAAACACAGCTGCCATAGGTAAAGGTCATGAGTTACTCAATCGAATCGGCAGAATCTCTGCTTCAATCTGACGTTCGGATTATGGTATTACGATAATTTCTCGTCGAGATACAGCGAGTTAAAAGAAAAATGGAAATTGTGCATTTTTAAGCATATTTTCAGAAACACCTGGTATATCGAAATGCTCATAAATTTGAAAAAAACAAAAGGGGTGCCTTGAAGAGAAACAAACGCTCTTTCTACTGCTTTTTTGCACAAGATTCTACGATAACTTTTTTCGCTTTCTGGAGCCAGTTAAAGTTAGAAAGCCCATATTTACTTCAATGTTGAATAACTCGAATAAAAAAAATCGCACAATATTCAACAACCACACATTTTACACAGGAAAGATAGTCCTTTCAAATGATATTAACGCGATTTATCAAAACAATTTGTTGCTCCCCGTGTGATGTTCCAAAGTTGCACAAAATTTTTGTTAACCGTCAATGTCGTCTTCATCTCGCTATCGCTTTGTAAAAAACCAATATAGCAGCAATTTGAAACAGAGCATCTGAAACTAGAGGTTTCTGGCTTTCAAACCATTGTTTAACGATATCGATGCGGTAGCTTTTGACGGAGTTATGATCACGTAAAGTGGGACCAATTTTTCGGGTTCGCACAAGTGATCCCTTAATTCTTTTGAGTGTATATCACCTTTCAATACACTCAAGTAATGCCAGGTCCGATTAATATTAACAGAGTTATGGCATGGTAAGTCTGTGTATCGGGAGGATACGAAGAAACCTTTTCCCCACCCAATATATTACGCACAATGGTGCCAACAATGAAGATCGCAATACCGTTGAGTGCTACGTTTATTGCTGCAGTTAGTCAATTACTTGGAGTCGGTTAAGACATTCGGAGAGTTTACGCTCACACAACATTCTACATTTTCTGAGAACGTCGAAAGATTACGACTTTAGTAGGTGTGAAATGATTCCTTGGTGTTGCAAAACAGAAACGATACCTAATGGCGCGGTATTAAAACGGACTCGTATAAAAGAAAGTTGAGCTATGCAAACGAGACATAAGTACGAAAAACGAATGCAAGTAGCACAAAGATCTCTGTCGAACAAGAGTTGTTTCGTTTCAGGTAAGCCGAGAAAAGAGCATCTTTCCTTCTGGGCCGGCAGATAGAGATAAACACAGCAGAGGAGTTGAATAAGTAGTGGGGGAACAGCGACGAAGGAAATAAGGGAAGAGAAGAAAGGAAGGCGACTGTCTAAGAGACTTGTCTTCGAGAATGTTTTCAATTTCCTTGATTCTTATATCATCCGCCGGTCTCTCTACCTCTAAATAGGACAGTTTCGTCTCGAACAATACGGTTCTCTTTATCTTTCTCAATTTATCGTTTCTCGATGAAGCATTCTTTCAGACCAAATATTTCCGTGGTTGACTCTTCGTTTCATTTTTCTGTACAATGGGTGCTCCACAAATTGCTGGGAAAAACGCTACACCATTAAAACTTACTTACTCCCGAGCAACAGTGTCTGAAGGATTTAATTTTATTCCATTGTGTCAGCAACACGACGGTTGGCGATGCAGCCCTTCGTTATACGTCGAGCGTTTAATTATAGAAAATAAACAATAATGGTTAGAAACTTTTTTTTCGTATTTTCAACTTCCCTACAGCGACGTCGAGAACAGATTTTAATTCTAGTGAATGAATCGCTGTAGGAATCCACCTTAATTTTAAATTTATAATTGGATGGTTCGGAATTGTTAAAAAATTGCTATCTCATAATTTAATTCGCTTTCGCGAGTGTATTAATAGACCTACCTCTGCGAACCAAAGAATTTTTCAAATGAAATTAATTTCATGGAAAAAAATAATACGTATTGTAGATAATTGCGGAATGGTTAAACGTCTACAACAGTTGAAAATGGAAATTATGAGTAGAATGTAGTATTAACAAGTGCTATTACGCCGTTTGAACACGGAGCACGTTATTACTTGTACGTTTTTTTTAATTTGTTGAATTCCTGCAGTTTTAATGCATTGTGCAAATGGTAGTAAGTACAATGAATCAAAATGGATCGATTAATGGAGTTTCCCAGGCCTAGGCAACTTACGGCTCGCGAGCTGCAGACGACTCGTCTCCCTACTCCTGGGGCCAGAGCTGGGGAAAATAGTATTTTAAATAGTAAATAGTAAATAATCCCATTTATTTTACAGTGTCTGTACAACTTTGAAAATAAAATATTTTATTTGATGCAGTAGTTTTTGAAAATAAAATATTTTATTTGATGCAGTCATTTTTGAAAATAAAATATTTTATTTGTTGCAGTAATTTTTGAAAATAATATTTTATTTTAAGAATATTGAAAATATTTGGAGTTTGTCCAAATAAATAAATAGTTTCCTGGTGATAAGATACATCGTATGTTTATCAACAAACCTCAGTAGACACATGTTGTGAATTGAAGTGGATATACGCAGTAATAGCAGCAATCAAATAAAAAAATAAAACGAAAATGTGGCAAATGATATAGTTTCTTATAGTAAGTACCATTTCTTCTTTAAATTATTGCTAAAATAAGAAATATTAAATAAGTAATGCGATTTCTGAAAATATTAGGTATGACGACGTAAAAAATAAAATATTATATTTTGTGTTTCAGATTATTAAAATAGAAATATTTTACTTTGCGTTTCATTATTTTGTGGATGAAATTGTTAAAATAGAAATATTTTATTTTGAAGTTCAGATTGTTCAAATAAATAGAAGTATTTTATTTCGAGGTTCAGTTGCTCAAACAGAAATATTTTATTTCGAGGTTCAGATTGTTTAAGTAAAATACTATTTTCTTTAAGCAAAATAAAATCTAAAATATTAAATAGTATTTCAAATATTTTTTTCACCAAATAATGCCCACCTCTGCCTGGGGCCTGCCCATCAAACTCCTGTGAAGTGTAGAATGAGGTTAGGGAGATTAGGAATCTATACATATAAAGTGTCACAAATAGGAGAAACTGCGTCGGTTGGTGCAATCAAAAACATAGACTTTCATTTAGAAAAAGAGTGCAGTTTCATTTTTCTGATGTACCGATGCACAAAAGTGCATACAATTAGTTACATATTATGCAGCGTCTGATACCATTCAACTTTTACTTATAACATCTTCTTCTATTCCCAACCGTTTAGGAGTTACAGCCTGTTCCAGTTGCGTGGGACACCCTGTATAGAGATAGAGATAGAGGATAGAGGATAGAGGATAGAGGATAGAGGATAGAGGATAGAGGATAGAGGATAGAGGATAGAGGTTATGAATACACATACCTACCACTTTGCATGCCCGGTCACGTTGTGCATGTCCATACGTACGGTATGTATGTCTATAGCATCCTATATATTTTTCTTATAAATTATTAGCTGCGCCCCGGATATGATCGTACTATGAAATAGGTGAGCTACTCTTCGAAGTATACTCGAATCCCGTCGAGATATGTCTGAAGCTGCCATAGAAATTCCAAGAAATATATGCGATACTATCGAGTAATAGTCTGAACAGATTTTTAAATAACAATTCTACCAGAAGAAAAATGTAGTTTTCAATTCATAACTAGAGTTTTAGTAGAGTTGTATGTATTGTATTGTATTGTTATCGGTGTTACTTCTAAAGACTGGAATGAAGCAGAAGCAGATATACAGCTAGCAACACAATTGATGACATTAGCTTGACAGAAAAACTAACGTGTTTGTCATATTAAGAATAACGATTGATTTAATAGAATTTTCACCCTCTGTGTACAAGCTAGCTATGCACAGCTAATTCAATGTTTTTGGATCTAACTTTGTTAAGTTAGTTAAAGTACCTTGCTTAATTTGAAATACCAGTTTATCATTCTTGCTATTGTCGGGCATGTACTAGTTTATTATAATATTCTGATTTTATTGCTCAATTTCACTTTTTAAAGCTTTGGCAGAAAGCTTTTTCATGAAAAGAGAAATCTACACATCTGTTCCATTTCTTTAACACCGAAAGTTGTTTATCAATCGAGATCAAGTGTTCATTGTTTTTGGAAAAGAAGCTGTTAAGGCTATTAAACAAGTGTATGTTTCATTTACCTGCGACCTATTTGGACCTTATGAGAAAACCAATAGAAAATTATAGAAAAACCGACAAGTGCACTTTCATCGGTAATTATTGCGAAAGGGTCTGCGTACTCCGATTTTGATGAAATTTTAATATGTTATGCAGCAACACATTCTGAACAACTTTTTCCTTTTCCAATATAGGGGGTCGCTTTTAGTTTTCGAGACATTTGCAGAAAACTATCGCTAATACTGTATTGAATTTTTCGTACTCCTGCACGCTCCGTGGCAACATTAGCTTGTCCCGGCGCGGTGTTTGTTTACATTTTGTTTCTAAACACGCTGCGGAGATGAGAGAGAAAACAGGGTCTCACTCTGATCATACATATATAGGGTGAG
The DNA here is from genome assembly GCA_933228785.1 of Lasioglossum pauxillum. NCBI lineage: Eukaryota > Metazoa > Arthropoda > Insecta > Hymenoptera > Halictidae > Lasioglossum > Lasioglossum pauxillum. Next base: position 28,083,329 of record OW121700.1, read on the forward strand.
CTTTCAATTTTGAAAGACTACTTCTGGATTTTCGTATTCGTGGTCGGGCCGGCCGAAGTAGTCCAGAAGTAGTCTTTCAAAATTGACAGTTCACCCTATATATGTATGACCAGAGTGAGACCCTGTTTTCTCTCTCATCTCCGCAGCGTGTTTAGAAGCAAAATGTAAACAAACACCGCGCCGGGACAAGCTAATGTTGCCACGGAGCGTGCAGGAGTACGAAAAATTCAATACAGTATTAGCGATAGTTTTTTGCAAATATCTCGAAAACTAAAAGCGACCCCCTATATTGGAAAAGGAAAAAGTTGTTCAAAATGTCGAAATCTATAACATATTACAATTTCATCATAGTCGGAGTACGCAGACCCTTTCGTTAAGTTTTCAAGTTAAGTTTTCACGAGCGACATTTCGACACAAGGACACTTAAAATCTCGTAACAAGCGATCTGAAATATGGTGAACCAAACTTGTACAAGAATCAAATATTAATGGCGGAAATGCACACACTAGCATTCTGTACATTTGGGCCACGTTTCCTCATGTAACTACGTCTTTGCGAGCTATATTTAGCGAAGGGGACGAGTAGAAGGTTTATATGAAGACCCCAAATGTTTCCACGTGATACAAATGTCAAACATCTGCTGATTCAGAGAACCGACCCGCAAATTTATATCTCGTGTGAATACCGTATTAACTTCCCGATTTTATAGGGAAGTTATTGTAATAACCCCGAAAACCCCGAAAATCGAAAATCGATTTTTTAGCAGATCTTCACGTTTCATGGTCATTAGAGTCATTTTAGACTATTTTTATCAAAATGTTCGTATGTTTGTGTGTGTGTGCGTATGTCTGTTTCTATGGTATCAAATTTTTCGTTAACATTTTCTAAAAAAGTAACAACGCGATCAGAATGATGAATGATGCAATCGATGTGCCCCGTCGTAACTTAGACCTGATTAGATTTTGGTCCATATTGGTCAAGTAGTTTTTCAGATTTTTAGTTTTTTTCGAAAAGAGTTGCTTCTACAATGCAATTTATAAGGGAGGACGAAAATTTTCCACCAAAGAACCAAACGCAATTACATAAAAAAATTTTTCTTAATTTTTAAAAAATTTTTTTTCATTGTTAAAAAATTTTTTTTAATTTTTTTTTATTTATGCAACTAATGCTAATGTTACCGCTTACAATAATCGAAAATTATCCCAATTCAAGAGTAAGTTTATCATCTCTACTCCCGAGAATACATTTTGGGAGAATATCGATGAAAGTACAACAAAAAAAAACGATGTTGGCGAAGTTGGCGAAGGAGTAACGAATCGAAGGTGAACGAGTGACTCCTGAAGAGTCACACACCAAATAAAAAACATTAATAGCAGTAGGCCCTACTAGTAGTAATAGTAGTAGTGTTTATTGCCGGGGAGGGGCGGTTCGGCCGCCCCTCGCTTCCTTAGGGCACACCGGTTCTTTCATCACCAGTATCACAATTGGCGCTGCCGGCACTCGGCCCTTTAGCGGGTTGCAATTGTCCTCGTTTTTCAGCCGTCCCCTCTGTTTTATTCGGCCCGGGCCATTTTCAGAGTCGTCGACTTACTAGACGGGTCGGTCATCATTGATGAGCGGGCCATGCTACCTAATTTTTGTGAGTTTTTGAGCTGTTTTACGGCTTGGTGTGAACGTCGGGCCCCCTCACCTTCAGACCTGCAGGGTGTCTCGCCTGCCCTTTCAGACTCCCCCCACTTCACCATATTTTCATGTCGAATGTGTCAAGTGTTTGAAGCCCGTCCCTATTCTGTTTCCAGATAGTCCAGAAACCTGCCCACACCCTCCCCTAGGGCTAATCCCTCCGCCTATGCTGTGAGTCTATTGGCAGTACAAATGCAAGGGACCGCGTATTGTTTTTGACCATTGGGAAGAAGTTACTGCTACTTCGGATCCAATCCGACTTCATCGAAATCTCGGCTGGGCCGAGATATCAATTCCATTCGGTCTTCAACTGCCGACCTACTTCGCGATGGGGTTGAGAAGGAAGGGTTCACCAACTTCACCGAAATCTGTCTCCTGAGAGATTTGATATCAGGTTCATCGGGATCTTCCTTCTTGGGTGGGCTTGACACATCCTAGAAAATATGGCTGATTGTTCGGATGTGACCACCATCCTCGGTTCTGGTCGGTGTTTAGCTATTAGCTCCGTCCACCCGGCCTTTCCCTTAAAGGTTTCTAATTGATGTGCCGTTTGCGTTTTTGATTCCGTTTTTTGGTAGGGTCCATGCCCAGTTTCTCCTCAGTAGTACCATTTTGTTCGCTGACCACCCCCTTTCCTTACTCTATCCCCCAAATAGAGGAGATAGAGCCGGCGGGTACCTTTATGAGGCGGGATGGCCAACTTGGGCTCCCAATAGTTTACCGATTCCCTGGATAAAGGGGAAATCGTTGCCATTGGTTGCCCCATGACCCCGACAGTAGGAACTGAGCCCGTAGCAGGAGAAAAAACCACCTTGGGAAATGCCACCCCGGGAATCGAACCCTGGCCTTCCTGCTACGAATCAGACACTCTACCACCTGAGCCACTGACCCGCCTTAGGCCCTACTAACCATCACTAACCCTCTCGCAAGAGCAGTCCTACCCGCAAGCTCGCGAAGCGAGCGAGCAGAAACGACCCTACTCGTTTAGTTAAATGGTTATCCCTCTTTCGTTTTTCCAAGGTGCGCTAATCAGTACTTCATTCAATAAAAAGACTGCGAGATGAAAGCGTGTAGTAGCGAATCTGCTTTCAGTCGACATAGCTTCCTCTATTTTGCTTACTTTTAAAAATATATTTTAGATATGCAGTTTAATCTAGATGCACGGTAGTGCACCAGCCAAGTTCTGGCACTGCCTCCTCCTACACGAAACAACTTAGGCGTTTTTCAGAGGCTTATAACTTGGCACTAGAGGCAGATGGAGAGATGTAATTTCGTACACTTTTTAAATGCTATCATGTCTCAATATTGACAAAACATTAATCTTTCAACATTAGTAGGTTCCGAGATATAGGACCTCAAAAATCGTTAAATTTGTCACTGGTTGACTGACTGACTGACTGACAGATCATCAAAACCTTTTGGGTACTTCCCATTGACCTACAAGCTTGAAATTTGGTACATAGGTCCACCATAACAAACACTCAAAGGAATAATTATCAAAGTTTGAAATTTTACACATTAAAGGGTTGAAAAAAAAACATTACGAATAGGTACGTAGGATAGAACATAGCAGCATAACATATATATAAAGGTACTTTGGGATTATTCCTTCGACCATTTCCTCCAAACTGTATTTTCGTATGCGTGGCGGGCCGGCCGGGCCTCTCCGCCCCCCGCCACCTATCCCTAACTAATTCTTGAGAGGTCGACGGGATAATCCCAAAGTACCTACATAAGTATACGTTTTATTAGCTTCGAAGTCGCAACAAATACTGATGAAAAAACCAATCGCTCTGACGTAAACAAAAGAAACTGCACCGAGCATCGTCTATAGCGGCGGGGGGCAAACGGATCCGAGCGCCGCCCGCAGGGTGTTACTCTACGATACATTGAATTTGGATTTTGTCTTGCAGATTAGAAAAGAATTTTTTTCCTTTGATCGACGCTGCGTTGTTTAGATTTGTCGGGATAAAGTTTCAAGTAGGTATAAATAGGTAGTAAAACGAACATGCATTTATTAATTTACTTAATGTCCACCTTAAAGATAAAAAATGTTTAGGATTTAATGAATCAGGAATAAGAGTAATACCTACTTGATAATTCATGAAATTTCAACAAAAATTGATGAAATCCCAACAAAAACATTCTGTAAACAGGAGCCAAGTTCTTATGGCCGTAAAATGTTGTGAAATCAAACAAAATACGGCCAAGATCGTTAGCTTAGAAATACCTCTTGCAATACTGAAAAAAGCGTTTGTAAAAATTAGTTTAAAAGGACGCTATTTAATTTTTAAAGTGTTACATGAAGGGCTAAATTATTGAAACTTGGCCGCTACCTAACACCTTTTATGGCCATTGGTTTAAAAAGTAACGGCCAAGTTTGAATAATTTAGCCCTCCATGTAACTCTTTAAAAATTAAATAGCGTTCTTTTAAACTAATTTTTACAAACGCTTTTTTCAGTCTAATCTACCCGTGCGCGACCTCTGATATATTTTTAATAGAATTAGAGTGGTTCACGAAAGTATTAGAATACTCTCTTTCAACGAGAAGTCAGAAAATTAGTTTATTGTATGATGGGAACAACAAATTTTCAACAAATTGAAATAGTCGGAATTGCGAGGAAAAAATGGTAAAGGTTGCTTTTTACAACTTTTTCATGCGATCCAGCATTGAAAAATAAAAAATCCGTTTTGTGCATAGGTGTCACTCAGTGTCAGTTATACATGCAGCTGAAAATTTCATCAAATTCAATCTAATGATTTTTACTTCTGGATGCCTGTCGTTTTTTGCATCGATTGATTTCGATAACATTGTCAGAATGTATATAACTGACACATATACAGGGTGGTCATTTTATCTGAAGACATTGAAATGTCTCGAGAACTATGCATCGGATCAAAACATGTGTTCCCTCAAGAATTCCCTCTCCCAACCTCAGGAGGTGGTGGTGGGGGGTCAATTATGATGTCATTGAATACCATTTTTAAAAACATCAAATACGTCAACTTTTATTTTTCTGATCTGATGTGTATTTCTCGAGATATCTCCAATTTTCAACGATTTTTTACCCATTTTGATTTTTGTCCATTATTATATTTTGTCCATCGCCATCTGTGAACCAAAATTCAAAAACTTCTAGGTCAAATTTGTATATTGTTTTCTAGAGAATCCAAATCTGCAATGAAAAATGGGGGTTTCCATTTAAGTTTTTTATCTCCCCACCCCCACCCCCAGGGGGAGGGGGTGGTTCGATGCATAGTTCCTGAGATATTTCAATGTCTTCAGATAAAATTACCACACTGTATACAAAACGCATTTTTTGTTTGTCAATACAGACCCATATAAAAAGTTGTAAAAAACAACCTGTACTATGTATTTTCTCCGTAATTTCAATCAATTGCAATTTTTCCAACATTTTTTGTCCACGTCGTACAGTAAACGAATTTTTCTAACTTCAAAAGAGACAAAGTCCTCTTTTAAAAATGAGTGGTCAAAATTAAGTGGAGAGGTTTAATGATTAACAAAAAATCTATTCAATTTGAAACATAATTTTAATAAACCAGAATTGTGTGGAACATTTAACTTAACAAAGTGTACTTTAATGAAATAAACAACATTATCAATAATAACAATTAATATAATAGAATATATTATCATTATTCAAAATTGTATACATATTGTATATGTATGGTGGTCAAAATTAAGTGGACGCTTTATAAATATTTAGAAAATAAGCAATTAGTATTTGGTGTTGCAACCTCTTGTTTCTAACTACTGCTAGTAATTACTGCTTCTAATTGTCGTGGGATGCTATCCACAAGTTTTTGAAGGTAACTTCGATCAATTTGTTGAAATTTTAATTGCAATTCGTTTAAAAGTACTGTTTTATTATGATTCTCGTCACTCCATATAATTTTTTCCAAAATGATAATGGTTGTATTTTCTTGCAACAGCTAATGCAACTTTACTAATCTGTGGCTTGCATCTAGCTAAACAACTCTTCAGATTAACTTCTTCGTCAGATAAAATCTTCGTCTCACAGTTCTGGAAGAAATATTTAATTGCAGAGTTTCAACAATATTTCGTGATGTTATCGATGGATTACGTTGAATTTCTCTTACGATTTGTCTATCATCGTGAATTTGTGCCACGTTTTTGTTCTCGACCGATTAAATTTTCAACAGTATCATACTGCAAATACTTGTAATAAATTTTATGCACTGTACTCTTAGAAACTTTGTATTTTTCAGCGCTTTTTCGATAACTTAGTCCATTTCTGCACTCTGAAACAATTAACTTTCGCAGATGCACGGGAAGTTCTTCTCGTCTCTTAGACATATTCGGTTTATATTTCTAATCTTGTTTAAACAAAAGTTCAATGTGTACTGAGGAGGAATGACACAGCACAATGCAAGAGTCGAACGTTTGTTTACATTTTTCCCGTCCCAACACAGACTATCCTCTGCGTCCACTTAATTTTGTCCACGGTTTCAAAGACACCCATCCAAACAAATACGTATAAATATTAACAAAAACATTATATTCATACTTTTACGTACTAAATATAATTCTTTCTTTGTGTATAAACATTTTTCATGTTAAACATCTCAAATAAATTTATAACACAATAAATGAAAATAGAAATTATTCAGAATTTATGTTCTGTACACTTAGTTTTGTCCACGACTGTACACTCATACGCGAAAGTATTCGAACGCTTACAATTCTAACATTCAACTAATGACATATGTATGTTAGATTAAAGCATTTGGTGTAATATCCCACATATGTATAGCAAGGGATGGGTCTCAAAACTACATAAACAAAATTAGAAAATAATTTGACAATATATACCGGTTTCGCAATACATATACAGTAAACACGTACCAGACGTGGCTCACAAAGTATTCAAACTTTAGACAATTAAGAATTTCCGACGCTAACAGAATGTAAACAAACAATTACCGACGCTCACAGAATGGAAACAAACATTGCTTTGTTCACTAGCAGTCAGTCCACGCGAAACAATGTTAGAAATTGCTGGTACAATTTTCATTATAAACACTATAATAAAATGAACCGCAAGAAATCCGAAACAAGCAAGTCAATCAGAGAATTAACTAGAGGGCTATTGTTGCTCGCTCGCTTCGCTCGCTCGCGAGTAGGGTTGTTTTTGCTCGCTCGCTTCGCGAGCTCGCGGGTAGGACTGCTCTTGCGAGAGGGTTAGTGATACGCATGGCTAGTAGGGCCTACTGATATTAATGTTTTTTAACTTCCCAATTTTATAGGGAAGTTATTGTAATTACCCCGAAAATCGAAAATCGATTTTTTAGCAGATCTTCACGTTTTATGGTCATTGGAGTCATTTTAGACTATTTTTATCAAAATGTTCGTATGTGTGTGTGTGTGTGTGTGTGCGTGCGTGCGTATGGCCGTTTCTATGTAATCAAATTTTTCGTTAACGTTTTCAGAAAAAGTAACAACGCGATCAGGATGATGAATGATGCAATCGATGTGCCCCGTCGTAACTTAGAGCTGATTAGATTTTGGTCCATATTGGTCAAGTAGTTTTTTAGATTTTTAGTTTTTTTTCGAAAAGAGTTGATTCTACAATGCAATTTATAAGGGAGGACGAAAATTTTCCACCAAAGAACCAAACGCAATTACATAAAAAATTTTTTTCTTAATTTTTTTTTTAGATTTAAAAAAAATTTTTTTTTTTTTAACTGATGCTAATGCTACCGCTTGGAATAATCGAAAGTTATTCCAATGCAAGAGTGAATTTATCATCTCTATTCCCAAGTTTACATTTTGGGAGAATATCGATGAAAGTACAAAAAAAAAACGATGTTAGCGATGTTGGTGAAGGAGTAACGAATCGGGAATTTCTTTGTGTGATTCTTGGAGAGTCACACACCAAATAAAAAACATTAATAGCAGTAGGCCCTACTAGCCATGCGTATCACTAACCCTCTCGCAAGAGCAGTCCTACCCGCGAGCTCGCGAAGCGAGCGAGCAAAAACAACAATACTCGCGAGCGAGCGAAGCGAGCGAGCTACAATAGCCCTCTAGTTATTTGGTGTGTGACTCTCCAAGAGTCACACAAATAACTTCCCGATTCGTTACTCCTTCGCCAACATCGCTAACATCGTTTTTTTTGTACTTTCATGGATATTCTCCCAAAATGTATTCTTGGGAGTAGAGATGATTAACCCACTCTTGCATTGGAATAACTTTCGATTATTCCAAGCGGTAACATTAGCATCAGTTTAAAAAAAAAAAATTTTTTTAATCTAAAAAAAAAAATTTTTTTTAAATCTAAAAAAAAATTAAGAAAAAAATTTTTTTTTATGTAGTTGCGTTTGGTTCTTTGGTGGAAAATTTTCGTCCTCCCTTATAAATTGCATTGTAGAATCAACTCTTTTCGAAAAAAAACTAAAAATCTAAAAAACTACTTGACCAATATGGACCAAAATCTAATCAGCTCTAAGTTACGACGGGGCACATCGATTGCATCATTCATCATCCTGATCGCGTTGTTACTTTTTCTGAAAACGTTAACGAAAAATTTGATTACATAGAAACGGCCATACGCACGCACGCACACACACACACACACACACACACACACACACACACACACACACACACACACACGAACATTTTGATAAAAATAGTCTAAAATTACTCCAATGACCATAAAACGTGAAGATCTGCTAAAAAATCGATTTTCGATTTTCGGGGTAATTACAATAACTTCCCTATAAAATCGGGAAGTTAATAAGAAAATGGTATAAGGAAGGCAAATCATACAGTGAAATTGCAAAACTTGTAAGCGGAAGTATGTCCACGAGTCATTATATTGTGAAGAAATTTAATAGGCAAGGTAACATTGCTACTAAGCCCCGTTGTCGACTTCCATAAAAGCTGACTGAAAGAGAAGAGAACACAATCATACGAAAAATCAGACAAGATCCTTTTGTTTCTAGATCACAATTGGCATCAATGGTGGCTACACAGTTCCAGAAAGAATTGCATCCCGAATTGTGTCGTCGATTATTAAGAAATAATGGTTTACATGTACGAGTTCCAAGGAGAAAACCATTTATTAGCAAGAAAAATATAATTATGTGACAGAATTGACGCAGTTTAATAACACAAAACGTACAAGCATGTAACAAACAGCAAAACCAAGGTTTCAAGGAGAACAACCGAGAGAACAAAATAAACGACAATAACGATATTTTAACCATACATACGTATAGGAATCGAAGCAGCTCATGGCAACACGCGAACAAACGCCAAACGCGAGAAGCAAACGTAGAGGACAAACACGAGACGAAACAAATGCAAAACGCAACGCCAGAGCAACGCAGTGTCGCCAGGTCGAGAAAATTGAGGGGAATACAAGTACCCCCTCTCTAATGACCAGACCAGTCTACGGCACGGGCACCGTGGTCTACGGTCTTAGTGGCGGACGTTGGAGTGTGCGCATGGTGCTGGAATGGAATAGTGGAAAGGGAAAAGAGCAGAGAAAATGAGCCACTTTCTACCTCAACTGGCGACATTGGAGCAACGTTCGAGAGAACGAACGAGACGACAGTCTTTCGCTGATGATCGAACTGTGTGGTTCGAATCCATTGTACGCGCATTCAACCTCTTGTTACTAATTATTAAATTAATTTTATACGATTAAAAGCTGAGATAGACCATTACCCAGTCCCAACTCTACATACATTACCACATTCATTACACTGCACAATATCGATCATACTACATACACGGTATACATCATTGCTTACACGGATAACGCACTTCAGCTAACGTTATGCGTTTACAATTCGCCGAAAAATTCATTTATAAAAGTAATTCGTTCTGGGGCACACTATTATTCTCTGATGAGAGTAAATTCAATGTTTTTGGTAGCGATGGACGTAAAAATGTTTGGAGGCAACAGAGCACAGAATTGGAATCGCGAAATCTACGACCGACTATTAAACAAAATGGTGGACCTGTATTAGTTTGGGGCTGCATGGCACCTAGTGAAGTGGGAAACTTTGTGTTTATTGTGTTCATTCATGTATCAAAATTGAATTTACCAAGTAATTACTGATTTGAATCGGACAATGATCCTAAGCATGCTGCTAAAATAGTCAAAGAATGGGTATTGTATAATATAATGTTCCACATGTGTTGCCACATCCATCGCAAAGTCCCGATTTAAACTCCATTGAACATTTATGGGTTGGGGTAGAAAGAACATTGAGAAATACAGTTATTACTTCGAAAGAACTGTTAAAACGAAATATTATTGCAATATTGTAATCAATACATCCAACGGTTACTTCTAAGTTAGTTCACTCAAAGGAAAACAGACTTAGGGCCGTTAGAAAAGCAAACGGTGGTTTAACTTCCTAATAAAACTTTGAATTATTCGATTTAAGTAACTATGAAATATTCCGTTAGAATACATACTTTTATGTGTAACTTGTAGGACGTGTTTATAATAAATATATTGTGAAAACGCGCTCTACAATTGTTGGATTATTTTCTTGTGTTACTTATGTAGTCTTGAGACTCACGCCATGATATATATGGCAAATTACATCAAACACTTCAAGCGTTCGAATACTTTCGCGTATCAGTGTATTTTTAAACAAGTGGTTGCATACTTTCGCAAGCCACAGTACCCTAGTAACATTTATGACTGACCAACGGTTGGGATATCGTTGGTGATTTTGTCTACAAATCAACGACATAGGGCCTACGACGAAAATTTATGACAATTTGCCAACGAATATCCAACGTTGGGCCTGTAATTATTATAGTTGATTAATTAACGAAAAATTTACGTATAATAATACTACGTTCGCACAACGAATGTTTACCAACATTTAAATATCGTACGTCTTACAGACGCTAGAAACGTTGCTACAACTAAAAACTTGTTAATTATTATATTCCAAATTGATTTTTTCGTTTTTTTATTTATGGATATACAGGGTATATTATTTATGGTATACCAGATATTACCAACTTGATTTTCGTCATTATTATTATTCGTAGCGAAGAATGTTTATATAAGGTTGAATAGTTTCGATGAGATGCATACTTTAATGTTGTGAGTTTTTTTGTAGGTGGACTTTATCCTGCACCATGAGGTTGCATTCCTTTGCTGCATTATGTGGGGCTCAAGCGGGGCGTGCGTTCGGTCAAGTCGCCGCCGTAAACGGTTGCCACACACATTGAACCTTTTCTGTGATTAAAATTATTACAACATTATTAAGAGAGATGTGATTTTATAACGACATTAAAATTAAAATATGAAGCTTTATCGATTGGTGCAGGAAAAAACATACGATCCCATTTAAAAAAATACTGATGACCTCGTATCTCTTCTACGTTCACCTATGAAAAAACTCACAACACCAAAGTACGGCGTTTTCAAAGTCATTTGAAGGTCAACTTTGTTTTTCCAAATGGAAACCTATATTTTTTATTATGGGATCTTATTGTACGTAAAAAAACCAGCATATTTCGTAGGATACTTTTTTTTATCTGCGCACTTTTTTATCTGCAGGTTTCCATATGAAAAAACAAAGTTGACCTTCAAATGACCTTGAAGATGCCACCAAAATAAAAAACTGATACTGCCCCCTTCTTTCCCCATCGAAATCCTTGTTTTACACTTTTTTAATAGCTTTCAGACTTTTCGAGATATTCGGCTGGAAAGTGTTCAAATGAACAACCTGTATATATAGTCCATCTCAAAAAAATGCAATGAACATTTCTGTTGCTAGAGAAATGCAGTTTTCCTTAAAAGTCGCAGACCTTTTATTTAGCATTGCCACTGGTTTAATAATTCCGTTAACTGCGAAGGTGAAGTCGCAGAGAAAATCGTTTCAACTGTATGTAGTATGACCGTACGTGTTCGACATCGTGATACGTCCAAGCTGTCGTAGGAGAGATTTTACGGCTTTGTCGTTCTGCGGTCAAACTCGATCGCTTTGTACAGGCCCCACGACAGTTGCACGCACTCGTTACGATTATCGTTGAAACAGTCATATCCAATAAAGCTTCATAACTGGTCATACGACAATATTATTAGATCGTAACGTATGAAATGGTCATTTTCCTCCATGAAAGTAAATACAGCCGCATTATTTATCGTGACAGCTTTACGAGTGTACATGTATATATCGGGTTGCACAAAAACTCGATACGTCCGTCCATATGATGTCGTTCATGTTATATTGTGTGTCCTCAATGTAGGAAGTAAGTACTCAATTTGAAAGTTTATTTATACTTCAACTTTGTTTAAATCAGATATTACTATGAGGACTGCTGTAATCCATAACTAACGTATGCGTGGGCGATGTTGCTCAACTATCAATATAAAAATACAAGAACAAATGTAATAAAAAAATATATAAAAAAAACTTTTTAAAAACCAAGCTTATATTAAAATACACTGAAAAGGAGAGAACAATTTTTTTGAGACATTAGTGACTGTAAATATAAGCATGGAGCGCTATAGTTATATCGACGTAATCTTCGTGGGCGCTACACGCTTTTATTTACAGTCACTAATGTCTAAAAAAATTGTTTTCTCCTTTTCAGTGCATTTTAATATAAGCGTGATTTTTAAAAAGTTTTTTATTATTTTTTATTTTATACTTTTCAGTCTTTTTTAAATGGAACGCGAGATATAGTAATACTGGTATGAAATAGTAAGATATAGAAACACAAGATATTGAAATACGCGAGATAGAATGAGGGGATGACTCCGAGAGACGACGTCTCTTGATGGAGTCCGAAATTGTGCGAAATGGAACTGAATGAACGGACACCCCAACTACACTGACTGAGCTCCTTCGGTGCGAAGTGGACCAGTGGAGTTGGGATGAGTCGGAGTGGAAACACGTAGTGGAGTATGGAGTGCTGGCACGTGGAGTGGGGATCGCTGAACGCGATGACGTACTACCGAACGTCGCGCGGCGAGGTGTGACGGTTAATATAAACATTCTTTTTTTCTCCTAGACACACAGTTTTTTTAAAAATTTGTTTTTTAACATTGCATTATCATCCAGTTCTGAGCTATGTTTAAAGTTTCAAGTCTCTAGCTCATCGGGAAGTGGTTTAAAATTCAATTACAAGATTTGACGCATACAACAACGACAACATCGACAACGACAACTCGGCAAGCTAATATAAACGTGGTAATAAAAATTAATATAAAGGTTACGGTGGGACAAGAACAAAATATTTGATAACGATGAAGTGGAAAACGAGTGTACTATTTGTTAACAATTTGGCCTTGACATTTTTTCAAACCAAAGTTGATCAGTAATTAGTAGACTGCGGAACTTTATGCAAAATAAAAAATATTTGCATTTATTGCAGGATGCAGGAACACCTAAATATCTCCGTTACTGTTCGTTGTACAAAAAAACTTCTTAGGACAAAGTTAAACTGATTGAAGGGCCACATGTAACGGTGTAAGGGAAAAAATTTTCATGGTCATTTTTTTTACAAGATTTCAAGGTCATTGATATCTTTTTAAATGGAATGAGGTATTTTTTAATACATCAATTGATGCAGCTGGACATTCGTTATACAAGTACTAACCTATGTATGTCGAAAAGTTAGTTGTTCTCGAGATATTTCTATTTAAATAACTCTAAAACACCATCGGGTACCCGAAGTTTATAGACTTTCGGGATCCCGACCCGACCCGACCCGACCCGACCCGAGGCTCGGGTACCCGAGATTTAATTCTATGTAGTACATACAGTAATTCCTACTAATATTCGGACACTCTTAAAAACACCATAACTTTTTAAATATTCGAAACTAAGGCTTGAAATTTTTTGAGAAGTTAGCACAATTGGTTTGCTACACAACAAAATTGCGACAAAATTTTTTGAAAAAAACTGCAAGTTTTCGGAATTGCAGAGAAAATACTAAAAGTTGTATTTTTCAACTTTTTTATGTGGGATTACATGGAAAATTTAGAAAACATATTTCGCAGATCTGTGTCAATTAAACATATTCGAAAAATGTCATCAAAATCGATCGACGTTGTAATGAGCTACAAACGTTTAAAGATGGTAAAAATTTCAGTTTTTCACGATTTTCGGCCTCCAATAACTCCAGTAATTCTAAGGATTCTTACATCTTTCAATGTCTGTCGTTTTGTCCCGCATCATCCGATTTCTATGAAACTTTCACAGTGCATATAATTGACATAGATCTACAAAACGTATTTTTTTTAATTTCAATGTAGGCCCGCATAAAAAAGTGGTAAAATGCAACTTTTTAATATTTTCTTTACAATTCCGACCAAATGCAATTTTTGAAAAAATTTCTTTTCAAATCCTTCAGTAAACTAATTGCTCTAGCTTCCCAGAAAGTTCAAATCGCATAGTCCAATGTTAACAAAGTTATCGTTTTTTTGTCTTACCTTAAGTTTTTTTTGTCTTACATTAGTTATCGTATGTATATTAAATAAATATTTAAAAAGAAATTTAAAACAGTAAAATTTAATTTAAAATAAACCAATCTGTTATATTATGACTATAATTATTTGTTATTACAGATTATCAACTTTTATTAGATTATAATAACTTCCATCGCCAAAATAATAATAGTAGTTACAAGTCAAGATGTTTCGAGTATTTTCGAGCGCGCGCGCGTTCGTTGTAAACCTCTGATTAATAATAGAATCAATGAGTCCAACAGGAAAATTAATTTTACAGTTATGGCTTACAAAACCAATTAAATTGTAATTATTCATGTCGGTGTTCAATATTTACTTTTCTTTGTGTCATATTTTGTGGGAACTTTCTTCGCTAACGTTAACTGGAAACAGGGGAAATTCAGAGGCGACAAAGGGATATAACAATTTTTCATACTAAAATGCCTTTCACTGAAAGTGCGTCCTGTGCCGCGGTGTCTGGAAATACGCGGTACCTGGAAATAGCAACGAGAGGAACGTGTTCTACCATGAGTATTTTTACAGGAAATAGTGCGATGGTAGTTCTCCATCTTCCCCTTTGTGAGATATGTTCACTGGAACTATTGCAATGAATTTCTTAATCACTTGTTTCTTTACAGAAACTTGCTGGTTAATCTCTTATGTCAGCTAGATATGTATGTCTGTACAGGATATTCTAAAAATGTTGTGCTACCTTGAACGGGCCGATTCACGGACAATAACAAGAGAGAAAAACACGGACCGATCTCAGCGCGGCTACGATAGGCATCTACGTGGCTACTACTGAGCGTGATGTTGACATTCGTCGAGCCATAATCCGTCTACTGTAACCGCGTTCTGATTGGTTCATGTTTATCTCTCTTCAATACTAACTCTTCAATACTAACCGTACCGGGTAGAAAATGTATCGGATACACATTGTTTTATAAAAATAACAAGACTGAACTTATTTAGATTTTATACAATTTTTATATTGGGTCGTTCAGAAAGTTCCCGCCGATTTTTAGGGTAAATTGAAATCGCAAAAAATTGTACTTACAATTTAGTTTATTCAATAATGTACATATGCACCATTTTGTTCGATGACCTTTTGTCATATTTTGGTAAGTTTCGTTATTCCCTTCTCGTAAAACGTTCTTGGTTTATCATCGAAAAACTTCTGCAGGTGCTTTTTGCAGTCCTCCAAAGAATTGAAATTTTTTCCGTCAAGCGAATTTTGCAAGGAGCGGAAAAGATGGTAGTCCGAAGGTGCTAAGTCAGGACTATATGGAGGGCGCGGTAAGACATCCCAGCCAAACTCCAACAACTTTTGCTGGGCAGCCAAAGACACATGTGGTCTAGCGTTGCTTGGTGAAAGACCACATCTTCGATTCACTAGTTCTGGGCGCTTCTGATCAATTTTTTTCTTCAAATTCTCCAGCTAACTACAATACTTATCGGAATGAATGGTTTGGTAATGCGGTAACAGCTGGTAATACACAATTCCTTTCCAATACCACCAGCAACAGAGCATCACTTTCTTGGCATGGATGTTAGCCTTTGGAGTGGTTGTTGGCGGCTCACTCGTATGGCCCCATGACCGTTTTCGCTCAACATTACTGTAAAAGATCCATTTTTCATCGCCCGTTATCATCCGCTTCGAAAATGGATCGTTTTCGTTGCGTTCAAACAACAAATCGCACGTTGAAATCCGGTCCATTAAATTTTTGCATGAATGGTCGAATTCGATACTTTTAAACACTCTGCCATTTCACGAGTGGTAATTCGCTGATTATTGGTGATAGGGACTTGATTTGGTCATCATCAACCGCAGATGGCCTACCGGAGCGTTGCCGGTCTTCGAGGTTAAAATCGCCATCTCTAAATTTCGCAAACCACTCGCGCTGTCCGGTCACTTATAGCATCGTCTCCGTAAACGGCGCACATCTGTCTTGCCACCTGAACGGCATTCTTGCCTTTCTTATAATAAATATACATTAAATGTCGATAATGCACTTTTTTGTTCTCCATGTTTATATTATGCCAAACAAAAACAATTGATGCTATGATCATGGGTAATACATGAAAATATTGGCGAAAGCACCATCTATCAGAAAATGTATAATAGTAAAGGTTTACAAACATAGTTCAATGTTCTTAGAGTGTTTTTGCGCCATGTCTCGGAAATCGGCAGGAACTTTCTGAACACGATCACGAATAATGCGTGATTAAATAATGATATTTATTGAATAATTTCTAATGGAAGCATCTTTATAATTTCAATAATTAAAAAACAAAAATGTGAAACCGGTCATTTGGCCGGTCGTGGTACGGTTAGTGTTAACAACGCCGCGGAGAACATTTTTGCAAAGGAAAAAGTTACCTCAGATGTCCTCGGTGTTATGTCTTTTATGGGACGTGAATGCCGGTCAGGACGACGCACAGTGGTCCCAAAGCCCGAAAACGTGGCCAAAACCCCAAAAATGAATTATGAGCTAGGACGTTTATACCCATTGGGATGGGTACTCTAATAGTGACTCCGTAGTGGGGTAAATGGGAAAATGCTTGCATTTTTTACCTGAGTTGCAGTCGTAGTCGAAACTTCGCTTTCGTTAGACAGGCATTTTTCACGCGCGTGAGCGTACGTACGAAATTTAAGTGCAAAGTGTATAAGTTATATTGGAAGCTAGTGATTTTTGTACTACATAATAGATACAGTTTGCGGAGGTAAGTTCAATCGTTTTTAGTGGAGAATTGTTAATGTTAACCGGTTAAAAGTTACACGGAAGGGGAACGTATTTGACGCATACATTTTAAAGATGTAGAGATAAGTTAAAACCTCCACCCACCTCCATCGAATAACTTATATAGGGTCTTAGATTATATGGGCGCATTGGAAGAAGTGGTGGCACGAGATTTGGTCAATTTTGAATTTTCCCAATCGGTTCTTGTGCTTTGTGGTCGCAGTACGTACGATACACCTCGGAATGCCAATTTTTGAACAGAACTAACAATTTTTTAACGTATGCGTTCGCCATATTGGATCCGCCATTTTATTTTTTCGAATTTTGAGTTCAGATTTGTAATCAGCGGACCCGAAAACAATAGTATACTAATTTTTGAACAGAACTAACAATTTTTTAACGTATGCGTTCGCCATATTGGATCCGTCATTTTGTTTTTTCGAATTTTGAGTTCAGATTTGTAATCAGCGGACCCGAAAACAATAGTATACTAATTTTTGAACAGAACTAACAATTTTTTAACGTATGCGTTCACCATATTGGTTCCGTCATTTTGTTTTTTCGAATTTTGAGTTCAGATTCGTAATCAGCGGACCCGGAAACCATGGGATACCAATTTTTGGAGAAATTGAAGTACGTTTAGGGGTTTTGGCCAGCTTTTGGGGATTTGGGACCACTGTGCGACGCAACGGGACGAACACGAGAGAATTGGACACAACGGTTACACACACGACTATTCACACAATATATTTACAAGATCTATGTATATACACTTATGTACAAGTCGCGTATACGCGGAATATACATGCACGCATGGCCTGCTCTCGCTCGCGACAGTAATCGCATCAAGGGATCGCGATTCCCGAACTTAGGATAGTCGGTTATAAAAATGACTCGGATGGTGTAATGTAATTCACGGCTAAATTTTGTTCGAATCTGTTCTACATAGTTAAAATATTAATGCCATATAAATTTCAAGGTGGTATTTCTTGGTATTTTTTAGTTCTTCGCTTCTCTAAAGTGAAACGGCACAATAAATTAACATTTAAATAAGCCTCCAGAACATATTGAAAAATGCATCTATACACAATTTTTTCCACAGGTTTCGACACGTCGACTCAAGCACAATATACTCCGTAATCAATAAAAGTGCATCGACAATTATTAATTGTTCTCATATATCGTTCTTTATAACACAAATAAATGTATAAGTTAATCATGTTACGATTCTAAGTGTTTGTGCAACTATTGCATTTGTATGCTTATGTTACGTCCTGAGGTGGACGTATTTTAGATTTTGAATAGAAAATATTGAAATTTAATTTTTTAATAGATTGAAATGATTGAAACGATTATAATTGAGATATAACGCAGTTTTGAACCTACCTGCATTCACCGGCTTCGGTTCGGGTAATCGAGGATTTCTTAATGTTCTAAGTGATTTTATTTGAGGAACTGGTACGAAGAGATCGAAGATGGGTATAGTCTTTAAAAATGATTTGAAGTTTTGATTTGTTTGAATAAAAAAATATAAGCAGAACTATATTTTAAGCGTCAAATTTCGGATACGTAGAGTTTTATCGAAAATCTTATTATAATTTGTTAGTAATTACCGTTTGCTGGTTTTAGCTCGGATAAAAAACTATCGCTTCTTATACAATGGTCGATGATAACGATGTTGACAATCCGGCGGGTGTACACGCCCTGAACCTTTTTATACTTTTATGTCTTTCCACTAAACAACCAAACACACTTCCCGTCTCTCTACCAACAAATTTGAATATGGACTGAACTGGACTTCTTCAAGAGCCATCCCTTTTATAGACTAATCAATCCTTTGTCTCGTCTATTTCGTCAGGCGATTGTTGTCGTCATAATCGTCATAGCTAGATCTTATTACCCTGCGCATTTCCTGGATCCATTTCTTCTTAGCTGCTTTCTTATCTGTAGCTCCCCTGGCCAGATCGAATTACTTTTACGTCGCACATGGGGTGACGAACAATTATTACTCATCGATTCTCGATGGACAGTCTTCAGCGGATTTTAGATCATGATTTATTTTTGGAAGTGATCTGGTCATTTTATGAAATAATTTCGCTACGCAGTTCTTTCGCTCAAGACGATTCGATTGAAGTATGAATTTCTTAATTCTATCGCACGCAATGTGGTATAATATACGATAGTTCGATTTGATTTTAACAAGAGTATTGAATATTAGTTTCTCGTACAACATTATTAGATTAAACATAAAAGAAATTCAAAAGTATATGTAATACATCATTGATTATATTTAATTATTAACGATGGCTGAACCACCGGACGTGACACCTCCCCCTTTAGAAAGCAAATTTCCGGAGGAAATTTGTTCAAGTTCCTTGACTACTTTATTGAACTCAGATGTACTTGGTTGATCGACCTGGAGTCGAATGTCGTGAAGGTGGATGGACTCGTCAGCTGTAGGGAGTTTGTTTCTTCGCTTATCAACTCGATGTACGAGAAGATGTGTCAGCGAACTCCATGCGGCTCCGCACAAGGCGAATCCTCATTCGTATACGGAGTGTAGCTGATAACCGTGTATTACGGTGTCGAGTATCATCTTAAAGAATTTAAAGATGATGAACACAGGTAATACTCCTGCACTAAAAGATCCAAATGTGATGAGTCCATTCCTACTGGTAGCCAATTTGGATGTATTAACATTTGACTACAATCCCTACGAGTTCTTCCGTTTTCGTGGTGACGTGGTTGATGTCACAGTCATTGATGTTTTTTAAGGGAAAATATTGTCACGTTTAGGTGGTGCCCATTACTATTGTATTCAATAATGGTGCACGAGAGTCGTATTAACATGAATATTAGCCAAAGGCTCAACATTTTCGGTAACAAATATTTCTTATCGCTTAGTATATTAAGTTCGCTAATGACATTCTTATCTATTTTTTATTATGGCTTAACATTTTTCTGTAACAGATGTGTTAGGGTTTTTTTTTATGTTAATTTCACCAAAAATATGTTATTTTCGCTAATTTTTCTAACGCTTTTATTTAATATAAGTTAATAGTTTTTATACTTGTAAAATGTAGAGTAATGGGAGAAGAAATGATATTGTTAGTAAATGGTACTACAAAATATATTATTTTATTATGGCTCAACACTCATCAATGTAAATGTAACGGAGGCAAGCTATTGCTAGTATTTGAATTACAATAGAATTTTTGTTAAATTGAAAGGTATAAATATTTATTTTGTTAAAGCCGTATTTCTATGTGTTTAATTATGGATGTTTGAAATATGGTAAAAATTATATTATATCAGAAATATTTAGTCTTTTCGTTTCATCTCGTTTCGTTATATCTTCTACAGTTTTTGTCTTATCTTGTCCATAATCTTTTACTCTGGTCTAGTTCGACTGTGAGCTAGTTTCAATTTATTTATGTGTACAGTTCGAGGATTATTATTAACTAAAATTTTGATGTTTTGATTTGGTAAAATTTCTATCACTTTATGAGGTCCGGTATATTGATCGCTGAATTTTCCCTTGAATGGTTCCTTCAACAAGTATACCAGATCTGCCACTTTAAAATTTTGTGGATTTATTCTTTTATCATAATAATATTTTGATTTTGCTTTGGCCGCGTTTAGATTTTTACGCGCAGATAGTTGTAATTCGTTGATTGTTGAATGTAGATCTCTGAGATATTCTGCGTAAGTAGGTTCCAGGTTTTCTTTGACTGGATTACTACTTGTTGGTTCACGAGCAATTTTTCCAAATACTAATTCATGTGGAGAAAATCTTGTTCCTTCATGTACTGATGTATTGTATGAAAACATAGCCAATTCTAACCAATTATCCCAATTTATCGCATTATTCACGTATTGTTTTAAATATTCCATTAATACATGATGCGATCTTTCAATTGAACCATTACTTTGTGGATGATAGGCCGTAGTTTTATAATGTTTGATTTTGAATTTCTTCGCTACCTGTTTCATGAGATTCGAGGTAAAGTTGGTTCCCAAATCTGTTAAAATTGCTTTAGGAGCACCAAATCGACAAATAAGATTCTTGATGAAGCCATCTGCAATATCTGCAGTTGTTATTCGATCTAATGGTACTGCTACGGAATATTTAGTTAGTAGATCTTGCATAGTCAATATATACTTATTTCCATTTTTCGTTTCTGGCAATGGTCCTACGACATCTAGACTAACTTTATCAAATGCCTTTCCTGGCGTATCTGTTAGTACCATAGGTTGTTTAGTTTTAATCCTAGTTAATTTTCTTAACTGGCATTCACTACAAGTTCGAATAAAATTTTGGATATCTTTTTTCATACCTTCCCAATAATATGTTTGTCGAATCCGATGATAGGTTTTGGTTATTCCTTTATGTCCACCGATGGCTGACATATGTTTTTCTTCGATTATATTTAATCTATCTTCCTCTGGCGGTATTGTTACTTGACCTGTGCATATTGTTATTTTTATTGGTCGATTCTGAAATGTCCTTTTTAATTCATTTATAATATACTTCCAAGGTATATCCTCAATATTGTTTGATCTTCTTATGCTGAATGAATCCAGATCTAATTCTTCAACTACGTCTAATAAAGATGCTATACAATTAACAATATTTTCTGGTTCAATGGGGATATGTTTATCCTGTTTAATTGGTAAAACGATAACGTAAAAATTATCCAATGGTTTTAATCTAGCTCGTTCAAAAGTTAGATCAATTGAAGTACCCAATAAGTTGGCTTCTTGTAATTCTTCTGCTCCTTTATCAATTGGATTGCCACACATATCCACAAAAACGACTTTATGTGTTTTGGCCATATATAGTGGTTCACGAATTTCTCTAATTTCTGGATATCTTTGCGGTGTTTCTACTACACTGGGTAGTTCCATACTATTATCTATTGGCTCAAGAACTTCAGAAGAAATAATATTTTCTTGATTAGGTGTTCCTGTATCGAGGAATAAAGAATTGTCAAAATCTGAAGAACTGCGAGGTACGCTAGTTCCAGGATCAAAACTCGATTGCGATGTTTGCGTACTGTCAGATGGGATCGTTAAAAATTCTTTCATTTCCATTTTTCTCTTTTTTACTGTATCTGGTAGAGGCGAATCTTCCGATGAAGTAGATGGAAGTTTCCTCTTCTTGATCAATGAGTATCTTAATTTTCCCGTTTCTGATTCACTTGATTCATCAAGTTTCCTTTTCTTATGAGCTGATTCAGATAATTCTTCTTCTTCTTCTTCTTCTTCTTCTTCTGATGATGTTGACAAAATTCTTTTCCTAGTTAATTTCCTGTGTTTTTGTAACGGTAGACAGATTTCTGGAGGGTTTCGAGATAAGGCATCAGCATTAGCGTTGGTTTTGCCTTGTTTGTAATGAATTTTGTATTCATATTCCGATAATTTCAATTTCCATTTCCATAATCTAGAAGTTGGATCCTTGATAGAATTTAACCAAACTAAAGGTTTATGATCAGTTATGATATTGAACGTACGGCCGTATAGGTATGGCCGAAAGTGAGAAATGCAGTAAATAATTGCTAAACATTCTTTTTCTATCGTAGAATATTTTTGTTCAGCTGCATTTAATAATCGAGAAGCGTACGCTATAGGAAGGTCCTTTCCAATTGTACCTTGGCTAAGAATTCCTCCGATAGCATATGCGGAAGCGTCAGTAGTGAGATTAAATGTTTTTGAAAAATCTGGAAACTGTAGTATAGGCTCTGTTATAAGAGCTTCTCGTAAAATTTGAAAAGATTTTTCCTGCATCTCCTTCCATTCAAAAGTGACTTCTTTCTTTAATAAATCTGTCAATGGTTTAGCAGTTGCAGAAAAGTTTGGTATAAATCTTCGATAATATCCAGCTAATCCCAAAAATTGCTTAATTTGTTTCACATTCTTTGGATTCGGGAAATTTTGTACAGCTTCTATTTTCTTTGGATCAGGTTTCAAACCATTTTCACTAATTATGTGTCCCAAGTAGGTTACTTCGTGACGTAAAAATTCACATTTATCAGGTTGTAATTTCAATCGTGCAATGCGTAATCGATCCATTAGTTTATTGAATTTAATTTCGTGCTCTCGCAAAGAACTTGAATATATGACTATATCATCTAGATATACGAATAATTCAGATCCTTGAAGTCCTGCTAGCACACTATTCATCAAACGTTGAAATGTGGCTGGAGCATTTTTCAATCCAAAAGGCATTCTTTTAAATTGAAAATGACCATAAGGTGTTGAGAATGCTGTCTTATGAGCGTCCTCAGGTGCCATTTTAATTTGATGAAATCCGGAAGCTAAATCAAATATGGAAAAATATTTGGCACTTCCAAGTTGATCTAAAATTTCTGTTATATTAGGTAGAGGATATGCATCACCAATTGTTTTCTCATTTAAATTACGATAATCAATTACGAGACGCCATCGTTTATTTCCTTGAGAATCTTTTTTCTTTGGCACGATCCATACTGGCGAATTATATGGTGATGTCGATGATTCGATCACGTCTGTTTCTAATAATTCCTGTACCTGTCTATTGATTTCTTCTTTATGAATTGGTGGAAAACGATATTGTCGAGTATTTATTGGAACATCATCTGCAGTATAAATTTTGTGCTGTAGCACATCAGTGCCTTCGAGGGTTTCTCCAGGAATATGAAACCTATCTTGATTGTGCTCAATTAATTTCAAAATATTTTTCTTTTCTTCTTCATTGAGATGATCAAGTCTTAATAGTTCCAATATATCCTCAAGTCGATTGCGGCAAGTTGCCATTGCTACTTGATGAGTATGTACCGGCTGATTTGTAATCTCTTCGAACGGTTCGAGTTTCACGATAGGTATGTCGAGGACATAGTCTTTCAATGTCGCGTTCGTTGCTCTTATGTATGCTCTCCCTTTATTATTACTGACCACGGTTTCTCCAATAAATATTCCTTTTCCTTCAGGAATTTGAGGAATATAACCCTGCTGTATTTCAGGATTGATTATATTTACTATTAGTGGAATTGATGTTCTCTTTGGAACAGTTACTTGCTGTTTTTCGAAAAATGGTATATACGTATTTTCCCATTTTACGTGTTTCGCGGAATAGTCAACATTTGCTTGATGATTTAATAAGAATTCGGATCCTAAGATTCCGTCTTGATCTATCGATATTCGGTTGCTAACAACATGGAATAATACTGGATGACCTGCTATCCTGATTGATGCCGTCCCTAGGGTGGCCAGGACCTCGGTCGAGATTCCTCGAATATGAATAGCATTTTCTGTGTTCATGTCCACGTTCATTGGGACTATGAATTCCTTGATGAGGTTGACTTCCGAACCTGAGTCCACTAAAAGAGTAGTTATTCCTTGAAGATCTGGTGAAGTGATCATTATAGTGGGAGTATTTTTTCTCGAATCTAATTGAATATTGATAACCCTTCTAGGTTGATTTCTTCCTCCTTCGTCTTTGACTCCTTGATCTTCACTTCTTTCGAATGACTCGTTCCTGGTGAGTCGTTCTTTTTGAGTGTCGAAATTTCTGTCGGTGACATCTTCGGTGTAGATGCATCGATCTTCATTATGGATTGGCGCTCTATGAAATTTGCTCCTTTGGGTGCGCCGCTGTTCCCTTGGGAGAACTTTCCGTTTCCCGACTTTTGTTGGGAATAGGGTACAATTTCCCCTGATTCCACTTTAGCTTTAAATTTATAACATTCTTTGGTCGTATGACCTAGTTTTTTGCAATAATTGCAAGTAACAGGTGGATTATTCGTTTCGGCTTGATTACTGATCCCTGCTTGTCTGTTGGGTCTCAGATTGCCGTTGTCGCTCCTATCATTGTTATTCGTAGGGTCGGAACGCCAGCGTGATGCTGAGTTGTTATCGTCTCTTGGAGACTGTTGATACTTGTTCATGACAGGTTGATATCGATATTGCGACTGAGACGAGTTTCTACGATCTCTGATGTTAGAAAAGAACGGTCTCATCCGCTCCTCTTCTTGTTGCATTTGTTTTGAAATTTTGATTGCATTGGCGTATGCTTCTTCTAGATTTCTATTTCCTTCTAATTGCACTCTAACACAAATGTTAGGTGGTAATCCTCTTAAAAAAGCTTCTAATACGTCATTGTCGATTATAATTTCCATATTTCTGGATAACTCCCCATATTGATTATTTTCTTCATCCATAATTGCTAGTCTTAAATCTTTTGTGCGGCTTATATAATCTAACATGCTCTCATTTGGTTTTTTAAATATATTGCCTAGTTCACCCTTATATTGATTGAGTGTTTTTTGAGCACCGAACATGATTTTAATTTTTGTGGCAAATTCTTTTACAGTACTAACATCCGAATCTTCGATAGCCATAAACGCATGTCCTTTAAGTTTATTTGTAAGTAATTTAACCAAAAATGGTTCTTGATTCGCTGGGAGCATGGATTTAGCTCTTTCGCATGCTCTTAAAAATTGAAATATTGATGGCTTATGACCATCGAATACCGGTACTGTCTGTAACGCGTCCTTAATACGAATTGGATTTCCTGTCGCAGTCTTGTCGGAAGTTACATATTCTATTGTCGGTGTCGTTTGTTCAGTCTTGTTCGGGTTAGACAATGATCGCAATGTATCCTGCATTTGTGCAATTTGTTCGTTAAATTCCCTAAATTTAGGGCCAAGTTCCGCTATGAATTTATTATTTTCTTGTGCTTTTTTAATTTCTTCGATTGCTTGCTTTAATACTTCTGTCTGAATATCACCTTTGATTTCTCCACCAGTTGCCATTGTTAAAAATTTGGAAAACTAGTGTTTACGACAAAATAAAATAAAATAAAATGAAATGAAATCCTCAATTCCTGCGTCGTATCCCACCACGCTGTCACCAAAAATTTGTAATGTTACGTCCTGAGGTGGACGTATTTTAGATTTTGAATAGAAAATATTGAAATTTAATTTTTTAATAGATTGAAATGATTGAAACGATTATAATTGAGATATAACGCAGTTTTGAACCTACCTGCATTCACCGGCTTCGGTTCGGGTAATCGAGGATTTCTTAATGTTCTAAGTGATTTTATTTGAGGAACTGGTACGAAGAGATCGAAGATGGGTATAGTCTTTAAAAATGATTTGAAGTTTTGATTTGTTTGAATAAAAAAATATAAGCAGAACTATATTTTAAGCGTCAAATTTCGGATACGTAGAGTTTTATCGAAAATCTTATTATAATTTGTTAGTAATTACCGTTTGCTGGTTTTAGCTCGGATAAAAAACTATCGCTTCTTATACAATGGTCGATGATAACGATGTTGACAATCCGGCGGGTGTACACGCCCTGAACCTTTTTATACTTTTATGTCTTTCCACTAAACAACCAAACACACTTCCCGTCTCTCTACCAACAAATTTGAATATGGACTGAACTGGACTTCTTCAAGAGCCATCCCTTTTATAGACTAATCAATCCTTTGTCTCGTCTATTTCGTCAGGCGATTGTTGTCGTCATAATCGTCATAGCTAGATCTTATTACCCTGCGCATTTCCTGGATCCATTTCTTCTTAGCTGCTTTCTTATCTGTAGCTCCCCTGGCCAGATCGAATTACTTTTACGTCGCACATGGGGTGACGAACAATTATTACTCATCGATTCTCGATGGACAGTCTTCAGCGGATTTTAGATCATGATTTATTTTTGGAAGTGATCTGGTCATTTTATGAAATAATTTCGCTACGCAGTTCTTTCGCTCAAGACGATTCGATTGAAGTATGAATTTCTTAATTCTATCGCACGCAATGTGGTATAATATACGATAGTTCGATTTGATTTTAACAAGAGTATTGAATATTAGTTTCTCGTACAACATTATTAGATTAAACATAAAAGAAATTCAAAAGTATATGTAATACATCATTGATTATATTTAATTATTAACGATGGCTGAACCACCGGACGTGACACTTACATACCCAGATAGCACAAAGACGTCTTAAAGAAGTTTCAAAAACGTCTGGTGTCGGACATTCAAGACGTCCTACAGATGTTTTGAATGTCTTACGAACGTCTTCCGAACGGCCTTCGTATGTCTTCTGAACGGCTTATGTTACAAAACTGTACGTCCTGAAAGCGTCTGAAGCATGTCCATGTGACGTCTAAAAAACGTCTTTTAGATGACTTTAAGACGTACAGTTTTGTAAGAAAAGCCGTTCAGAAGACGTTCGGAGGCCGTTCGGAAGACATTCGTAGGACACTCAAGACGTCTTGTTCAAATTCAAGAAAATGTTAAAAAGAAATTCGAATCTATATTTAATACTACTACTTTTTATGCACTGCTTGAGGGAATATTCCATTTTGTCTTCGAAAGGATCTTATTACAATTCAGAATTTTTTATGTAGTTGGCGGGGATTTGAACTCTGGTCCTTCCTCGCTGAATCATGCGAACCTATATTGTTACATTCATTACTATTTATTCTTATAGGCTGAAATGATATCAAATCATATAATTATTAGAATAGATAAACTTCTGTTAAAAATATTTTTTACGTAAAAATTAAACTACTTTTTTTAAATTAAGTATAGTATTAGTATATTAACGACTAAGAGATATACATATATATGGTTGCTAAAGAAATTATTTCGCATATCATTAGTCTCAATAAACATTCAGGATCAAGGAAGAAGATATATCTATTTCCGAACATGACTTTTTGCTGTTGTTGCTACCGATGTCCTTCGCTTTTGCTGTCTTTCAAGGAAGTACAACATTTTTAGGACACCCTCTATATCTTACCTTAAGGACTCCCTCATCTTAATGTCAGATTATTTTTCTATAAATAAACGGTATATTTATTTTAAAGGAGTACTGTTCAATATGTCTTTTCTATGCAACGGTACACATGACATACAATTTACAAGTTTAAATTCACCGGGGACCTTTGGCAACTCGAAAATTTATATTTTTAACCCTCCGTGGGCGTCCTGGGTCGTTTACGTCCGCAGCAAAATATTACTGTTGAATTTCTTTCTTTCAAATTTTTATTTTTCCAGATTTTTTCTAGATTTTTTATAAATTAGGACAGTAAAAGAAATAGTCGTGAACATAAACGACCCATATGTATACAGGGTGGGTCGCCACATTTTGCCACCTCAAATATCTTTGTTGTTTTTAAAGATACGTCAAATGTCTGAAGGACAAAGTTCAATGGTAAAATGGGGCTTATACGATACCAAAAAAATTTTTGTTTTTTGTGTCATTTTTTTTAGAGATATGAAGGTAACCTTCATTTTTTTCAATGGAATGAAGTATTTTTTAATACATCAATCGATGCAGCTGGACACTCGTTATAAAAAAGTACTAACCTATGTATGTCGAAAAGTTAGTAGTTCAGGAGATATTTCAATTTAAATAACTCTAAAATACCATTACTGTCGTACTAACAATAAGACGTTAGTGTTTATTTACTTGTGTAACATCTTAGCACGATGGTGTGAAAATATACGTTTTTACGAACTTGATTGTTACTAATAGAATATGTAAAGTAAATTAAAAATTTTCAAGTATTTGGAGGTCAGTACGTATTTTTTAAATGGGAACCCCTACTTTTGACTACGGATTCTGAAAGAGCTCGAAATTTCACGTTCAGATATGTACTTATGTCCTAGATTAAAATGATTGCTAGAGGCCATTCAGAGGTCAAATCACTGTTTGGTGGTAAATAAAAGATGACAGTAAATACTGGCATCGAGATTGGACAAGGCTTCTGATTCATAAACTTGTCTCCGACGTTAAGCTTGTTCTCCATTTCCAAAGTCATTGAAAGTTTGATTATTGGAACACAATTGCCTGGTAGACGAACATTTACGAATATTATTGTTCGGGTCTAGTATACTATCGCAACTCGAGGTCAAGCATAGACGGCCGAGTATAACGTAAATCGACCTTTCAAGACAAGTTTATGAATCAGAAGCCACGTCCAATCTTGATGCCAGTATTTACTGTCATCTTTTATTTACCAAACAGTGATTTGACCTCTGAATGGCCTCTAGCAGTCATTTTGATTTAGCACATAAGTACATATCTGAACGTAGCTCTTTCAGAATCCGTAGTCAAAAGTAGGGGTTCCCATTTAAAAAATACGTACTGACCTCCAAATAACCTTGAAAGTAGATCCGAAGGTCAATTACGAGGTCATGGACATGTGTCCTCCATTAATCCCTACAACTTTTATTCCAAACATTTTTACCGAATATGCTTATCTAGGAAGTTAACACCCCTGGACGGGTGGTCTTGGACACCCTGTATATACATATATACTTGAAAATTTTTAATGTACTTTACGCATTCTATTGGTAACAATCAAGTTCGTAAAAATGTATATTTTCACACCATCCTTATCTGTTACAACTGATCGTATGTATCAGGGCTGCCCAACTTCTTCTTCACGAGCCACGCGGTCTCCAGCATCAATCAGGCCGTTCCCCCACTACTTAAACTGTAGACGAAACAAATTCTGGCTGTACGACCGTATCAAATAGTGGGGGAACGTCACCTCCAGAATGTACGGGCAAGTTGGGCAGGCCTGATGTAGGGTGTAGAATGTCACGAATCGTTCACACATGTTGTGAATGAAATTTTTTACCCTTTGCACTCATTAGAGCTATTTTTATTCGAAATTTAGGTATTTCTTCCGATCTAGAATATTTCCATTCCCTATGATTTTTTAAATTGTATGATATGAAATTGGTAAACAGCTCATACAATACTTAAATATTTAACTAGAGGGCTATTGTTGCTCGCTCGCTTCGCGAGCTCGCGGGTCGGACTGGTCTTGCGAGAGGGTTAGTGGTACGCATGGCTAGTAGGGCCTGCAGCTATTAATATTTTTTATTTGGTGTGTGACTCTCCAAGAGCCATACATAAAACTTCCCGATTCGTTAGTTGCATTATATTATTATCATTATTTTTAGTATATTTTAAGAAGATTATACGTTTTCAGGGAAATTCAATAGTTTTCTACTTATCAAAATGTTTGCTATATGGCGTCGCATTAAACCAACATCGTAGGCTCGTTGCTTGGTTCCTTGTTATAGCATACTAATGTTGCAAAATAAATTGTCTTAATTAGTTTTTCGCAAACGATACAACTCCTCATTATGCGGGTTTGCAGTATTGATCTTGGTTTTCTTCGATACTGTTAATTTAAATTGTCCCAAAATATATAAACCGCTCAATTTTGAAACTCTGCTCAGTGCTACATACAACATTTGTAAAGTTCGTTTTTCTGATGTTTTAAAATTCATACATACTTTCTCGTATGTTTGTCCCTGACTTTTATGAATCGTAATCGCTTCAGCAGGAACCACTGGAAATTGACTACGTGTGATTTGATATTTTTCCTCATTCGACATATTTACTTGAATCGATATTTTTATTATTGGTCTTAAATTTTGATGAATATTTGCATTTTTCATATAATCACGATAACGAGTTCTTACTTTCACTCCTACTCTGGCCAATTGAAAATCTAACCACAATATAGACGGAATTTTACTATTTTCTTGAAAAATAATAAATTTTAATATTCCGCATGCTCCATTAACCAGTCCGTCTTCAACATCAATGTTATTTGTTAGTTTATTGAGTATGTATAAATATATATAATGGTTAATAATAATTGCACATGTCTTAACACGCGACATCAACGCACGAGAGCACACACGCTTTCTTAACGAAGAAGAAGAAGAATGCACATGCGCACACTTCGCTTGTTTGCACACTCGCAGACACTTCTGCGCACACTCGCCGACGCATGCTCGCACGTTGGGATTGTGTGACAAACTTCCATCAATCCCCCACTTTTGGCACACATCCATGCATTTCATACAATCGCAATTTCTTTACGTGTATATCCGCTACACTGTATGGTAACGCTTTTGTGAATATGTCAGCTACATTATCCCCAGACGATACATATTTCAGTTTTATTAATCCTTCCTCACATTTCTCTCTAGTAATATGATACGCAATATCTATGTGTTTTGACTTCGATCTTTCTACCCTATTCAATGTGAAGTCAATAGCTGACCTATTATCGCATCTAATAATATACGGTTCACTCGGTATATTAATTCTCATAAATCTTTGTAACTCTTTGTACATCATGTTAATCCATACTGCCTCTTTTACAGCACATCCCAACGCTATATATTCCGCCTCCATGGTAGATGTGGATATGGATCGTTGTTTATTTGATCTCCAAGAAATCGGATTTCCTCCTAGATAAGCTACCATCCCGCTGTACGAATGCCTATCGTCAATGTCGGCTGCCCAATCTGCATCGCTAAATATTTCTATTTCACTGTTGCCTTGACTATATATCATATTTTTCTCTTTTGTAGTGAACAAGTATCTTAACACCCTTTTCGCTTGCAACCAATGCATTTTCCCTGGATTCGATACAAATTGTGCTAATTTCGATACCGCGTACATTATATCTGGTCGAGTCGCCAACGCTATATACATTAGTGATCCCACCAGCCGTCTATATGGCACATTTTTCATCTCCTCCTTTTCTATTTCACTCGAAGGACTATCCTGCTTCGACAACTTTATACCTGCCTCGATTGGTGTTTTCGTTGTTTTACATTCCATCATATTATATTCACATAACAGTTTCTGTATATATAACTCTTGTGACAGATTCATAGTTTTATCAGTATACTTAATGTTTATTCCTAATAAATAAGACACTATTCCTAAATCTCTTATTTCATATTGCGACATTAATAATACTTTAACTTGTTTTATCTTATCTACATTTTTACTAAATATTACTATATCATCTACGTAAATAGTTAATATGAGATCGCAATCATATACGTAAACACAGTTATTAGCTTTTAATCTTTGGAATCCGTTTTCAATTAGGAACTTATCAATTGCATTATTCCAATTCCTACCTGATTGCTTCAACCCATAAATTGGCCTTTTCAATTTTGCTACTTTTGTGTCTACTTCGTTATATCCAGGTGGTAACTTCATATATATTTTCTCAGTCAGTTCCCCATACAAATACGCACATTTAACGTCTAAATGATGTGCCTGCCAACCTTCGCACATTGACATTGCTAACAGAAATCTAATAGTTGACATATTGGCGACTGGAGCATATGATTCAAAATAATCTATGTTTTTCTTTTGATTATACCCCTGTGCTACCAATCTCGCTTTATATCTAACTACTGTTCCTTTAGTATCCGTCTTAACCTTGTATACCCACTTGCTGCCGATACATGACATATTTTCGTCCCTATTTACGACCTCCCATGTATTTCTACTCTTTAAACTTTGTAATTCCTCATCCATTGCCATTTTCCATTGCTCGGATTGAGGTAATGACATCGCTTGCTCGAACGTTGTAGGTTCGATTATCTCTGCTATATTAATTTCAATATTTTTGGGTTTACCTTTACAACCCCATGGATTTCTAATAACCTTTCCGCGTTGTGGTTTCCTATTAACAATTTCTGAATTTCGCGTCACTCGCAAACTGGTAACGTCCCTATCTATATTTGTGTCTACTTTATCCTTTTCTAAATTCGGTATTTCTGTTACTGGTACACTAGTTATTGTTTCATCTAATTTTACTTCTTTCTGATCAGTTTCTATCTCATCTGTTACGTCAAAAACTCTACTTTCGTTTTCAAATGGTATTTCGTATGTTCCTTTTCCATAAATATATTCGAATCCACACACTTCTTCGATGAATTCTACGTGCTTGCTATGTATAATATCATCTTTCGAAGGGTCATATAGCCTATATCCCTTCGTTTGCGTTGAATACCCTACAAATATACATTCTTTAGCCCTTGGATTGAGCTTATGCTTATCATATCCCGAGAGATGTACATATGCCAAACATCCGTATGTTTTTAAATGTTTTACGCTTGGTCTGTTTCCAGTCCACATACCTTCCGGGACATTATCACCGATCGCCGAATGTATAACTCTATTTTTACTATAACATGCAGTGAGCAACGCTTCTGCCCAAAATCTTTCGGGTAATTTTGCAGTCTTTAGCATCGCACGCACAAGGTTCATTAGGGTTCTATTAACCCTTTCGGCCACACCGTTCATTTGAGGTGTATACGCATTTGTACGTTCATGTCTTATACCTAATTTATCGAATAATGATACTAATTCCTTGTTGCAAAATTCTAATCCGTTATCAGTCCTTATTCTCTTTACCTTTCTATTTAGTTCTCTTTCTACTCTGGCTATATATTTTTGTACGAAACTAGATACTTCATCCTTACTCTTTAAGCAATATATCGTTGTTTTCCTCGAATAATCATCAGTGAGAGTAAGAAAATATTTGGAACCCCCCATCGACTTTACTGGTAACGGTCCACACAAATCTGAATGAATCAAATCCAATGGAGCTTTTGTTTGTCTACCTCCTATACTCTTACATGAGGCTTTCACAGATTTACTTATGCTACATCCATTACAGT
The DNA here is from genome assembly GCA_933228785.1 of Lasioglossum pauxillum. Lineage (NCBI taxonomy): Eukaryota > Metazoa > Arthropoda > Insecta > Hymenoptera > Halictidae > Lasioglossum > Lasioglossum pauxillum. The sequence goes on from OW121700.1 coordinate 28,116,752, forward strand.
GAACATCTTTTATATTTAAATTTTCCAAACCTCTAACTAGATTCTTACTTGACATTTCTCGAATATTTCCTGTACTTACATGGCAAAATCGCTGATGCCATTTCTCACTATCATCTAGTTTACTGTCTTTTACAATATGTGTTTCTATTTGATCTGATTTATTTTTAGTTACACTAGCTCTAACGATATATAATCCATTTTTGCAAAGAGCTTCCCCCACTATAGTCTTAGTCCTCTTATTTAATATACTTAATTTACGATTGTCTATTATTAATCGTTTCTGCTTACTTTCTATTTGCGATACTGACAATAAGTTTCTTCTTACGTTAGGAACATGATAAACATTGTGCAAAGTAATATCAAAAGTGTTGTCATTTACATAAGTCTCTATATTAATATCACCAATGCCTATTGCTTTTAAATTATCCTGCGCACTGTTATCAGCTGAGTAAATTGTTTCATTCGCTATAGTCTTATAGTTTACAAACCAATCTCTATGTTTACAAATGTGGTGAGTCGCACCACTATCTATTAGCCACGAGTCATCTAATTGGACATTATTTAATTCTAATAAAAACATATCTTTTCGCTTGTATTGCTTATCGTTAAACGTACCCTGTTTCCACTTTGTTGTTGTACTTTGTGTCCCTGTTTTGCAATAACGAGCGAGGTGTCCCTGTTTATTACACTTGAAACACTTCCTTTCTTCCTTTCTATATTCCTTCATTTGATGATGCGCTTCTCTATTTTGCTGAGACGTTTCTCTGGTTTGATGGTGTGCTTCTTTTCTTTCTTCGATGCTGCTGGTCTCCTTCGCTGCTCTCCTGTCGTACTCGTTCAACAATATCCCTTTTATTTCTGATGACTTAAACTTTTCATCGTCAAGGTTTGCCAATGCCATGATGATTCCTTCGTACGTGTCTGGTAATCCACATAGCATCGCATATGCTAAATCGTCATCTCTGATTTCATGACCTGCTTCTTTGAGACTATCGCTGCATGTCTTTATTCTTCCTAGATACGACATCATTGTTTCATCATGCTCAAGCTTTATTGAAACCATTTGTTTCTTGAGCTGTAATATTCTAGGCCTTGATTTTGGTTCAAATACCTTTGTTAGCATATCCCAAGCTTCAGATGCCTTCTCACAGTCCATGATGTGTATTTGATGTTCCGGCTCAATACTTAGTGCAATCGTTGCCAGTGCTTTGTCTTCTTTACGTCTGAAGATTACCATTGCTTCATCGTTCTCGACCGGTTCAACTGCTTCACCGTTCACGTGTTGCCATAATTCGCGTTGTACCAAGGCCATTCTTATATTAAATTTCCATGATCGGTAATTATTACCATTTAATTTCTCTATCCGATCAGTTTGTACTAGAGTAGCCATTTTTCTTCTATTTATTTTATAAACTTACTTCTTTATAGCCTTTGAACACGTGGTAATATTCACATAACCTCACTTTTACACATGCCCATCTTTCTATTTATTCGTGTAATTTATTTACACTTCCGATCGCATAATGAATCGTTCCTGGGCCCATAACCTTGTTAGTTTATTGAGTATGTATAAATATATATAATGGTTAATAATAATTGCACATGTCTTAACACGCGACATCAACGCACGAGAGCACACACGCTTTCTTAACGAAGAAGAAGAAGAATGCACATGCGCACACTTCGCTTGTTTGCACACTCGCAGACACTTCTGCGCACACTCGCCGACGCATGCTCGCACGTTGGGATTGTGTGACAAACTTCCATCATTATTAATTATCATATATTTTTTATATTAGTTTTCAATTTAATCTCAGTTAATAATTCGTTTTGAACTGATTGTTTTTTCAAAGATTGTAATATAAATTTTTTTGTACTTCCATCGATATTCTTCGAAAATGTATTCTCGGGAGTAGAGATGATTAACTCACTCTTGCATTTGGATAATTTTCGATTATTGTGGAAATTTCCGTTCTCTCGTATAAATTGCATTGTTGAATGAACTTCTTTCGAAAAAAAATTAAAAAAACTAAAAAACTACTGGACCAAAGTGGACCAAAATCTAATCAGCTCTAAGTTACAGCGAGGCACATGGATTGCATCACTCATCATTCTGATCGCATTCTTATTTTTCCAGAAAACGTTAACGAAAAATTTGGTACCATACTGCGCACACACACACACACACACACGCGCGCGCGCGAACATTTTGCTGAAAATAGCCTAAAATGACTGCAATGACCATGAAACGTGAAGATTTGCTAAAATAATCGATTTTCGATTTTCGGGGTCATTACAATAACTTCCCTATAAAATCGGGAAGTTAATAATTGATTAAATACCGACATATTTAATAACGTAACCAATATTTTGAATAATGGTACAGCAATTTTTAATGGCGTATCAGAGTCACCATTCGCGTGCTAAGGGTTAAAACAGCATTGTACACAATGATTGTGTATGGATACTAACTTTCTACAGTGCATAAAATCATACTAAACACGTCATTTTATTAACTCGTACTTTTCGACGATTTTTATTTGTAAACAGTTGAACGTACTCTAGTAAGAATACTTGAGAATCATATTCACCAAAACCATCAAACTACTAGGCTTGTTCATAGATGGAAGGCTAACTTGGGTCGCTCACACTAAGAAGATTAAATGAAAATATGTCAGAAGATCGACACTAAGGTTTAACGCATTCACAGTTTGTACGACGTCCAGAGTCGTGAGATGAGGGGAATTAACTCGAATTGAAGGGAAAAGTTTCTCTCTCTCTCTCCCTAATTTATACATTTTTTAATTATTGTTTATATTTATTTATTATTTATAAATGGACTTATAGAGTACAATAATAATAAATTAATGTCATAAAGAAATTTAAATTACAATTTTTTCTCTGTAAGAGTGAGTGAGAGATGAGACATACATATACATAGGCATGCATAGACTAGACTATAGCCCGCAATCTAGACGTAACCACTAAAACGAAATTTCAGTCGACTAAAAACTATCGACTAAATATTCGATAGTATATAGCAACTAAAAATGTAGTAATTAGTCGATAATTTAATATAGTCGATAGCGCCCATCACTAATTCTTACTAATGATGGTGATTGGCTTACTGTTGCTATTTTCAGTCGACTGTTTTACTGAATTCTGCAGTGATGGAGTATTACTATGTGTATATTCAATTGTTCTATTATTAAATATTAATTATAACAAATATTCTCCTAAAATATGAATAATGCATATTAATTATACATAGAAATATTATGCATTTCATTTATGATAATGAAATATTGATTACATTCTATACAAAAATTGATATATCATTATTTTTGTTTTATCCTACCCTATAATATTATGTAATATTGATAATACCATAAAGATTATTTATCTATTTATTTAGTTCTTATACAAGTATAAATCTGTGTTGTTTGACCTTCATCAATGTTATATATTATAACTTTTTCGATCTCTTGCTAACACATCAAGCCTGCTGTCACCTTCAATAATTTGTTCTTGCCAATCAACGCCTGTCTAACTTTGTTGTATTTTCTTCAATCAATTTGTAACAGTTTTCTCTGTTCACATTTTCAAAAGTTGAGAGCTCTTCGTTTTATAATTGAGATCACCACGTTTCGAAACCTTTTCGTTGGAATTGTTATCCCATCACTGGATTAGTCATTGTACGTAACACCGAAGTAAAAGCTTTTGTTCCTATTCCTTTGAACACCAAAACTAACTGAAACAGCAGGGCAGTTTTGGCGCGCCAGTTAGGTCTTCAAATATCAGCTCTTGTTGCTTTTACATAGCTGTGTATCCTGTTTCTTTCTACCTACTAATAAACTTTAGGTAGCCAGTGCCAGTACAAGCTCTTTCTGATTTGTGGATGACCTAACCTAGACCGTTGCCATGTTTATATTTCTATCGTGACGTTAATAAATGAGATATTGTTCTTGAAGGCGGTATAAGTCCATTTTAGTTTATTAATTTAGTTTATTAATTTGTCTTATATCTACAGTCGGGAACAATATTAAGTCGATACTCTTAAAACTCGCATAATTTGTCTAGAATTGGTTCGAAGGACTTGAATCATTTTAGGATGTTATACCGACTAGTTTGCAGGAGAATGAGTAAACAAAAATTTGTTTAGATTGCAATTGGTAGGAATTATAAAATAGAACATTTTTGTGTGACGATGAGCCTATAACGATAACTTAGAACATGCGTTTTGTACATTTCGGTAGCTTATACTGAAAGTGATATGATGAAAGTTTGAAAATCACATAAGCATTTACGATAAATTTCCATTTTTCATCAATGTTAAAGTTTACAAACTTGTATGACCTTGAATGATTATATCGTTGAAATTGTCTCGAAAAGAGCTACAATCGTAGGCGTTCAAAAATATGTGGTTCAATTTTAAAAAACTAAGTGGACCTTCTAATCTCCTAAGCACGTCCACTTCCAAAAAAGTTATGTAGACCACGTAATGGGCCCCTAGAAACCAAACAACTTTTGTCTGAAGCATTTCTTCCTATCTCAAAAAATGTAGAAGTTATTCAGGTGGTTTGTCTTGGGAGACTCACCCTGTATACAGTCCTTTTAAATCATTTTCTTCTGCTAGATAATCTTCGTAAGACTAAAATAAAAAATAGTGATTTTGCAGTAGTTGCTTTGTTTTGCAGTTATTAATAGATAAAGTCAACCCATAGCCTTCTCTAGTTCTTTGCCTTTGTCTTTTGCACAATATGTCACTGTGAACTCATCCTTTTTGACTTGGCTTGCAAGTGTCACTATTCGACGATCAAAGAGACTTTTAATGATTAACTTGTCGAATGCTACAGGATCGGCGATAACCGGCGGTATTGTGAACTGGTTAAAAATAATTATCATTAAATTAATGCAACTCAATAATAATTTACCAATTCCGACACTATCTACATATATTATAAGGTAAAGTGAAAACTTCATTATGATATATCTAAATTAATTAATAACACTGACCGCTTTTATGAATTAAATAGATGAAACTTGTGTGAAACACACAGATTTCGACTTCTTTGTCGAGTGTGACTCGACATCAGAGGAAGAAAAATGTAAATAAAACGGGTTTTTGTATTTTATATTTGGTTCTTCCTTCATTTACTTAATTAACTTCATTAACTTCATTTACTCATTGTCTTATTTTTTCGATAAAAAAAAATTTGAGTTCCACAAATACAAATTACAAAAAAGTATATTGTCCTACTGTATTTCTTCAATTAGATTACTTTTTGAAAAGCTCCGTATTCTTTATTTGGTTATTTTTTAATTTCCTCTTGATTTAACCTAAGAAATGTTTGATTGGATTCATGTTGAAACTTTGATAGATTGCCGCGACCAAGTGTGTGGTGTATTATGTAAATAGCACCTAGTGCATCACAATATGGGTTCGCTGATGTCAGGCATTGTTGTGTAGAAAATAACAGTTGTTATGTAACTGTAATTTAGTTACACTGAACTATAAATGACTAGATGAAATATTCAAATAACATATGTATTAAATTACAGAAGTCACGAGCAGCCGCAACACCGTCCCATAAAATAATGAAGAAATTTTCATGCTTTATTGTTTAAATTAATTTGTTTTCTTCCATGCCACAGTGTATTTATTTGAATGAAATCAATTATTATCATCTAAGATTCTAAGACTCATTTTGAATCATTTAAATATCTTTAGCGAAATAACCTTTAGCAAATTCTTATGGGGGTAGAGACTTTACAGGATTTTTACAGGATTGCAAGGGTGCGGGATTAGGGTGGCTCTTATTTACTGTTGACAAAAATATGTTAAACAAAACCTGCAGATCTGAACAGGCTGTGTCTTTTAGTCATATTACTTTTTTTGTAAAACAAACGGTTTTCGCAAAAATTGAGAAAAACGTCGTACCAAAATCCAAAAGCTTTTCCTGAAATTTGAAAATTGAAGTGTGGTTTTATTATCTTTTATCAATAAAGAAATTCAAAAGTCGTAAATAAAAGCCACCCTAGTGCAGGATGCGCCTTCTCGTTTCTCGATAATGCAAAGGTAGGGTTTCGCAGTAGTCAAAAGCGCTAGATAAAAAATCAATCTAAACCACGATCACCCTCGAAAGTCCTATTTTTACGTTTACGAGACGTAATTTGCATTATTTGGAAGCATACAGCTGCGCATGTTGCTATTTTCAAATAGCTATCTTATTTTGTAAATTTTCGCGAATGCAGTTGAATAACTACAATTTTCGTATCATAGGTATATCATTGCTTACTTAGTAATAGGTTGTATATGTGCAGGCTTGTTTCCGCTCTATGTATAGGTTTACGATTAAGTCGAAAACGTGAACAGTAGTGTTGACTGCTGCGTCAAAATGATAGCATAAAGTGAAAGTATGTTTTCAGTTAGTTCAGGTCAACAAGTATTTAATATTGTGCGTGTTCTAGAATTGAAATATTGTAAAATGTCAACAATGGTTCACGGTAAAAGATTGGCTGGTCCTGAAATATTAACAATTCAAAATTTGCTTAAAGAAAATTGTTCCATTGCTAAAATTGCGAAACTGTTGAATTATAGTCGCAAAGTTATTTACAGTTTCTTAAAAAATGTAGACGAATATGGAAAATAAAGAGTGCAGGTCGTCCAAGACTGATAACTGATCGTCAACGGCGTGCAATATTAAGAACTGCATCAAATTCTGCTGCTACTGCAAGAGAAATCGCAGCAGAAGTTGGAGTAAATACTAAGATACGTAATCTCTAGTATTATAAAAGACTGTAAATGCATAAAACGCCAAAAATTAATTCGTAAACCACCGCTAACTAAACAACATAAAGAAGCTCGTTTACAATTCTCTGAGAAGTATGTTTATTGGAAGGAAAAATGGCGAAAAGTTATCTTTAGTGATGAGAAGATATTTACAATAGATGGACCACATGGCTACCGCTGTTATTTCCACGATTTGTGTAAAGTCCAAAAAATTTTATGCAGTCGACAATTCGGTGGTGGTGGAGTAATGGTGTGGGCGGGAATTGGGTGATATGGAAACACGGAAATTAAGTGGAAAAAAGGAATGGTACAAAGTACATTAGTTTAATCGACGAACAATTGAAGAGACATGCTGTAAAAATTGCGGGCACTAACTTAATTTATCAACAAGATAATGCAAATGTTCATATCGCGAAGATTGTAAAAGAATATTTTACACGGGAAATATTCAAATTTTGGAGTGGCCAGCCAGGTCTCCAGATTTAAATGTTATAGAAAATTAGTGGGCCCATTTAGCCAAATCGGTATATGCCGGCGGAAGACGATTTCGAACCCTTGACGAATTAAAAACCTGTATCGAACGAAACTGGGTATCGTTATGCAGAATCGTGGTTAAAAGATTATATAAATCTATACCGAAACGTTTATTCCGAGTTATACAAACAAAAGGCGGAGTTACAAATTATTAAGACATTATTTTTTAATACATATACTTCATTTCTTAGTTATTTTAAGAAATGTATGCTACCTTTTCGACACACCGATTTTTCGTTTAATGTTACATATTTCCCAATCAAATTGTTTCTTCTCGTAATAAATGCATAGAAACATATTGGAATAATTTTTTATTCCTATTACCCAGCATCCAGGTTATAAACAACGTCATATACTACTTGAAGAGCTAAAAAACCATTGATCTCTATAATAGAAATTAGTTTATGCTATCGGCGCACAGGTTCGATCCAAAAATCAAAACAATTTAAAAGATTTTTCTCAACGTTTCGATCCAAGTATGGATCATCTTGAAGAGAATTTTGCGTTTGCTATGTGTAAACTGTTTATATTAATGTTTAAATTTATTACTGTATTCCATGCTGACAAGAACTAAACTGGATCTCTATAATGTGCTATCTTTTTGTCGCGGAGTGTACATGCTGCCGAATAATGCAAATTACACCCTTAACACAAGTGTTCAAAATAATAAACGATTATTTTAAATTGGTGCACTATTTAGTGCTCGAGGTATGATGCCGCGATTAACAGCATCGTACCTACGGGTTCAATCCTCCGTAGAGGGAAATTTGATATGCATCAAGTTGATAAACTTATAGACAACTGTTTGGAATGGAAACACGTACTCGACATAGTGTTCAGTTTACCTCAACGGTCGAATGTTGCAGGAATTCCTAGAAAATTCACGGTACAATTACTCCGGGCGAAACCCTCCTCGACTTCTCCCATTCGACGCAATTATAATTAGCACTGGGCTTATCAACGACGACGGAACGGAATCGATACAGTATTCGCTATGGGGACAGAAATCGTGCCGTGAAATCACTCGTAATATTTCATCGAGTGCACTCGTCTGGTTCTTCCACCAAGATTCAATGCAAAAGTAGCAGGTACGGTCTTGATTCTCAGTCCACTCAGACCCTTCTCTGCGTTTTCGTTCGAGCAATTGGAGATTAAAGGCAGCACGACTGAATGAAATTTCGCGTCGTAATAAGCTGTCTCGGAGAAATGTCTTCGTATATTTCGAAAAGAACAGCTTGAATCGTTGGGAAAGATGTAGGAATCAAATTTTAGAAATTGAACGATAGTGCGGGAAGTATTCATTATAAATGTTCTGCGAGAAGTTTTCATTTCAAGGTCGACCACGAAAATTGGATCAACAGATTAACGCATTAAAAAGGACATATATGCCCATAATTATGAAAGTGGTCTAAGTCAAAATTTTTAAAGCTTTACATCACAATACTTTAAACTAAATTAATTCAATGTAATTTTGACGATACTGTCGAAAATGTACCGTTAGATAGTGCTTGTAATTTCCACATTCTATGGAATTCATTTAGTGTTAATATCCTTTTCCATCAAATATCTCGAAACAGGAAATATATAACTTACACTACTTCCATTATTATGGGCACGATACAATCGATAGAACGGATTTAATTGGGGCAATGGGTACAGTGATGTTGTACAAGTTCTTAAATTAGGAGTTCGTTAGGCATCGTACAATTAGTATAAGGAATCCTGAATCTAAATAATATTTAAATCACGGGAGAGGATTAGTTGATATAAATTTTGTATGACATTGTATATACGGGTTACCCTTAACTCACCGACAATTATTTCAACGACAATCGTTTCACCAACACGACCTCATCGACACCTTTTTTTAAGGATGTGGTAAAAGAAATGCAGTTACGCACACCCCAGAAGGGGATAGTGTGGGACTCACGTGACAGATGGTCGGTCACACCATACTCACTAAAAACCAGTCGACACTCGGGACGTACAGTCGGGGACCGCTTTCCGCACTTCGCCCGACTCTTTATCCTCGGGCCCTGAATCACTCCTGGCATTTATCGACACCTAACTTCGTTGACAACATTAACTCACCGACATTTTGAGATCACCGACAGTCATTTCCCCAACAGTCATTTCATTGTTACGGATGTCGAACAAATGTTCAAGATCATCTCTGGCAGGAACAGTTCTAGATAACCGAACAGAACCACCCTAGATAAATCTACATAGCTGTTAAGTTTAGGGTCCAAACATACGCACGATCAACTGGACGTCGCCAAATACGAATGTTCACCCGAAGGGTACTGACAAGTACCACCCGTTATTGCAGGGGTATATAAGCCCTTGCATTTCTGCTCTCGCGGGCTAGGGTCGTGCCGCATCTCGGAAAGTCAACTACCAATGGAATCGGGCTAAAGTCCCCTTCGTATCAAAGTTAACCGTATAGATTCCGCGAGTTCGGCGTAAAATTTATTAGGCAGTGATAAGGTTGCTCCGAGACCCCCGCATTGCCAGTGCGTCAACAACATGCATCCTAGTTTAGTTTAGTTTAGTTTAGTGCATTTGATTTTGAAAATGTCAAAATACTGGATAAAGAAAGTAATTTACACCAAAGATTATTATTAGAAACTGTTCACATGATTAAACATCAAAGTGTCAATCTTAGGTACGAAAAACCTGAGATTAATGAAATTTACACTACATTACTGAATCAGTAATCAACTTATGATGATTTTCTATAATAATCTAACTAATGAATTCCAGTTTTATAAATATGGTTAAGCAATCGAGTAATTGAACGTCCCCACACGATACAATTTTACCGCTCCGATAGTATCAATTAAATTATACTAGTTACGAGGCCTACTAATAATCCTAACGATTCCCTGGTTTTGCATTAGGTTCGTTCGCGACATACCAATTGTCCAAACAAGGATTTATCCAACCTAGTAGCTCCCCAATATCGCATTGGCTTCGTCCATGAAAACTATACTATAACTAGCGGCTCCCCAATTTCGCATTGGGTTCGCAAGCATCCTAACAGCTCCCTGATTTCGCATCAGGTTCGTTTGTACTCTCATCCAACTTCCCAGCGGCTCCCTAATTTCGCATTGGGTTCGTCCGCGTCGTTATACAACCTCCTAGCAGCTCTCCGGTTTCACATCGGGTTCATCTGCGCGTCGTTCCTAGTGACTCCCCAATTTCGCATTGGGTTCGTTCACAAAGTTTCACCTTCCTAGTAGCTCCCTGATTACGCATCAGGTTCGTCTGCGTTTGACTCCATCCCTAGAGGCTCCTTGACTTCGCGTCAGGTTCGTCCTCACTGTCTATAATCCTAACGGCTCCCTAATTTCGCATTGGGTTCGTCCGCGTACCTTAACTAACAAATTGATATCATATTCCTAGGGCAACAACCCTTCGCCGACCACTAGTGCTGCTCGCGGCCCTGGCTCTTAAGGATGTTCTGGAGGTATATAAAAACGCAACAAAATTTTTGAAAAATTTGACAAGATATAATTCTTACTAAATTAATGCAATTACCAAAGTTTGGGTTCGATTCACTGCACCGTTTAAGAATTATAGCAACTTGAAGTTTGCACATTTTAACACGTCTTCTTATGGAGAATTCATAAAATCCCACTTCAAACCCTATTTAAACCTTGAAAAAACGCAACTAGAAACTCCAATTTTTTTTTATATGTAGTAAAAATTATGTAATTAATTATGTTCAAAATTTATTAGGATTCACTAAACAGTTACAGAGCAAAAAAATTATAAACTGTTACAAAACGTCAAATTTATCGTGTTGTCTCTCACTAGCATGGAAACGCGACAAGTGTAGACCACTGAATATAGCTACAGAGGGTACAGTATTCGCAAAAGTTAATGCAAAATATACTCGTGTATGGCTTTCATTGCCATGTATTGATGGATTTCGAATTTCTTGTACTTTTGACTCCCATTGTACCTCCAGAACATCCTTAACAACGAATATAGCCGAATAAGCATGGGCCAGCGGCCCCCGCTCCAATGTTCCTGATTCCTGTCTTAAAACATCGTTTTATGTCTAAAAAACATTGTGTAAAATTTCAAATGTCTACCCCCACCGATAGGGGTGATATTGAGGTAAATTCCCCCGCACTTAAATGTAATTTGCTCTAAAACGAGAAAAGGTATCGACATGGGATAAACGGCAAACAAAAGATATAGATACACTCTATATTTCAGATTTTTTTCAGAATTTTTTGCTAATTATTTATAGTTGAAAATAATTAATAATTTTTTGGGGAATTTTTTTAACTATCTTCCCCTGGGTTGACACCTACCAAAAGATTCTAAAATATTGCTATGATGCTAACCTATTTTGCATAAAAATCTCAGAAGTGTCCATTTGGTGGAACAGTATCAAAAAAATTAAAGTATGCCGACGAACGCTCGGTTTGATCAGTAACGACGCAGCGACCGAGTCCCCTTGCGGTGCGGTGGCTAGTGACGGGAGCGAACGGGAAGTAGGCGCGGCGCTTGTACGGAAAAGCTGATATGTACATGTAAAAATGCGACTAAATCTTCTAATATATGATTACAGTTGGATGTCTAAACAATTATATTCTAGAAAATAGCTTACATTGAAGAAGAAAAATACGTGTAAAGCTAGTTTGTTGTTGTCAAGTAACATAAAGATGAAGCTTCTCACAAGTATTTTGTACGGTCACGGTGTTAGAGGTTCTGCTCGATGCTCTGGAGGGCTTCAGTTAGAATTCACCTCAACTCAACTTTTTTTGTTTTTTTCTTTTTTTTTATATGTATTTATAAACTAAACGATTTTTATTGTTTGCACTTCAATATTCTATGAAACAAACATAATTATTAATTGAATGTGTTCTCGCGTTTCGCGTTTCGCTTATTTCGCGGCATGACGCCTTTGAACATGCCGCAAAGTCGGCATATTCCTTGATCGCTAGCCGACGTCACAATATTATCTGGTCACACGCTCATTCGTTTGGTTAGACACGATCAGAATGAGTGCGGTTCCATTCATCGGATGGATTACAATAATAAAAGAAAAAATTATTGTTGTTATGTAATCATCCATGTCGATATCTTTTCTCGTTTTAGAGCAAATTGCATTTAAGTGCGGGGGAATTTACCTCAATATCACCCCTATCGGTGGGGGTAGACATTTGAAATTTTACACAATGTTTTTTTAGACATAAAACGATGTTTTAAGACAGGAATCAGGAAAATCGGAGCGGGGGCCGCTGGCCCATGCTTATCCGGCTATACCCTTTGTACTACGTACGCTACTGGCCAGAAGTTTGGAATCACGGAGCAAATTCAGAGAAGCAAAAGGTTTATAAGAAGAACAACCAAGGAAGATTAACTTGTCCAAATAGTATGTTTTATATTTTTTATTGTTTTTTGTTTATCAAGGAATGCGTATTTTTCTTCAAATTGCTCTTTCATTAAAAAACCGCCTTTATATTTAATAACAGCCTGACATATTCAGGGCCTCCTGACAATTACTTTGCTTCTTGTACAAGTTGACAAAGACGTCCCTTTAAAAAAGTGCTCCCCAATTTCGCATTAGGTTCGTTCACGAAATTTCACCCTCCTAGCAGCTCCCCGATTTCGCATCACGTTCGTCCTCGCTGTCTATAATCCTAGCGGCTCCCCAGTTTCACATTGGGTCTGTCCGCGTACCATAACTAATAAATTGAGACCATATTCGTAGGGTAACACCCTTCGCCGGCCACTCGTGCTGCTCGCGGCCCTGGCTCGTTACATCATCGACAATCTTTTCACCGACAAACTTTTTCATTGATATCTATTGTTATATTTACCTATGAAACTATTGTCGGTGAAACTCGGTATTAATGAAAACGTTTGTCAGTGAAATGATTGTCGATGACATGGCTGTCGGAAAAATGATTGTCGGGGAAATGACTTCCGTGATCTTGAAATGTCGGTGAGTTAATATTGTTAACGAAGTCAACGTGTCGGTGAAGTCGTGTCGATGAAACAATTGTCGTTGAAATAATTGTCGGTGAGTTAAGGGTAACCCGTATATACATGTGTTCTTTTAACTGTAGTCTAGATTTTGTTTCATTATTTTTTTATGGATTTTGCTTACGGTTAATAAGATCTTGGTATGGTATTGAAATTGTTCGTTCAGCAGATAGTAGACTTGTTGTTTTTTTTTTGCTGCTGCATCTGCATCCTCGTGTGCCATAATTCTCTGTTGCGACAGGATTCAGATTATATTTATATTCACATTATCGTTGTTAATTAATTCTGCCTAAGATTTCAAGTATTCTAAATGTAATATCTTACGATTGACACACGCAAAATCGCGGAAAATTGGTGTCGAGGACGAAAAAGACATGACACATTTATATCAAAAGAAGGACAGTTTGATTTTATTGCAAAAATTTAATACATAAAATTGAAAGTATGTTTCAATTTGATTTCTATTTCTTGCAATCGATGCAGACAATTTTTATTTTGCATAAAGATCCACAGTCTAGTTATTATTTATTACTATTATTATTTGATATGTTAGCTGACGTTAGGTATTATTTGATATGTGTAGCTTACAATTAGTGTCTTGGTACTCAATGACTCGTCTTTGTTGAATTTTTTTGTTCTAGAGGAGGTACGTTGCTAATTAATATTTTGACTGTAAACCGTTGGGGAAGCAAATGATTGTAGTAAATGAGTTAATTGTAGCATGCCTAGTTTAATCGCTGAATCCGAAGTGCATCCTTCGGAAAATATTTGTTTGCTGTATATTATGTTGACTATGCAACAAATATACAAGGTTTCAGAAAAAGAAGGGAAGCTTAATTAGTAAGCAGTAGTAGGGCAGGTAATGCAACCCTTCCTCTCTTTCGTTAAAATTTTACAGGAATGTAAACGAGCCAAAAAAAGAATATTGTATTCTTTTCGGTAAAGGTTCAAATATAAAAGATGAACGACTCTTTCCATCCGCATCGATCGATATTATTGTTATTTCTAACAAAAACTATATGCATTAAAAATATAGATTGTATGGCAACGCTGTATTATCTTTGACGTGTAATAACATGGCAAAGGTAATTTTCTAGAAATTTAAACATTTACTCTACTCACGGTAACCTGAGCTCAAGTACGTACTGAAGCTAACACCAGGTTTCAAACAAAAGTAGTTTATTTCTCACTGAAACATTTCATCAAGTTTAAGATTAGTCCAAAATCAACGTTTATATTTAATTTCATTATAAACAGAACTGCTAGTTTTAATTATACATTTTATATTTCCAATTAAATTTGAACTCTTTAGCTAAGTGTAAGCCGCGGAGAACATTTTCGCAAAGGAAAAATGACTTGAAATGACCTCGGGGGTCGCCCCTTTCGAGGAAGTACAACATTTTTGGGACATCCTGTATGTAGCCACAAAATGCGTTTAATATTTATAACCATCGTAGACTTGAACCTCCGATTTCTCGATTGCGTGAACCCCGGAAAGGATTAGATTCGCAGTAAGTCGGCATTAAAGCTCACTATGAATCATCAATTCTTGTAATACTGTGCATATCAGAAGTTTAGACGTACCCTACTATTTTAACAAAAACGTACCCTCTGATGAATCTCCGATTGATTTTTTTATCATATGGTTAGAACACTTTGAAAAATGATGATTACTACTGAAACTACTCATATATTGCACTGCAGGGGAGAATTGTTGTTTGTAACTTCATATCGTACATCAGTGGCTATATTCATTATAAGAGTGAAGTTAGAAAGTATTAAGTGACTCAGCATGAAGATAGACGTAGAATAGGTTGTTTGAAAACGAAAACGGAGGAGAAGTAAATAAAATACGATCGATCAGCAAAAAGTTCATTATTATTGTTATTCTTAGCATATTGTTATAATTATTAGTACAGTTTATACGAGTGTAATTATTGTTACTGTGCACTATTTTTTGGCACCGCGACAATGGAAAAGTTAAATAAGTTAACGGATTTTGAAAAAGGCCAAATAATGGCACTTTTCTCTACAGGAAAAAGTAAAAGAGAAATAGCCAAGACCTTATAGCGACCGCATCATGTTGTTCGAAATTTCTGGCTAATCCAGAAACATATCGGAAGACGAAGGTATACACATTTTCTTCTGTTTGTAAAATAAATAAATTTTTATGGAGTACGTCTGAACTTCTGATATTCAAAATCAGTCAACTTATTTAAGTTTCCCATTGTTACAGCAACAACCACTGTAACAATAATGACACTCGTAAATAATAGTAATAGCAATAACAGTACTAATAATTATAACAAGAACAGTAAATAATAAGAAACAAATAATTATACACGTTAATCTCTATGTTCTTGCTGATTGATCGTATACTATAAACTTTTCTTCCATTTTCGTTTTCAAACAACAAATTCTACGTCTATCTTCATGTTGAGTCTCTTAACACTAAACCTACCGATCATTAAAACTGATCGATGCGTATAGTATTATAAAAATAACAAGATTAAATTTATTTATATTTTGTGCGATTTCTACTATAATGTATACTGGAGTCAAAAAATATATTCAATAAATTCCCATGAAAACACCTTTACAATTTCAATAATTGTCAAATAAAAAATCTGAAATGTGTCATTTGACCCCTCGTGGTAGGCTTACAATAGTGTTAATACTTTACTAACTGCACTCTTATAGTATATATAAGCCAGTTGTGTACGATACTAAGTTACAAACCACAAGAAAAGCAAGTGCGTCTAAACTTCTGAAACGGCCCTTTTTCATGGTTTTAGAAGTAATCATAATTTTTCAAAATAATCTAACCGTACAATAAAAAATGTCAATCGAAGATTCATCAGAAGGTACCTTTTCTCTAAAATAACAGACTGCGTCCAAACTTCTGGCACATACTTTACTACAATCACGTGACAGTTTTTTGATATTATTTAGTCACGTGTATTGAGTGTACGTGATTGAGTATACTTGAGATTAATTGTACATACGTACATCGAGCAGATTTTTAAAGTCGATTTTATCGAAAACGGGGTCGCGAACGAAAAAAAGTATATTGATTATTTTCGACTTATTTGGCACATACATGTAAAATTAGCTCCTATCCGGTTTTCCTATCCTATCCTGTAAACGAGTGTGTTCTAATAGTTAATTTTACGGAATCCTTGTTTGACAATCTGCTCTATGATATAGAATTCTTCCATTATGAAGTCTGTAAACCGCATCAATGAATAATGTATTTTGAATTAAGCGCGCCCCCAAGTCAATAGGATAACGAGATCAGTGTTCCGTAGACGGACGGACGCATTCGATCGAGTTTAATCAATTCTCCATGTTATAGTGAATAATCCCGCGTTAGGTGAACTGCATCTACAATTTCATAATCGAATATGTCTAATTTACCGCATATTACTGTTTGAGGCTTTAACGTTAATTTGAACTGATCGGCCCTCAAAATCAGTCGACATATTTAAAGTTTTGAATTTTTATAGTTATAAAAATCGCTATACAGAATGAATGTATTAAATTAAACAAAAGAAACTTTTAAATAGAAGAAAGTCATGTAGCAGATACTTTGTACTCGTTATCCCATTTTTATTATCAGAATGTGTATTTTTAGTGATTGATTTTAAATGTAAAGTAAAGTCGCGATAGTTGTCAACGACTGTGTACAGTGTACGCGATAGTTGTCAGGTGCCTACCCACTAAACGGGACATTTAGCTCGACAAAATTATTCTAGCATTATTTTAAGACTTAAAGCCGTAGTTAAGTAGGTCATTAGATTCGTCTTGACATCAGCTACAACAATATGTAATAAAAAATGCAGTAACCGCGGGTTTACTGTTCAACAGCCGTGTTCTGCACGGACAGCGTTCCCGCAGTGACATTATATTTTTATGACTGCGTCTACCACGCCGAGACTTCAATCGACGAGCCGAACATAGAGAAGGACAGAATGAAATAGGATCGCGTGGCTGAAGCGTGTCGCCGTCGCTGGCACAGTTTAAAGGCCCTTGTGTCATCACAATGTAACACCAATATTTAATCTTCTTTATTTTTCATTATTTTTTTATGGAATTTTCACCAACATATTCGTGGCATTTTTTGAATGCAAAATGATACCAAACACGATATAATTTCAATTGTATTTAGTGGTTTAATCGACGATGAAAGTTTCGAACGCAACGAAGAAGAGCGTATTGGAAAGAAAGAGACGCGGACAACCGGCATCGCCGGCACAGTTCAAAGACCCGCGTTGTCACTGTTATTCGTTGCGTTCGAAACTTCCACCGTCGATTAAACCACTAAATACAGTTGAAATTATGTCGTGTTTGGTGTAATTTTAATCAGAGAAATGCCAGAAATAAGTTAGTGAAAGTCCCATAAAAAAATAACGAAAATTAAGAAGTTTGAAAATTTGTTTCACTCGAGTCAATGTGTGGTGTTCACACCGATATACCCGACCGAGATCAATCATCGCCGCTCTGCGGCGCGACGCGGCAGTCCCTATATATCTAGGTGTATATATCTAGTTGGCAACACAAGCACGTGGTAATGCCGATAATTAATGTCTTTAAAACGTTTAATTAAAATAAAAGAGGGAAAGAGTAAAAACAGATTTCGACAAAAACGAGTTTAAAGTTAAACCAATAAATAGCTTTATTAGATGAACGAATGTGGAATTGACCTAAAAAGTGTAATAAAAATTACAATTACAATTAAAATCACAATAACAATAGAAATTGGAATTGAAATTGAAATTGAAATTGAAACAGAAACACTATAACTCGAACAAATAATATCAATGCTAATACTGCTAGATTATGAGTATAATAAAACCACAATGTTTATGACGTAAGACTTTCAAACCTAAAATAGACGTAAAACGGACGCCTTTAAGACGTCCTGTGCTATCTGGGTCACTAACTCGCTGTTTACCATTTTTATACAGATGAATATTGAGTGTAATTGCATTGAATCGCTGCTTTTTTAAAGTACAGGAATAAGGAATGAGCCGTATTTATTTGTAAAACAAGACACACGGATAACCAGTCGTGACAGACGTGTTTGTCGCGGGAACTCGTTTCGACCTGATCTTCTTTTATAATTCGTTGGCAATTACAATTTTAGAATTCTTCTGTTCCGATTCTCTATTTTATAAATTTAACTATACATAGGGTTTTCTGTTAATACACACACGTACATACATACAATACACACACATCATTCGTACTTTAACCCTATATTTTGATGGTCCACGAAAGAGTTAATTATTAACATTAAATAATACATTCTTTGATAAAGAATGCGATCAGTGAAGTACGGCGTAGAAAACAGAGAGAGGGATTTCATTCATTCACTGTTTTTGACGGCTTTAAATTTTTAGGAAGAATTTTTATTTCGAGACGAGTACAAGGATAGCTGGATTTTTCGACATAATGGTTATAATTGAGAATAATATGCAATAAAAAGTGCAGTTATATTTTTTATATTAAACCTAATCCAGGTATATAAATCTACAAAATGCATTTTTTAAATTATCGTTACAGGCTCATATAAAATAGTAGAAAAAACATAATTTTTAACATTTTTCATGATACCTGCCAATTGCAAATCTAAACAAATTTTTGCTTACTCATTCTCTAGCAAACTAGGCGGTCTATCATCTTAAAATGTCAAGTCATTTGGACCGATTTTTAAAAAGTTATGCAATTTTTAACCATTACCACTCGAGTGATAACTTGGGGAGAGAGTGGGCGCGAGGGAGGGTGGGGAGTGTGAGAGGGAGAGAGGGGGACAGAGAGAGAGAGAGAGAGAGAGAGAGAGAGAGAGAGAGTGAGAGGGAGAGAGAGAGTCACCATTAATACTTGCTGTATTAATTATTCAAAATATTGTTTATATCATCAAATGTATTGGTATCTAATCAATTACTAAACATTTATATCAATTTATACATTTATATAGTATAACATATATCAATTTAATAACTTGATATAGTACCTCGATACATACCTTGATATAGTACCTGATATATAATAATATATTTTACATGTATTATTTTTTCAAACCATAAAATGAAAAAATAATATATGTAGAATGGAATTATTCTAGGTCGCAAGAAATGTTTAATTTGATTTAAGAGTGTCATTAATATTGTCGCCGACTGTATATAAGGTGTTCGACTACAGGTGGGAGAAAATTTAAGAGTTAGTCCTCCATGATAATATCAGACGAAAATGAAGAATAAAAAAATTGCGATTTCGTTATTTAGTTATTGACAATTAAAAATCCGCCTAAAATGCGGCAACGCGACTTCGTCTTATACATGTTATCATGGCGAACCGCCCCTTAAACTTTCTCCCACCTGTAGTCGAACACCCTGCATGTATTAAGAAGGTTTTCTGATATTCCGTGTTGGTGGGGCAAAAACCGCATTCAATCGATTTTTCGTGCGATACTTTGTACCTCAAGTAAGTTTTAAGCGAGGTGGTGTGGTTTTCTGTGTTCTTTGTGAGGTTAATGGCGGATTCTTTAAAAAAACCGAAACATTGTGCTTCAGTATCATGGTACTTTTATTTTTTTCATGCAGTTAGGTGGGCGCCATGTGCCGTATCCCGAGTGTCGAGCCATAACGTTAACTCTCCCCTAGTCCTAGTCCCTAGTTTAACGACTACGCTCCTCCGGGAGTATGTAAAAGCATTTTCGTAACTCAAAGGAGACCAGACCTACATATCCCCGATTGTAATTCTGCTCGTGGATTGTATGAAATTTTTACCACGTATAAAGGGATAATTTTTCAACGTTAGCAACGAGAGATATGGAGCCTTTATAATTTATAACAAGTAGTGAGAGATACTTCTTCCTGTTTTTCAAACCTTTAAAATTATATTTCATCCGATCGGAATTTAGTTTTCACTTTCCATGTGAACTCTATTGGAAGAAGAAAGTGTTTCAATGCGTTTCACTAAACAATTATTATTTAATAGTTGTAAGAACCAAGTTTTACTTTATCTCTGAAAATTATTTAACGTATCCTTATAATTTATTTTGTATTTTTTTACTGCCTCATTCTGTATCAAAACCAAAAACGATTCAAATTTAAATCCCAGATAGCACACAACGTCTTCAAGACGGCCATTTTATGTCTATTTCAAGTCTGAATGTCTTACGTCCTAAAAAGACGTCTTTAAAACGTTTTTAAGACCATAAACCTAATGGTGGTTTTTATATATTATATAATCTAGCAGTAACTATTAGCATTGGTATTATTCTTGCTTCAATTTCAATTTCAGTTTCAATTCCAATTCCAGTCTCAATTTCAATTCCAATTCCAGTCTCAATTTTAATTTCAATTCCAATTTCAATTCCAATTTCAATCTCAATTTCAATTCCAAATTCCAATCTCAATTCCAATTTCAATTTCAATTTTTAATCTCAATCTCAATTTCAATTCCAATTCCAATTTCAATTCCAATTTCAATTCCAATTTCAATTTCAATCTCAATTTCAATTCCATTTTCAATTCCGATTCCAATCTCACTTTCAACTCTAATCTCAATTAAAATTTCAATTCCTATTTCAATTCCAATTTCAATTCCAATTTCAATCTCAATTTCAATTCCAATTTCATTTCCGATTCCAATCTCACTTTCAATTCCAATCTCAATTCCAATTTCAATTTCAATTTTTAATCTCAATCTCAATTTCAATTCCAATTCCAATTTCAATTCCAATTCCAATTTCAATTTCAATCTCAACTTCAATTCCATTTTAAATTCCGATTCCAATCTCACTTTCAATTCTAATCTCACTTCCAATTCTAATCTCAATTAAAATTTCAATTCCAATTTCAATCTCAATTTCAATTCCAATTTCAATTCCGATTCCAATCCCACTTTCAATTCTAATCTCACTTCCAATTCTAATCTCAATTAAAATTTCAATTCCAATTTAAATTTCAATCTAAATCTCAATTTCAATTCCAATTTCAATCTCAATTTCAATTCCAATCTCAATTCCAATCTCAATTTCAATTCCAATTTCAATTCTAATTTCAATTTCAGTTCCAATCTCAATTTTAATTCCAATTTCGATGTCAATTCCACATGCGATCTTCTGATAAATCTAGGTTTAACTTTAAACTCGTTTTTGTTGAAATCTATTTTAAGACGTCTTTAAGACGTACCGTTTTCTAATACAAGAAGTTCAGTAGACGTTCGGGAGACATCCGGAAGACGTTCGTAGGACATTCGAGACATCTTTAAGATGTCTGAATGTCCAACTGCCAACGTCTTAAAGACGTCTTTGTGTTATCTGGGATGCTTCGTTAGCAAGAATTAATTTTATACGGAACAGAACCTAATACATATATAATATTATAAACATAGCTCCCCAAGTGCAAGTGCTGCGTTCCTCTTTGTATTAGTCCCTTATTAAGCAACCTTCACATGGAAGGCCTTAGAATAATTTATTATTTTATTAAACCACGTTCCTTAAGAATTTAGTATTTATTATTAGCAGACTGCAAGTCGTTATGCAAAATAGAAATTGACTGCATCGATTGCAACAAAAAGAAATTAAATTCAATGTTAATTATCCCTTCCCTTAATGATTTTAATAGAGGTGAAATCATATATTGACATCTTCAATTTTTTAAATTTCCTTAATTAATTACTCAATTTTGCTATAGATCCATAAAGATCCGCAGTCTACAATAATTAGTAGTTGCTGAAGAAACCATCTGGTTTGAAGCATTAATAAATAAATACCTACATTGATACACAAGTACCAGCACGATTGGTATACAACAAATGATCACATTATCCCTGTTTTATTGATATTAGAGCTATCTGGATCAACGCGAAGCAAACAGATTGTCATTTGTACTATCTCATCTACGAAACTCTTTATAGCCGATCTCCATCTTATTTATTCTGTTTAATTCGGAGCAACTTGTCCTGCACTCTAATAACTCTTATCCAACATATTCATACTCTGCTCACACATTCCTTGGCTATACATTGGATATCTAAAATTCAAGCCTCTGTTTCCCTGTGCACTCTCTCACAATTACATTTCTCTTTTCCATTTAATAATTTCTTGAATCTTTGCTTCTCCTAAATCTTCTATAAAAACCTATTATAATTGAGAAACAAAGTACAAATTACTCGTAGAACCATTTTGACTTATAACTGGACTGCGGATCTTTATGCAACATAAAAATTGTCTGCATCGATTGCAAGAAACAGAAACTAAATCGAATGTTATTTCTTCCCTTAATGATTTTAATAGAAGAGAAATCTTATATTGACATCTTCAATTTTTAAAATTTGTCAAAAATTTCGAATTCCATCTACTCAATTTTGCTGTAAATGCATAAAGATCCGCAGTCTATTTATAACATAATACAAACGGTGAATACTTCTTTTCCTAAACGGGTCATTTCACACGAAATCGAACACTTTTCGGAGTACTGTTTCGGATTTTGTTAAAATTTGAATGTGTTGTAGTCTTTAGTGATCTATGAACAAATCAAAATTGTTTACAGACGGGTAAAAAATGCGTGTGTATCACCCTTTTTTCATTAACTAACAAACCGATGAAAATGAGTTTTTAGGAATTCATAGTGAACACGTAAAAATATCTACTAAAAATGTTGTCATTTGAACATGCCATTTCCATAGCACGGAACATTTTAAAAAATTTGAAAAAAATGAGGATATAGCCCCAAACGTTCCCTTTACGGACCTGTTTTTTAAAAAAATGGTCATTCTAAAATTGACGAAATCAAAATTATTTTAGTAAAGAAAGCTGACATTTTACTATAACTCTTGAACCATAAGAGATATCGGGATGAAATTTGAACTAAAATTCATTAAAAAATTATTCCTATCTACTGATAATTATTGTAATAACTATATAATTGTTTAAACTTTATTGTCTTAAAATAAAATTTAAAATGGTATACTTGTTACTTATTTAGTACTTCCCTAGATAATTTAAATTACCACACGACGTCTTTGGTTACAAATTTCTCTATGTTTCTTCAAATTTATTCTTCATATTGTGAATATTTCATCTCCATATTATAAAAATTATTTACTTACGACTATCTATTAAGGTGGAGTGGGGTAAGTCCGTCTACGGGGCAAGACCGTTAATTGATTATTTTTATTATAATATGAACGAAATTTCTCTAGCTTGTATTTATTAATGTAGTATAACCCAGATAGCACAAAGACGTTTTAAATAGGTCTTTAAGACGTCTGCAGTTGGACATTCTGCCATCTTAAAGATGTTCCGCATGTCCTACGAACATCTTCCGAACATCTCCTGAACATCTTGTGTTAGAAAACGATACGTCTTAAAGACATCTGTTTGACGTTTAAAAGACGTTCAGGAGATGTTTGTAGTACATTCGGGAGGTCTTTAAGACGTCCCTAAGAAGTAGAGAAGAGTAAAATTACATTTCGACAAAAACGAGTTTAAAGTTCAACCAATAAATAGCTTTATTAGAAGAATGCATGTTGAAGAATGCAATTATTATTAGAAGAATGCAATTGAAATTGAAATTGAAATTGAAATTGGAATTGAAACTGGAATTGAAATTGGAATTGAAATTGGAATTGAAATTGAAATTAAAATTGAAATTGAAATTGAAACAAAAACACTAACTCGAACAAGTAATACCAATGCTAATATAAAAACCACACTGTTTATTGTCTTAAAGAAGTCTTTTTAGGACGTAAGACTTTCAGACCTAACATAGACGTAAAATGGACGTCTTTAAGACGTCATGTGCTATCTGGGAAGTTAGTATGAACTATTCTACATAGATGTCGCCCAAGAATAAATGTGTTGTCCTCGCTTAAATCAACCAATGCCCCATGACTTGCCCCATTTTCGGGGCAAGTGCGTCCCTGTTGACACTTTGTACAATATCCTATCAAAATGATCATTTTCAAGCAAAATTAGAATCCTATATAATGCTAATTCATCAGTAATAACTGTGGCAAGAGTTTGATACCAAGAATGTTAATGTTATCATCAGTTTAAAGTCCAACTTTGCAAAAACTAGGGCGGATTTACCCCACTCCACCTTAATGTTCTTATTTTATTTGTCTGTTTATGATCGTAGAGCAGCTATATTCCTAATTTATAAATACAAAAATAGATGATTATCTATTGATGTTTTTATGTATATACGGTTTGAACTTTTTTGAGAAGTTAGAACAATTGGTATGCTACACAACGTGAACAAACTTTTTGGTAAAAATTCCAAGCTGTCGGAATTGCAGAGAAAATACTAAATGTTGTATTTCGCAACTTTTTCTATGTGGGCATGTAATTGAAGAAACGCATTGATTTTTTGCATTCAACTTTAAGTTTAAATTTCAACAACAAATTCAGGAAAACATTCAGGAAAACTTGTGGGTAGTTTTAAAAGTCTAGAATATTTTGGGACACAAGATATTTTAGATCTTACATTTCGAATTTTTGACTTTTGTCCAGTGGATCGAGTGCTGTGCGGGCGCGGCGACGTCTTTCGTAGCTGACAATAAGTCTTGTGATTTAGGCAGACACATTTTCCGGTGTTGTTACAGGAGGAAAGCTAGCCTGAACACGGAATAATGGTCTCGTGTTAGACGACCCGTTACGCGGTAGCCGACTAAAGTATTTTCGTGCTACAGGTGTGTCATAGACATGCTCGCTCCTTTTACGATGTCCTTCACGGCTCTGAACCGGTTGACCTCCTTTCCAACAATGTAATCCGATTGTTACGAATTACCCCCTGGAACATCCTGCGGCTAGCCCAAGACTAGATTTCTCTGATCCGGCTCTTTGCTAGACCCACTCGTTTCGGCTCTGTCTATTCTATCTGGAAGGGGAGACGATTCCGTGCACGGACACGGGCGTTTTCTATGGAACAACCGCTTACTCGTACCCTCGTCTGTTCAAAGGATGACCTATTGTTTTCTGGGTCATGGTTAATTGGATAACGGGCGTAATGACTGTACGATGCGTTGGGAAGAAATCTTCCGGTGTCGGTGTCCAAACAGGGCCTGCGTATATTACGGTGAAATAACTTGAACAGTCGGAGGCTGTAAATCACGAACAAAGGTTTCCTGAACGTACAGGGTGTATAAAAAGTAATGATTATTCGTTCTAGGGGTGAATCTACACCTCTGGATTTGTGGACATTTGCAAGAGAAACTTGCCGCAAAATTGTTTATAACAAAGAAAATTGTTATTAAAGTTTTCTTTTACATCAATACCGTCCGCTCATCCAGAAGAGAAAAAATTTGAAAGAAGCCATATGTCGCAAACAAATTGAAATATATGCTGTTACAGTTTTTGCAAAATTTGATTGTGTGGACTTATACGTATAGACACAATTTTCTTGAAATTCTACAAGTTTACCACATATTGTCAAGGTTATATTCTGCAATATTTCAGCTTTAATTTGAGAAAAAATCATCGTTCTATCTCATTTCTATCGAAAGTTATTTGATTTCGACACAAAATTCATCGGTTTACCCCATTGTGCTGCGCGGCGGTCGGGCGGCCACTCTGTTGCACCCACTAACGTACCAATAGACAGGTGACTAGTGACATTACGATCCGTACTTCAGTAAAATCGCGTTAATTTGGAAACGGCTGTGTTCTGTACGGAGAATTATCGTGTAGGGACACTATTTTTTTTATGACTGAGTCTACCGCGCCGACCGCTCCGAAAGTACGAGGATAGTCCCAGAAATACCCGACCTAACAAAGAAAACACAAAAAATTTGGGAAAAAATAACTTTACTTCTCAACGTAGTCTCCTTTTAACTCGATACACTTTCCCCAGCGATGTCCAATAGCTTTGATACTAAGTTTATAGTGAGATCCGTCGTGCTCCTTAAAATAGCCATCAACCGCAGACTCCACCTCTTCATTGTTGGCAAATCTTTTACCACCGAGCCATTTTTTCAAGTTTGGAAAGAGAAAATAGTCTGAGGGGGCTAAATCTGGCGAATAGGGTGCGTGAGGATGCAATTCGAACTTTAACTCATTGATTTTGGCCATCGTGATACCGGATGTGTGAATTGGTGAATTGTCCTGATGGAACAACACTTTCTTTCTCGCTAAATGCTATTGGTGGCTGTCAAACAAATACTAAACAACGTAGCGTCTTCAGACTTCAAACTTAAGCTTTATAAAGATTGTACTTTTGGCTATAGTAAGTTTTTAAATAACAACCACCAGCTATATGTCAAGGTCGGGTACTTCTGGGACTAACCTCGTACAAAGGAAGCCGAACGTAGAAAAGAACAGCATGTAAACACCGATCGCGCTGTCCTTCCTTGCGCCCGAAACTTTCATAATTAATTATACCATCAAATACAGTTGAAATGATATCGTGTTTAGTACCATTTTAATCAGAAAAATGCCATAAATAAGTTGGTGAAAGTCCCATAAAAAAGTAGTGGAAAATAAAGAAGTTTTGTAATCCGATCAGTAGTGGCAGTTCGAGCTTCGTGGCCCATGCGACGTTGCCCCTCAGTGGAGAGGATAGGCCCTTGACAAATTCTGGGTAGGCGGTCGCTGAGAAATAACGCGACTTTACTGTAGGGATGTTAAGATCCGTACTATAGGCAGTTTCTGTGTATGATTGAGAAACGGAAGAATCTGCGATCACCAGTTCTTAGAAAGTACGCACGTTTTTAAGGATAATTTTCAATTTTAGTATGCATTCTTTATGACATTGATGACTTTATGGCACTTTATGATATGAGAATTTAGGTTTAAAAAAAAGACGAGAACACATACTTAAAAATCAATGAAACTCGACCGTCACACTGTAGTCTAAAAGTCAGTTCTAACGCGAATAAATTAAAAATAGCAACTAACGTAAATCTGTTAAAATTTATACTTGTATGATAGTTTGATATGTATACTACAATAACAAAAGCAAAATTAGTAAATCACATCACCGTATTATTGTTGGCAAGACTGTCAATATTCCAGTAACCACATTTTGGTTTTCCGCGTTAATCAATTGCTACAAATTATAACCTCAAAATATAGAGTTCTTTCTTGAAGTGTGCATAGTCTTAGTATCTTGTTATAACGTGTAACTGGAAATGGTAGGATTACGTTTCCTTCACACACTTTATGATATATTTTATGAACTGATACTTTTTAAGAAAAATTATTAGAATGTCGTAAGTTTTACAAAATTTGCACGCATTTGCACGCGTTGCGAAGTATTGTATTTGAAAGCTTACTTCATTTCCATAAACGGCAAAGAGAAAACGCGATCCCCCGCAATCCCATTATCATTTTATTTTAATATTTTAGTAAACGTATCTACGATCACCCGCTTAAAGTTGTTCGAAGAATGGTTCAAATTGAAGAAGTTGAAACGAAAGGATTGCGTTAGTGGATTACTTGAGGGTATTTTTACCGGAAGGAATGTGAGCGGACACAATATTGAAGGAATTTTAGAGAACTTTATCAAAAATACTGAGAAACGTTGGAAAATAGGCGATAATTATAAAGATAGATTTCTGTCAAAAAATAAGACTTTGTTAGAATCGACCATAGTATTCCTCTTTAATGAGATTGACATTCACGAACTTGAACTCGCAAGAGTTGGAAAACCATTAAAAAATTTTAATGAATGTAGTATTAGATTAATAATTATTATATTAATAAACAAGTATTCGGTATTATAAATTATGTTTCATTTACTTTACTCAAATATTTAAAAGTAATTTTTACATAAAATGTCAATTTTTTCCTCGCACAATAATTAATTCGCACTAGAACTGACTTCTAGACCACTGTGCATCAGCTTGAACAAAATTGACTCGATTTTGATAGAATTCATGGAGAAAATTTTACGATTCCAGTCAGGCTTAAATCTGCGTTGTATGTCTATTAATGTAATGCATTTATTGTATGCGATTGTAATTAAATTAGGTTTTCGTTACACGATTTAAACAATTTTATATATTTACGATAAAACTATTGGAAAGAAACACATTTGAAATGAAGTTATGACGTCAACATTTACAGAAAGTTTATTTTGCACAGATTTTAAAATTGAATGAAAGGCTAATATTTCCATTGTTTTGATTAAAATAGCTTTTTGAACATATAATATTTTTGATACAGTCTTGTTTGACTACATAATTTTTTTTCATTACCTACTACGTATTTTTTTTCGAACGTTTACGTCTATTACACGCCAATTATGGCACAATTGTCTGTATTACTCCCAGTCTTTATATTTAACTTTCGAAATTTCATTCGTTGGACACAATCGATTTCGATCCTGAAAAAATTCATTAAAAAATTTTATACAAGTTTTACAGTAATGATTGAAATAATTTGTAAGAAGTGACAATTTTATGTCTTATCGTAGTTAATGTGTAATTGTTCCAACGAGCGGTTTACTTGCAACAAGTAATTGAATCTTTCGGAGTCCAATTAAATGCGACTAACGAAGCTTAAATTCAATTGTAAATGTTTCTAAATCCAATTTTCTTTCTCAATTTGGTAAAATAAATCTAGTCAACACATTTTTTATTACTTTTGTATTTTTTGAAATCCGTAAAATAAACTGTTGATATATAACGTCATGATACAGAAATTAATACTGTTCCGAGAACTATTGTATACATATACATTCCAGGAACCATATCTGCGGGTGTTGACATATGACGGCATGATACAGAAATGAATACTGCTCCGAAAACTATTTTACTATTTTAGTTTATACATGCCAGGGACCATATCTGCCGGTCTTGTTACATTAAACTTTGTGATGTGTTTCTGTTTAAAATAAGAAATAGAGCCGCGGCCCTTTTGGCTCCGCATGCCGACATGACTCAGATTCTTGGTATAAAACGTATCGACGAGCTCCGGACAGAGTCGCCAGAAAGTGATCAAACCAGCACTCGAGGGGTTACAAGGTACCCCCTCTCTGATGACCAGAGTAGAGTAATAGTGGCACGTTGCGCCGCGCACGCAGAGAGGGGGTACATCATCTCACCGTGACTCCCCTCATCTGGCGACATTGGCTCTGGAGCCCGGACCACAGTCAAATCCTAGCTTTGGAAGACAGAGCATCTATATAAATATCGTTTAAAAGGTATCTGCCTCTTTCTTTATTACAAAATTACCTTGCTTCCCAAAAACCAACATAAATAAACTCCATTTGTCTTTTAGTTTGATCCCTCCATAGGATATAGAAGATTATTCAACAATTAATATATCTTTGGAATGTTGAATTAATTGTTTTATGTAAGAAAGTTTATGTTTGTAAAAAGGAATTTATTGACATAAAAATGCAGTGGAAATTTATTTTCTTCATTACAAGTTTTATTAGTGTCAAAAGAAAATATGCCGTTGTGATAATTATTAACTAATCGCATTATACACAATGATAGTGCAACAATTAATTCCATTACATGTATAATTTCGTTAGACATTACAAACATCCTCAATGTTTAAAAAAATTCTTATTTCCAAGTAGTTAAGAAATGTAAGAAACTTTATTTAAATATTTTCTTAATATTTTACAAAATAGCCACGTAAACTACGTAATCCATTTTTTTAAACAATTTTTTTTAACAATTCCTTAAAGCAACTATAATATACGAATTTCGCGATGTTTTATTAATCTAAATACTTCGTAAAATAGAACGTGTATTTTACAAATATTCAAAATCCGTAAATACAGGAATATTTGTAGTACATTTTTGATATGCAGTTATCTTCAGTAGTCAATTTAATATGGCCACACCCTCCCCCCCCTTCATTTTGTGCTACGACCCCTGTTTCACGTGTAATATACAGGCTGCATTCATATTACTTCCGATTTCTGTTCATTACTCTCCTCATCCTTGCATCTAAATGAAATATTAAAACATAATGACGTGCTATGCAAACAATGAGTAAGTGTTACTCGGAAATGATTACCATTGACATGGGAGACTAATAAAATTAATAGACACTAACGAATATGCATTAATTAGACTTTATTGCTTCCCAAGGAAATCCTCCAATATCTATTTTACTGCTAGAGAAGTGTGTGTGTTAATATTTAATATCTAGTATTTAATACGATGTATAAAGAATGTCAAAAGTGATAGCTCTTATTCCAATTATAGCTTTATTGTGATATGTGTTCGAAATAATTAAATTTATCATTATAAATAGACTGCGGAAAATGAAATTTGTTATTTTTTGAGACGATTTTTAAGAAGAGGGAGTCAAATAAGATGTTATTTTCAGTGGTAGTCTGAAATATATCAAAATTTGACTAAATTCTGTCGAAGGATATTTGCTGGCATTTCTTGAAAATTTTCAGAAGCCATAAATCCATGAAGATCCGAAATATAATTATAAATTACGAACATTAGTAATTAGAAAGTAAATCTAAGTACAGCTTGTCAAATCTAGCTGTGCGGTTGACCAAAACTTAGGAATGCGCAGAAAAAAACAATATGCGCACCCGACGAGAGAAAGATGCAACATTTGAACAGTAAGATACACACCTCGTCAAAAGTGCGTACTGTCCATTATTTCTTACAACAGTAAACATATAAAACAACTGTTTATATGTTTGTGTGAATACAGTTGTGTCACTTTACTTTTTAACTCAACTGTCGCCACGTGCATCGTTTGAGAGGTGACGATCGGTTCTCTATCGTTGCGAAGTTCCGCCTATTTACCACTGCGCAGCGGGGTTATTTCCCCTTGCAGCAGAGTTGGGCAAATTTTATTTCGAATAACGAATAAAGAATAACGAATAAATCCCAGGATTTATTCGAGAATAACAAATAACGATTTTATTTGCTGAGAAATTATTCGTAGCTTACGAATAACGCTTTATTCGTTATTCGTTAGTCACGAATAAATCCCGGGACTTTTATTCGTTATTCGTTATTGTAAATGACGGCAGCGAATAAGAATAAAAGCCGAGAATAAGCGCAGCCGGCGGCGGGCCGCTTTTGAAATAGGAACCCGACGTCGACACTGAACACTCGGGGCTCTGAGTCGTCGGCGCGATGTCATTCGATACCATTATTCGCTCGCTGGGTTATTCGAATAAAAATTCATTCGAATAAAGATTTATTCGAACTTCTCTTCGAATAAAATTTTATTCGTAATTTTTATTCGCTGGGAATTCGAATGAAATTACATTCTCTCTCTGCCTTGCGGGGGACATGCAGCCGCACAGCTAGATTTGACAAGCTGTAGATCACTTTAACATAGCAGCAGCTTTAAATATAATCTACTGTAATTATTTGTTATAATCATTTAATATTTTTATATATTGAGGTAATCCTAGAGTATATTTTATGTTGAAGGTCGTGTGAAGGTCGACATGTCACACATCGTTGAATTTGTGTTTTTATGTGATATAAGGAAATATGTACATACTCCCATTTAAACAAAGACTTCGATGACCATGAAATCTCGAAAAGAGTGACACTGAGCAATTTTTTTTGTCTGTTAACGCAATTGCCTCTTCAAAACGAATAATCTTTTCCTCCGATATCTTTTCCTATTCCATAAAAAATAAGCAAAATTTTTAATATGGTCAAGTTAGGTCAAACACCCTGTATACTCATACATAAAATATTCTAATATAATGTGAAATGTAACATAAACATAATTACAGTGGGTAACGACAGTATTCGAACGCCTTTTAATACAAAATAACTTCTTTTATAATCCTACCAAACCACCTGATTGTTTATAATCAAGTAGAAGCAGTGGCTTACGAAATGACATGCAAAAATTATTTTCCAAAAATTATAATTTACAAGGTTACATGCAAAAGTAAAAAAGGCATCTTTCAAAATTTTTTTCTTTGGGCCCATAATGAAAATTTAAAATATATGTTTTGTAGATCTATGCTAGTTATACACATGCTGAAAATTACGTCGAAATCGATTGACATACATACTAGCTACAAGCGGTTAAAAATGGTAAAATCGTAGTTTTACACGACTTTTGATCAGTTTCTGCTTAAAATCCACAGTGTCGTTTTTTCCTGCGTCAACCGATTTCGATGAAATAGATCTACAAAACATACATTTTAAATTTTCCTTAAGGGCCCAAATAAAAAAGTTTTAAAAAATGTCTTTTTTTATTTTTGCATGTAACCTTGTAAATTATAATTTTTGGAAAATCTTTTTTGCATATCATTTCGTAAACCAATGCTTCTAATTGATAAGAAAAAATCAGGTCGTTTGGTGCAATTATAAGAAAGGTAGTCTATCTTAAAGGGCGTTCGAATACTTTCGTTACCCACTCTATTCTTTAATTAATTCTGCAACTTCTTTAATAACTCATACAGGATGATCAGATCCTGCTTGTATTTATTAACGATAGAATCTTATAAGAGTGATCTTTCAAAATTCATCTTCTAAGAGTTGCTATGGAGAGTAGCTATGAAGACGTTGCTATAGAGAAATCATGTTTGATCCAATTCAGCGTATTCGAATGTGAAGCATAGAATATGTATATTAACCCTCAGCACTCGAATGATGATTCTCTGAAAGAGGCGCCACTAAAAATTGCTTTTCCATTATTCAAAATATTGTTTACATCATTAAATATGTCGATATCTATTCAATTACTAAGTAAGTACCTGAATTGCAACAACCTGGAGTGGTTTAAATAGAAGTTTATTTTTTCCCTTAATATATGTTTGTAAGCTTTGTGTATAGGCCGGTGAGTTACATAGATGCTCGAGAGAGGGCGGGACTTGAGAGGTTAGGAAAAAGTAAACAGATAGACAGAGTGACAGTTCAATTGATTAATTCAATGATTAATTACCTTGATAATTCGTGAGAAAACAAATGAATGAAATCTTTATGTTTAAAAATCTACTAGTACAAGTTTCTATAAAGAAGATCTTATGTTGAGAGAATATAGGGAAGCACAAACATTTAATTGTTGATTCTCTATATTTTTAGGTTAGTGTGACACGTGGGAAGTATGTAATAAATATTTATTATGCAATTAATAATAAACCTCTATATTTTTAGACGAATCAACCTTGTGTTTTTGCTGAACAAAGGAGCTTTTAACAATATTATATGTTTAATAGGTTGAAAATAATAATAATAGTATATTTAAATTCTTCTAATCTGTTCACAGATTTAAATCACACCTAGTCATTTTTGTTATAAATGCATAAAGCCCGCTATCTAGTAATATCAGTTAGTAAAATCTGTACATGTAAAAAAACTATTTCTTTAAGCGTTCTAGACGCGCATATAAATAAATTGTTCAATTCTGTACAGCAGCTGCTTCGTATCTCGTGGAATCAGCTCGTTAAACCCCATTAAGGCGTTCGCCTTCGATTTTCTTATTTGGAAATGCACCGGTTGACTCGAACGTTAATTGCAATCCAGTATTGCATTCAGTTCGTTCGCGGTATGTTAGCAGCATGCGGTTTCGAGCTGGTGGCAATTAAGCCGCGGGATTTTCGTGACTCGAATTAACACTACAATCGAAGCAATTAAGCTTGTGTTAATCTCTTTCGGGACGCAGGCGCACAGCCTTTCTGTTTGCGCTCGATAATCTAAGAGATAAGTGCAACCGAACGCATGCTGCTCGAAAGCTTTCGTTCCTTTAATAACTTTCATAACTTGATCCCCTTTTCCAGCTTGTGTCAGCAGATCGATTACATTTCATTAATTTCTGGCGTGGAAAATTAATCGCCAATTTACTCACCACTCGAAAATGTTATCTGTTACATTCAATTTTGTCCTACTTCATTATTAATATATCACCAAATAAAATAATCAATCCCTTAGACCATATACAGGGTGTTTTGTCTAAAACTGGACACTTAAATATCTCCTCTATCTCTGAAAATACAAAAAATGTTTCTAACATAATCTAAATAATTTCAAAAGATGAACCAGATGGAAGAATCGTTTTTTATAAATTGTAATTTTTTAATCGTTTTTTCAAGGTCACTCGTGTTTTTTTACATATATACACACATTTTTTGTTGTTGTATATTATAGCAAACATTATTCTGCATTCATCCATGTTTAATAGCACGACCTTGAAATGACCGTGAACTTTTAAATTTGCTAATTAATGCTGAACTTTCTTTCAGTGACATTTCAGATTTTAACGGTAACAGAAATTTGACCATGAACATGAACTTGTAAATAATCACATTTATTACTGCAATAAATGTTCGAAATGATGTCCTTCCGTTGTGATACATTTCGTGAGGCGAAAGACGACAGATTGTACAGCTCTTTCGATTATTTCAGGTTTCATATCAGCACATGCAGAAATTATTCTTTCCTTCATATTTTCTGGCGTCGTGGGCTGCTCTTGATAAACCGTACCCTTTAATGTCCCCCACGAGAAAAAATCAAGCGGGGTGAGATCGGGTGAACGAGCCGGCCATGATACCAAGACCAATCCAACGATTTGGGAATTTTTCGTTGAGGACACGTGTTGCAATATGGGAAAAGTGTGCTGGACACCCATCGTGTTGATACCATAATACTAGACGGTCCCTAAATGATTGCGTACCGTTGATGAAATGCGGCCCAATTATCTCATTATTTAGAATACCACACCATATTTAGAATACCATGGTCTCTGCTTATCGAGTTGTCTAAACCTAAACCATCGTGGATTTTCAATCGACCAATAATGCATGTTCTCGAAATTCACCTGACCATCATTTGTAAAGGATTCTTCATCCGTAAAGAATACTGTTTGGAAAAACATTTCATCACTTTCATATTTCCGTATACCACATTGAGAAAAGTGTACGCGGTTTTCAAAGTCTCTTCCATGGAGCTCTTGGTGAAGAAATAAATGGAAAGGATGAAATTTTTGTGAATTAAGAATCCGGAATATGCTTGTCACACTAATACCGGTTTCACGTCTACGTTGCCTTACACTAACATGCGAGTTTTGATTAACTTTAGCAAAGATATTGTTCACATTTGCTTCATGAGTAACAGTCTTACGTGTCACACGAATGTTTCTGTTAACACTACCAGTCTCACAAAATGTTTTAACAATACTTGAGTATGCAGAACGTGATGGACAAGAACGTTCTGGAAATCTGTCTTTGTAAATTCGTATTGCTTCTCTTAGACACTTCTCTTAGCCATTTGATTTTCTCCTGTTCTGAATAACTCATTATGGATCGCTTGTCGATACACTGAGAAATCTAGCAGCGAGCAAACTCTTAAATACATATCTCTCTCACTCTCTATGTGCACAAAGGAATGATACAATGTGTTCATTTACAAGTTCAAGTTCATGATCGAATTTCTGTTACCGTTGGAATCTGAAATGTCGCTGAAAGTAAGTTCTGCATTAATTAGCAAATTTTAGTGTTCACGGTCATTTCAAGGTCGTGCTATTAAACATGGATGAATGCACAATAATGTTTGCTATCACATACAACAACAACAAATCTGTATATATATATATGTAAAAAAACACGAGTGACCTTGAAAAAACGATTAAAAAATTACAATTTATAAAAAACGATTTTTCCATCTGGTTCATCTTTTGAAACTATTTAGATTATGTTAGAAACATTTTTTGTATTTTCAGAGATAGAGGAGATATTTAGGTGTACTGTTTTAGACGAAACACCCTATATAATAATAATAATAATAATAATAATAATTTGGTTAATTCATTTTTTAGTAAAAATTGAAAATTAAAATTGAAAATTGTAAATAGCACTCGGAGGGGACTGAAAATATTTCTAATATTATTCACGTTAACTGTGATTTACTGCTAATACAAAAATATAATAGAAATATAAGTATATCGTGGCATCCCGGTGTAATGGAAGAAACGCTTAACTTACACTAACATCAGGATTTTCTAACCACCGAAAACAGATTTAAAATGCAATACAGAACCTCGCTTATCCTAACTAAACAGGTAAACATGTTCTAATATTAGAACAGTTACTCACAAGGGAACTCCGGTGACTGATACACGCCGATTTTGGTGAAACTTTGCACAAGTGTTCGTTAGACCCACTTAACAATTCAGCGAAATTTCATTTGTGCCCGTTGTTTACTTTAAGGGAGAAATCAAGCTTTCTGTCTTTGTAAATAAGTGCCTATAATTCGCAAGCCACAAAAGATATAAAATAATTATTGGAGCAAAAGTTATATCGTATTTTTGGGACCACAAACCTGACCGATAAATTTTTTGGAAAATAAAAATTTTGTAAATGCTTTTTTTAAAAAGATGTGCGCACAGATTTATGGACCCAAAGATACGAAATAACTTTTATCCCAGCCAGTTTTTGATATTTTTGGTCGTTTTCGATTTATAGGCATTTCCCTATAAGGGTTAATTTCTCCCTTAAAGTAAAAAACGGGTACAAACGAAAGACGACTAAATTGTTAGGTAGATGTAATGCACACTTCTGCAACGTCTCGTAAAAATCAGCGTGGATCAATCGCTGGGGTTCCCTAGTCAGTTATAATGCTAGATTGAATTTTATTAATTTTTACAATAAATAGTGTTTCATAAGGATCGTCTTGGATCGAGCTACTAACGTCTGAAGCACGTTGGAATAATGAAGACTTTAGTCATCGGAGGTTCGGATAATCGAAGTCCTACTGCACATTGCATGTAATTGCATTTTTTGAAAATTTTCGGATGCCACAAATCCATAAAGATCTCAAGTCTAATTATAAATTATGAAAGTTAGTAATTAGAAAATAAATCTAAATAGGTCACTTTGATATAACAAAAGCTCTGGATATAATCTATCGTAATTATTTTTTATAATCATTTAATATTTTTACACATTGAAATAACCCAAGAGTATATTTTATACATATTAAAGATCGCGTGGAGGTCAACACATCGCACATCGTTGAATTTCTGTTTGTATGAGCTGTAAGACTGTTGTAATGAAAATATGTAGTCCCATTTAAAATAAATCTTTGATGACCTTGAAATCTCGAAAAAAGTGTTACTAAAAATTTTTTTCCCTATTACCTCATTTGCCTCTTCGAACCGAGACTCTTTTCCCCTGACATTTTTTCCTATTCCATAAAAAATAAGCGAAATATTTAAGATGGTCAAGTTAGGTGGAATACCCTGTATACTCATACGTAAAACATTGTAATATAATGTGACATATAACAGAAACATAATTACAGTGGGTAATGGAAGTATTCGAACGCCCTTTAAAACA
Organism: Lasioglossum pauxillum; assembly: GCA_933228785.1. Classification (NCBI taxonomy): domain Eukaryota; kingdom Metazoa; phylum Arthropoda; class Insecta; order Hymenoptera; family Halictidae; genus Lasioglossum; species Lasioglossum pauxillum. The sequence continues at coordinate 28,154,330 of OW121700.1, forward strand.
AAATAACTTTTTTATAATTGTACCAGATATGGGATATGAGATACCAAATACAGTAAAGTCGCGATAGTTGTCGACGACCGGGTATGCGATAGTTGTCAGGTGCCTACCCACTCCACTGTCGGCCAAGGAAGGACAGCGTATGGGAAAGAAAGAAACGCGGACAGTCGCCATCACCGGCACAGTTCAAAGCAGTGTTGCCAGACTGAGAAAATCGAGGGGAATTAAGTACCCCCTCTCTGATGACCAGACCAGTCCACGGCACGGGCACCGTGGTTCAATGTAGCCAGATGAGGGAAGTCACGGTGAAATGGTGTACCCCCTCTCTAATGACGGGGAATGAGTGGGGCGAATGGAAGACACGTTGCACGTGCGCGATGGGGACCGTGGAGTGTGCGTGTGAGCACGTTGCTGGAATGGAATAGTGGAAGGGGCAAGGAGGAAAGTACGGGAGGTCCGTTTGGAGCTCATTCTGGCTTAACTGCCGTGGTCTACCGGTCTTAGTGGGCGACGTTGGAGTGTGCGCATTAGTGTGGACCTTATTTTTCGACCATGAAATTTTGGGCAGGAAGCCCCCTAATATTGTTCCATTTCATGAAAAAATGATATATCCAAAGTTTTAGATCAATCGGATGTCGGGAAGGGGTGGCGCATTGAAGGGATGGACCACGTAAAATTTTTTTTGCGAGATTTTTTTTACGGCTCCAAAATTGTGTCGTTGGGTAAGAAAATAATTCCTCTAGAGGATGAAGTTGATCGGATAAAGGGAAGACGTGCCACATTGACGTTGAATGTGCGAAAAACATGAAATTCTATAGGAATGGGAATATTTGTTGTTTTTCACACATTCAACGTCAATGTGGCACGTCTTCCCCTTATTCGATCAACTTCATCTTCTGAAGGAATTATTTTCTTACCCAATGACACAATTTTAGTGGGTGTCGTAAAAAAAATCTCGCAAAAAATATTTCACGTGGTATACCTAAGGTCCACCCTAATGCGCCACCCGTTTCCGACGTCCAATTGATCTAAAACTTACGATATATCATTTTTTCATGAAATGGAACAATATTGGGGGGTGTCGTGAAAAAGATCTCGCAAAAAAATTTCATCAGGTATAGTTAAGGTCCACCCTAGTCCGCATGGTGCTGGAATGGGATAGTGGAAGGGGAAAAGGAGCAGAGGAAATGAAGCCACTTTCTACCTCATCTGGTGACACTGGTTCAAAGGCTCGCGTGTTCTCTTTGATCCGTACTTACATGATGTCCTTCTCTAGGTTCGGCTTTTAATTGAACTCTCGGCCAGTCGGCACGGTAGATGCAATCATAAAGAAATAATGTCGGTATGCGATAGTTGTTCGTGCAGAGAACACAGGCTGGTTATCAACTATCGCGACTTTACTGTAATATACAGGGTGTCCCAAAATTCGTGAAGGACCCGAAAGGGGGTGGTTCCTGAGACCATTCTAAGAGACATTTTCCTTTGCACAAAAGTCAAATCCGGCTTTGTGTAGGAGTTATTAACGAAAAACACGGACCAATCAGAGCGCGTCCTGGCCCGGCGCGCCACGCCGCGCTGGCAAGCGAGTGTCGGTGGTACGCCGCGACATCGCAACGAGCAAGAGTTTCTCGATAATGTGAATCCTCTCCGATTTCGATGAGTTTTGGATATGTTGTCAAGACCAGGATTCTGAACAACATTTCTCTTTGGACTATTTGGCGGTCGGCTTTAGTTTACGAGATGATCGTAAAAAAAAAGAAGAAGCAGAAACTGATTGTATTAAAAACTCAGTTATTCAGCCGTAAATCCATTTGCTGCTTCGAAATGTGTGTCACTGGGTCACTCGGTGACGAACTGCACAGATGTCTTCCGGTATACGCACGGTTACCCATCGACTCTACGTACCAATCTGCAGGAAAAACTAAACATGTGTTTGCCATAAATCTTACAGCGGTCCTTCTCGCATCCTGTTTTTCGTCTCATTGTCCCGTCGTTTTCGTAAACGTGCTACAGCGCGTATTTCGAATTTCGACACGCTAAATGCCCTTCCTAAGTTCTTTAGAAAAATCTTGCAGAAAATCAGTGTCGTTCGAGTCGCGGTAGAGAGAACATCTCCAAAGATTTGTCAATTCAAAGCTAACGGTTGCTATTAGTTGTGTTTTTGATAGTGATATTTAAACTAATCACTAGACTGCGGATATGGCAATTATTATTAGTACATAACTATGTGTGTAGACAAATGTGAACAGTGATTGTGAGTGTGGAAAAATTTCAAGGCATCTGTGTGAAATAAACATACGAATTATTTAACGATTCGAAAGTGAAAGTGAAATTCTGGATCGTCGACTTGACCGCGCATCCCTTAGGCCTTATTACTATCTACCACCGGCTGTGCAGTTCGTCGACCTGGCCGTATGTCACTTACCTTTCGGTGCTGCCGTATACCTGAAGACATCTGTGCAGTTCGTCACCGAGTGACCCAGTGACACACATTTCGAAGCAGCAAATGGATTTACGGCTGAATAACTGAGTTTTTAATACAATCAATTTCTGCTTCTTCTCTTTTTTTACGATCATCTCGTAAACTAAAGCCGACCGCCAAATAGTCCAAAGAGAAATGTTGTTCAGAATCCTGGTCTTGACAACATATCCAAAGCTCATCGAAATCGGAGAGGATTCACATTATCGAGAAACTCTTGCTCGTTGCGATGTCGCGGCGTACCACCGACACTCGCTTGCCAGCGCGGCGTGGCGCGCCGGGCCAGGACGCGCTCTGATTGGTCCGTGTTTTTCGTTAATAACTCCTAAACAAAGCCGAATTTGACTTTTGTGCAAAGGAAAATGTCTCTTAGAATGGTCTCAGGAACCACCCCCTTTCGGGTCCTTCACGAATTTTGGGACACCCTGTATAATTGGCATAATAAAGACTGTAGACATCGGAAGTTCGGATAATTGAGGTTCTACTGCACATTGCATGTGAATTATGCTTGATAAATAAACGGAACAAATTATAATTATCTTTTCAAGTAATCGCGATAGACAATTTATTGTTCATCTCTCGTGTATAATATTCCGCTTTGTTGCATTGCTTACTTATGTGCTAATCAATAAATATGCGAATATTAATTCAGACAATTATTGAACATTTAATTCAATTTGATGCTTCATTGCCCCAGATTTACAATTCCATAACATGCATACTAATCGATTTGCTCATGTAGTGTATACCAAGTGCCACTGCAATCTGGATGCGGATATACCAGACTTTTGTTATGACATACCGAAAATGTACGAAGCATATCCGAAAAATAAGGATTGTTCTGGTATTAAATAAAATAATTTATATGTTGCATTGCAGATTGAGAAAATATTTATTTTACTCAAGACTTTAGATAATAATAATTGAATTCTATCCATACAATTATTACATATTACATTATGATTGTAAATTTTCGACAACTGATTAATTAAGAAGAAAGTTCCATTTTCTTTAATGTCAACTTTTCATAAGCAGCACATTAAAATTTTTTTAAGTAGATATCATCATTTCAATGTTACAAATAACAAATATTTTATGAATTATCTAGTATCAGTGGCTTCGTTAGAAATTTATCATGTTCCGTAACTAGGCAGATCTTTATGTAAAATAAAAACTGTCCGAATCAATTGTAAAAAACTATAATTATACAAACAATTAAAACACTATGCAAACAATTGCAACTAAATAGGTATTCTCTTTTAATTACTTTAATAAGTCGAAGGTAATATAACAATATTCTTAAATTCGTCTAATGCAGTGTTTCCCAACGCGGGACCAACGACTCACAAGGGGGAATTTGATTATTATTAAGGAGGCACTTCGATCAACTTAAAATTCTATCTATAGTTATACAGTAAAGACCCATTCTAAGTCCGGCAGAGGAGACCGTTCTATGTCACTTCGCCTACCCATTCCACTGGGGGGCATACCCAGCGAGGAGCCCAGAAGCTCGAGCTGCCTCGGTCGCTGAGCAATTTAAATATGCCGCGTAATCCAATACGAGTTGGGTATATCAGTGTGAACCACTACTAATCCAATTACAAAACTTCTTTATTTTTCATTCTTTTTTTATGGGACTTACACCAACTTGTATATAGCATTTTTCTGATTACAATCACACTAAACACGATACAATTTCAACTGTAAATCAAAAATATAATTGTATTTAGTAGTTTAATTGTCGGCGTGGAGTAACAATAGGACATAGAAGAGGAATTCTTTCATAGAAGAAAAATTCAAAACTTGTTTAAAATACTAATGCGATGAAAACTTTTTTATTTCCAATTTTCTTCTTATACAACCTTTCTCAAGATGTTTTTCACATTTTTCTGATTAAAATGAGCCGTTTAAAAATCTCCAACGGGCTGTAGTTAACCTCTTAATTCACCTCCGTTAATTTGCAAAATTCTAGTCTAATTCTTTTAGAACATATTTTCAAGATATTGCTTTATGTATATAGCATATGTTAAATATATGATAAATTATAAATTATGCTTTTTGTGTACAATAAATATGGGTCAAATTGTATCTTGTTTGGTATCATTTTAATCAGAAAAACGTCGCAAAAAGCTATTTTTTTATTGCGCCTTCGGCCGCGCTGGTCGTGTTTACATGCTGTCCTTTTCTACGTACGGCGCGGTCGACAAAGCCAGAACAAAACAGTGTCCGAGAGAATTGACTTAGAGTGGGACTTGTTCTTTTCGATCATCTAAAAATACTACCGACTGATTTAAAAGAAATATTTTCTGATTTGAAACAAATTGATTTGGATGATGCAATCAATTTTAGTGGATTTGTCTGTTATTTCAAATATACAGTATCAAGAAGAACTCGCAGAAATGCAAAATGATGAGTTAATACTTTATTTAATATAAAAGGAGCGATGACATATCTTTGTGAGGAAACAGCAATTAAATATCCAAATTTAACGAAACGTGCAAGAAAATATGTCACTGTTTCCATCTCCATATTTAGCTGAATGTGGATTTGGTTCCATAAATGATTTACTGCTAAAAAAGAAATCGGCTGGATGTAAGATGTAACACAACGTGGAGACTAAAGCTAATTAAACTCGAACCTAACATAAACTAAGGTTCTCTTTGCAGCAAGCATCAAGTACAAGGGTCTTACTAAATGTAAATAATAAATAATTACTAATAATTAAAACTATATAGACAAATCTTTCATTAAAATTATTTTGTACATGAATTTCAGTTCGCCATTATGTTTTAAAAATTTACTTACTGTATTTCCCCAACAATTTCCTAGTGATTTCTTCCTGAAACCTATCATTTAAGTTTCTTCAGTGAACAATTCAGTTTTTGAATATTAAAAATTATATACATATATGTTACATAGGGGGCATAATGATTTTAGAAAGGGTTAGGTGGGCATGGCACAAAAAAGGTTGGGAAACACTGGTCTAATGTCTTTTTAATTTTATATTTCGCCTATTCATTTTTGTTATAAATGCCTAAAATCCGCAGTCTCGTTAAGACGCCTATCATTTCAATCGGAGGAAATTGATAACATTGAATTTATTATTACCAATAACTATCGAATCACGTGAAACCGCAAATACCTTGCATTATGTTTTCTCGGCGTATGTACATATATGCGAAACGTTGTAATCGTGAGAGTGTACATTAATCCAATCGATCTCGAAAGTTGTACATATTGCAGTCTACTGAAAAGTTGCGAGACCAACAGCGGCTTGTTAAGTCCTAAACCATAATTGGCTCAATGAATTTCTATTGAAGTGAGTTGTGCTTAACAAGCTGCAAAATAAAGTTAGTCAGGTCACTGGAATAATACTCGGAATGGTTCTCCGCAAAAAAATGTATTTTCACACACATAATTAGCAGTTTTCACTAGTCAGAAATAAAACTGACTCTCAGAAGAATCTCACCCTTTAATTTAATTAGTTTCTCCGACATTGTAGACATGAAAAGAGGTTTCAAATGATTGATAAATATTTATAATACGTTCTAATCTTACAAATACTGTTACTAAAGTACTCCTTAACATTCCGTAGACCGAATAATTCTGAGAAATATTCAATTCAAAAGTTATAATAATTTACCACTCTCTAGTGGTTTAAGGAAAAGTTTTGTATTTCTAAATGTAATGTACATTCAGTGAGTTGTAAAAGTATTCGTACGCCCTTTAAAATAGAATAACTTTTTTATAATTGTACCAAACGACCTGGTTTTTACAATCAATTAGAATTTTAGAACAAAAAAGATTCTCAAAAAATTACAATTTACAAGGTTACATGCAAAAATAAAAAAGGCATTTTTAAAACTTTTTTGTTTATGCCCTCCATGAAAATTTAAAACATATGTTTTGTAGATCTGTGTTAGTTATACACAAGCTGAAAACTTCATCGAAATCGATTGACATACACACGAGCTGTTAAAAATGTTGAAAAAAGTGGTGAACACGACTTTTGATCAGTTTCTGCTTAAAATCCACAGAATCGTACATCTTTCAATGCGTGTCGTTTCTTCTGCGTCAACCGATCTCGATGAAATTTTTAGTATGTGTATAACTAGCATAGATCTACAAAACATATATTTTAAATTTTCGTTAAGGGTCGAAATAAAAATTTTAAAAAATGCCTTTTTTATTTTTGCATGTAACCTTGTTAATTACAATTTTTGGAAAATTTTTTTGCATACAATTTCGTAAACCAATGCTTCTAATTGATTACATAAATTTTTTAAAATATTGCAGTCATAAAGTTCTGAGCTATGTGTAAAATTTCAAGTCTCTAACTCATTGGGAAGTTAGTTTGAAATCAATTGCAAAATTTGTACCGAACAGACAAACAGACAGACAAACAGACAGACAAACAGACAGACAAACAGACAGACAAACAGACAGACAAACAGACAGACAAACAGACAGACAAACAGAGAGACAAACAGACAGACAAACAGACAGACAAACAGACAGACAAACAGACAGACAAACAGACAGACAAACAGACAGACAAACAGACAGACAAACAGACAGACAAACAGACAGACAAGAAAGCGAGCTAATAAAAACGTGGTAATAATCAGGTCGTTTGGTACAATTATAAAAAAGTTATTCTATTTTAAAGGACATACGAATACTTTTTATACTCACCCTATGTGTTACAAGGTGTTACTTCCTTCTAGCTGAAGAAATATGTTAAAGAAAACATTCTTTGAACCGAGACAAAAACTAGGAATGTCAGAGTGTCAGCTGATGATTAATTTAGCCGTACTAGATATTAGTAGGCTGGTATCAGATAAGATTTATTATCTTTCTAAAGTGAATAATTCGGAACCACATGGACGTCCAAAGTGATTTAACACTTTCATAGTCCTGTGTTACATCAAATTGCTCTTACGTGTAACAACTTTATGGTTAAATTTATCCATGGAAGTCCATTCATCTCTGTCATGTATTTTGTTTCAGGTACGTATTGCGCTTCACCGAATCCTTCAGAATACCTTGTTAATTAACCACTACAATAACGGTTCGGTAAGTACAGAGTATACTCGATCGTAGGATAGCTTGTATTCCGTTCAATAAGCACAGAAACATGATACAGTAGACTCCCGTATAACGCGAATTCCTACAATGCGCTAAAAATATTACGACGACTTTTTTATATGTAACACGATTCTCGTTCAACGCGCAATATAACAAAATGGGGGAATTTTACTATCTTAATCATTTGCACTTGGACCTAATTTAACTGGAAAATTAAACATTTCTTCCGACCAAGAATAATTCCATTCTATATTAATTTTTTTCTTTGTATGAATATGAAATTTATATAATACCTCACATAATATTTAAATGTTTCGTAATTGATTATACACCAATATATTTAATAATGTGAATGATATTTTGATTAATGGTACAATTTTTAGCGGTGACTTAGTGTTGTAAAGTTTCTAAAATCCTTATATAGCGTACTAAGAAATGTTTAATTTTAAGTTAATGTTTAACTATAATTTTCTCTATTGCGAATAATTCCTTAATACATTCTATGTAGCTGTAACTGTATTTATTTTTATTTTATTTAAATCTATGTATACATATTGGGTTTACACCTGTATAATAACTAAATAAGTAAATAAATCATCTTTTTGGTGTTATCGATATTACATAATATTATAGGATAGCATATAGGATAATATAAAAATAATAAAATATCAATTTTTGTATTTAATGTAATCAATATTTATACTTTAGGAGAGTATTTGTAATAATTAATACAATTTAGTAATAGAATTGAATATAGATACAGTAATAATCCCCCACTGCAGAATTCAGTAAAACCAGTCGACTGAAAATAGCAACAGCTACTATCGACTCAGTCGACAGTTTTTAATCGATAGTGCCCATCACTAACAATAGATGTCGCAATTTAATATAAATGTACCTTTATACCTAACAGTAATATTTTCGATTTCAATTGTTCATTTCACTGTTCTCTCTACCTTCGATATCCCCTATGTTTTTATAATTCCCCTGTGTATTCTTACTTTCATCTTCTATTCCAACTATCTGTGCTTATTCTCCTTCCTTTCTTTGTTTTTTCATCGTTCAAGAACTAGCACCTTTGTTCTTGAAAGAGTGAACGTGCTGGCTCCTTGTGCGCTCGACGAACAAATCATCGGTCACTATTATTATTATTAAAAATAAATTGAGCTTTTGCGAAGCATTACGTCATATAACGTTCTTTACCTCGCACTTTACAATATTGAATCTTAAACTTACAATTAGGTAACTAATCTTTCGTAAAAATATCATTCGAATCATCAATTATCCACTATTGGAAACGGGTGGTAAGGTGGTAGACTTGTTTCCAGAATTGCGAGGGTGCAGGATGCGCGTTCTCATTTCTCGATAAGAGAAAGATGGAATTTTTCAGTAATAAAAAGTGCTAGATAATAGATCAATCTAGGCTGCGATTGCCCTCGAAAGTCTTATTTTTACGTATATAAGGCGTAATTTCCATTATTCGGCAGCATGTAGCAGTCACAGTTTTATGAAAATAACTACATGCGTAGTTGCATGCTTACGAATAATGCAAATTACGCCTCGTAAACGAACAAGTAAGACTTTTGAAGGCGATAGCGGCCTAGATCGATCTTTTATCTAGCGTTTTTGACTACTGAGAAACCCCATGTTCGTATTATCGAGAAATCAGAACGCTCATCCAGCACCCTAGCAAACCTATAAAAACGAGACATCTTCCTTAAGAAACGTACACTGGTACTTTTAATATAACACTGCTCTTTATTACACGGCGCGGGAGGAAGCTCTTTACTGTACAACTTCTCAGCTGCGACGTATAAGTTGAGTTACGAGAGCCGACCTTCCGAATACCTTACCCTTACCGAAATCCTGTGACACTCGACGGTGAAAGAGACATCGCACAGTGGGGTATTTGATTGAAAAACGGGAATAAAATATTGTAGCGTTATTTATGGGCTCAGGGACATAAAAAAGTAGGTCGTTGGATTCGTCTTGAGGCCAGCTATAAAATTATGAAATAAAAAATATATTTTACCCTTTAAAAAACCAAAATAATTTTTATTTTTTTTAGAAAAATTTGTTTTTTCGAAATTTTAAATACAGAATCTTGTGCATGTTTAAGTACTGTTCAACTTTTATTGGAAACAATTTGTCGTCAGATTATCCGAAACTTTTGAAAAGTAGTGATAATGAAATCCTTTGAATACGATGTACAGAGTTCAGGTAGGTATACAGGGCACTCACAGATTTCATTCTGTTATCATCTAAATTAATATTGTTATTAATATTTGAACATTACCAATCATTCTGTAATTTTTTTTTTCGATTTCAAAACGAAAGTCGCGACTTTCGATGTTTATTTTTACTTAAATTAGTTATAACTCTCCAATTCGGAACGATTCGGAACCAATTCTTTTTGGACTATGATCGTAAACCTTTATCGAATATAATGGTACAAGAAAGAGTGCGGAATACAGCGGAATGGTTTACCAAAATCGTTAATAAAGTTTTGAAATCGAGAAAAAAACTTACAGAATGATTGGTAATGTTCAAATATTAATAACAATACTAATTTAGATGATTATAGACTGAAATCTGTGAAGAGTTTGTAGACCTATCTCAACTCAGTACATCGTAATCAAAGCATTCAATTATCACTACTTTTTATTTACAAGAATTCGAATAATCTGACGACAAATTGTTTCGAATAAAAGTTGAACAGTACTTAAACATGTACAAAATTCTATATTTAAAATTTCGAAAACAATTTTTTGTCTACAAAAAATAAAAATTATTTTGTTTTTATAAATGTTAAAATACATTTTTTATTGCATAATGTTATAGATAACATAAATAACACTACAATATTTTATTCCTGTTTTTCAGCCAAATACCCCATTGTGCATCGGTTAGATCACGACTTCCTACCTAGTGGCGACTCGGTGGTGAAACAGACATCGGCTAGTCCACGGCTACCTCTTCCTTCCTACGTAGTGACGACCTGGTGATGCAACAGGCACCGGCTAGTCCACTACAATCCATCATGTGACACTGGGTGATGAAACAGGCACCAGCTAGTTCACGACAAATCCCGTTCACAGGAACAGACCTCGGTCATGTATTATCCGCCAGCCCTCGGTTCTTAACACATGCAAATAAATAAAGAGACCCGAATTCTCTAATTCGGACGCTCTAAAAAAGACGATAACTTTTTTAATATTGTACTATACGATTTGAACTTTTTCGTAAACCTAGAGCAATCAATTTACTACAGGATGTGAACACTTATTTTTCAAAAAAATGCAATTGTTAATAATTGTAGAAAAAATACTAAAAGTTGTATTTTACAACTTTTTTGTGTGGGCCAATATTGAAAATTCAAAAAATACGTTTTGTAGATCTGTGTCAATTATATGCACTGTGAAAGTTTCATCGAAATCGGTTGATGCGGACAAAAACGAAAGTTTTGAAAATCTGACCTTTGCTGCCCTTCAAATATCTTAATGTTGCATCTCGTTGCATTCGTTCCAATAGCCGCTATCGGGAAACAGCTACCAAAGCATAGCATTTTATTAAAAAAAACAAAGGTGACCTTCACATCTCTGAAGCGGCTCCACCTAGCAACAAAACATTAACGCCACACTACGGTCCCTGTTGTTCGGTGCAACTTTTAATTTGAAAACTTTTCTACCGTTATCATATTTTCGGAGTTATCGTAGATGGTAATAGTAAGTGAGTAGTGATAAGAAATGCTTCAGACAAAAGTTGTTTGCTTTCTAGGGGCCCATTACATGGTCTACATAACTTTTCTCAAGTGGGGACGCTTAGGAGATTAGAAGGTCAACTTAGTTTTTTAAAATGGAACCACATATTCTTGAACTCCTACGATCCCTTTTCGAGACAATTACAATGATATAGTCATTCAAGGTCATAAACTTTAAAATTCATGAAAAACAGAAAATTATCGTGAATGCTTATGAAATGGAATATTCTCAGCTTTATTGATGAAACCAAACTGTTTCAATGGAAAATGTAAACAATATGCTTAAATCCAAAACCATTTGCTACAGCAGATGCTTAAAGTGATGACCAGCCACAGTTAGACAGCGTCTGGAGCGTTCACCCACTGCTTGCGTTACGCAGTAAAGTGTGTGTCGATTAATATCAGCACAGGCTCTTCGTATCCGTTAATGCATGTCTTCATTTCCAGTGCTATGGTTTGTAGTTTATGGCGTTAGGTCTGGTGGTCGCGGTGGGCATTTTCGATGTCCAGATCGTCCAATCCTTTAAATCGTCTCTAAAAAGTTCAAAATATTAGTAACCATCTGTGCAGAATGTGCCGGGCAATCGTCGTCTTGGTACCACAAAAACTGCCGCGCGTTTAATGGGAACATCTAATAAATTAGGTAGTACTGGTAGCCCTCCTACAACACGGCATCTTATAGCACGGTTTCGATCTAACGTGAGCTCTAACATGTTTGTTTTTAATAGGTTTTGGGACCGTAACCCCCCTTTTTGTACTGGCTCTGGGTCTCATAATTCACACAACACGGCATTTTAGGAACCTATTTACTGTGTTATAGGAGGGTTACCTGTATATTAGGGTGGACCTAAGCTATACTTGGCGAAAAATTTTTATAGAGATACGAAGCACGACGCCCCCAAAATGGTTCCTTTTGGTGAAAAAAAATTTGTGCAAAGTTTGAGATCGATCGGAAGAAAGGATCACGTGGCGCATTTAAATTGAAAATTTTTAAATTCATCGTAACTATAAAGTATTATATATCGTTGGATTTGTAATTTTTTCCTAAATAAGAATATGGACAAATTATATGACCTTAATTAAAAAAAATAACGATGACCTTGAAATTTCGAAAATTTGATTTTTGGAAAAAAAATTTTTCCCCCATTATATTTACCATATTGAACAGTGCAACTTTCTCCTCTGACATTTTTTCGTATAACCACAAATAACAGAGATATTTTAATTTTGTATTGTACTGTATATATGAATGAATATATTCTACAGAATAGTAATAAGGAACTATTTGTTATATTCTAATGTAAGACTATCCGCTTTTAGGATGGGAAGGACAGAGAGGGTCACCAATCATACGCCGATCGACGGTGAAGCCGCTCGCCAAGATTGCGTTTTATTAAATGAACAGACAAACAATACAAAAGTCAGAGAGAGAATCCAAACTTGACAAAAGTCACTGGAAGAGCGATGTTGCACCATTCGCGATCACGGGAAGAGTGGGTCCTCAGGCCCGAAGTGGCTGTAAGGACCCGCGCTGCCAGCGTATTTTATGACGCTACCCCTCTGGGTTCTTCCTGAGTGGGAGGTAGCTGTGTGGTCCGCCTGTGCTGCGGACTTTCGACGTTCGATTTTTCTTACACTAAAGAACTCTATTTTATATTTACACGTTTTTCGCTATTGTAGTTTTCGTTGCGTCAGGATATTGCTGCCGGTAATATTTTACCATTTGCAGTACCAACTGCTTTTCTTCCTCATTGCGAGCTATAATTTGATTGTAATCCTGTATTAGCTTAACGGCTCTTTCTGCCGAATCATTGACCACAGGTAAAGCCTTAACTATATCTAAACCTAGTTTGTAAGAATCTTCATCTTGCCAAACTGGATCTTTATTTAAAAATTCTGTCGATATATTAAATCTACTAAAACATTTTCGACTTTCGTCCGATATAAAATCTGAAATGTCCTTTTGCATATCATCGGCCACATTAGTTGGTAAAATGACAAATTTTTTATAATAATCGCCGCTACTAAAAGATCACTAATTGATCAAAACACTCTTGTTCTCGTTGATCTCGTATCTGGGATCGTCGTTTGCAACTCTTTTGTAAGACCTTCCACTTGTGGTATAATGACTCCAATTTCTCAACGCATCGACTGCTTAACTGAACTCGAATTCTGGCCTTTTCCCACACTTCCACTTTTTTAATAACAAGGCGTGCACTAAACCGAAGGTTCAATTTCACTTTCCGCAAATTATAAAATAGCACTCTTAAAACTTGTCGTTTCGATGGCAACTTAGCGCTAATTATCTGATTTTCATTATGTTCTAATAAGAACAGTTTTTCGCGACTTCTACTCTCCATTGGGCTTCTCAATTTATATAGAAATTCAGTAACCTTCCTGTATGATTACTGTAATGACTCGCGTCTGCCGACTCTGGATTGAACGACGATGATCGTGAGTCCGATTTTGTAGTTTGAGGTGATAGTTGATCAAAGACAACACTTGAGGTTGTATGTTCGCTTACTTGATACTGATGGTTACAGTTCGTTAGCTCAGACAGATCTAATCGGTGGTTCTCTGATACATCTAAATCTTACTTCGGTGTGGGTGTCGTTTTTTTGGAAAAGTGCGATGATTGGTTGATGGAGTTGAAAGTTATTGGTGGAAAAACTAGTAAGGGTAGGAGTAGGAATAGGAGTGGGACTTTAAGTACGGGTGGTTACAAATTTTATAACGAGGGTTTACACCTGTTTTCCGGGTGTGCGCTTACGAATTTCAAGATAGGTACAATTGTAAAAAAGTGGACTTAAGGTCCACGGGGTACATCTGGAGGTAACGTAATAAACTATATTCGGTCATAGATAATAAATGAATATGTTTAAATATCTGTTATTTGTGGTTATACAAAAAAAATGTCAGAGGAAAAACTTGCACTGTTCAATATGGTAAATATAATGGCAACAAACAAATTTTTTTTAAAAATCAAATTTTCGAAATTTCAAGGTCATCGTTATTTTTTTTTAATTAAGGTCATATAATTTTTCCATATTATTATTTATAAAAAAATTACAAATCCAACGATACATAATACTTTATAGCAGGCATGCACAGATCTTAGCTCTCAGAGCGGCTCTTGTGCTCCCATACGGCTCCTGTGCGCTCTCAGAGCCGTGACCTAGCTCGGACGTATGGAAGGGGAACCCACTAAGCGTCTTCTCTCGCGCTGTGTTTACAAGTCATGCTTACAATTAGTGAGTTCCCCTTCCATACGTCCGAGCTAGGTCACGGCTCCGACCCGGCTCATGAGTACATCGTAACTCATGAAGTAAATCGTACATCTGTGCATGCCTGCTTTATAGTTACGATCGATCTCAAATTTTGCACAAATTTTTTTCTCACCAAAAGGAACCATTCTGGGAGGCGTCGTGAAAAAAATTTGTTGGTCAAAAAATAAGGTCCACCCTACTGTACACATCTATCAAACATTTTGCATACTTTGTTTGATTTGAAGAGTCCGAGTCCCCTTTTGCCTTCCTAACTTCTCGTCATCAAGATCATGTGCCATGACTTCTCAACCGGAGTGTACCCCTGAATGAATGTAAACGTAAACGAACTTTGCCGAAACGCTTAAAACTAAATTTCTGTAACTTGAAACTGATAAGAATATTCTATGTATTTCATGAGTTTTATTTTAATGTTTACGACCTTGAATGACCTCGAATGACTATTTGGCGGGTGTAAAGATGCGTTGTAGGGAAGGAAGGGGAAGTCCTAGGTCCGCTAGAGGACTTATCAGTAAGGCTCTCTAGCGGGCCCTGCTTTAGACGCTGCGATACCGGAAGGTAGTTGAGGACAGTATATCGGGTGGTTCACGACAAACAGGCCACCTAAATACATAGCTCCGTTAGGATTAGAGATAGAAGAAAATGTTAGAGAGAAAAGTTGTACTGTTAAAGGGGGCAAATATGATGATATAAAAAAATGTTCCGAATGTAGTCGTTTTCAAGGTCTTTTGAAGGTCATCGATGATGTTTAAATAGCACCATATATTTTTAACTTCACAGTGTTGTAGCTGATGTCAAGAAGAGTTCAATGATGTGGTACACTATGACCTTCAAATGACCTTGGACTCATAAATAGATATAGTTTCTGTTTGATTAACGGAAATTTAATTTCTTCAGTCATTAGGTCTCATAGCTTAGATATAAGACATATCTGTAGATTATAGACATAAATTAGATTTCCTAACAAATTAGAATTAAAATATCTCCTAAACTAATGACCTTTTTACACAAATAGATTAATACTTTTTTGTAAAGAATATGATGAAGCACCAGCTGATGCAATAAAAAATATATGATTCTATTTAAAAGAACATTAATGGCCTTCATACGTCCTTTACATGTCCACCTACAAAAAAAATGTACCATCAGAATGTGCCCCTCTCAAAACCATTCAACTTCATCTGAAACATTGTTTGCTATGCGTAATAATAATGACATAAATCTAGATGGCAAAATGTGGTGACCCACCCTGTATACAGGGTGAATTCGATAAAGCAGGACACCTAAATATCTCCGTTACTTTTCGTTGTACAAAAAAACATCGCAGGACAAAGTTACACTGTTTGAAGGGCCACATATAACGGTGTAAGGGAAAAAAAAATTTCAAGGTCATTTTTATGAGATTTCAAGGTTATCGATGTTTTTTTCAGTGGAATGATATATTTTCGTTAACTTAATGTTGTAGCTGACAAAATAACGAATTCATGCATGTAACACAATATGACCTTCAAATGACCATCAACCCAGAAAAATGGTATAAATAAAATTCAACGTGTAAGATTCATTTGATGTATTTCTGTTACGCCAAATGTTCAAAAATATTCCCTTGAGCTGCTATACATTCATTCAGCCGTGAAGTTACAGAACGTACTGCTGCGTAATTCATTTCTGAGGAAATCGACGCACAAGCCTGGACGATTCTTTCTTTCATGTCGTCTATAGTCGTTTGTGGTTCACTATAAACATCGTCTTTCAGTTTTCCCCATAGATAAAAATCAAGGGGTGTAAGGTCTGGTGAGCGAGCTGGCCATAATACGGGTCCGTTACGTCCAATTCAACGATTTGGAAACTTGTTATGTAAGAATTGTGTTACGACACGGGAAGAATGGGCCGGACATCCGTCATGTCGATACCACATATTTTCACGAATGTTCAAGGGTGTATTTTCCAGGAGAATTGGTAACGATTCTCGTAAAAATGCAATGTATTTATCTGCATTTAATGTTCCGGTAATAAAGTGAGGCCCAATTATTTGGTTATCTAAAATTCCGCACCAAACATTGACGGACCATGGTCTTTGTTTGTCGACTGTCCGTAACCACCGCGGATTTTCAGATGGCCAATAATGCAGGTTTTTTAAATTTATTTGCCCGTGATTTGTAAACGAAGCTTCATCGGTAAATAATACTTGATTAAAAAATGCTCTATCGTTTATCAATTGTCTCAATCCCCACTGGCAAAAGTTTACACGATTTACAAAGTCTCTACCATGAAGTTCTTGATGAATTGATAGGTGAAAGGGGTGAAATTTGTGTTCCTGGAGTATTTGCACTACACATTTTTTACTAATGCCACTTCCTCGTGCGATTTGCCTCGTACTAGCATAAGGGTTTGTATTCACTGCTGCCAGAACATTAATTGTGTTTGCTTCATTCAAATCGGAGTAAACGGAAACTGATGGACAATTACGATTAGGAAATCGGTCCTTGTACAACTGCACGGCTTCTCTTAAACACTGTCGACTTTCTCCATAAATGAAAATCATATCAATCTTATCTTCCTTCGAGTAACGCATTCTGAAACGTTCATCGATAAACTGATCGAGAAATCTTAGAAGCTGTGGAAATCTGATAGCAAGAAGGTCTTCTGAGTAATTAGTAGTGGATAAACACGATTCTGTACGAACGTATAGGTGAAGCTATACCATAATTGTCCTCCTGTCAACACCGAATCTGTTATTATATAGCAGCTCAAGAGAACATTTTTGAACATATGGCGTAACAGAAATACATCAAATGAATCTTACACGTTGAATTTTATTTATACCATTTTTCTGGGTTGAAGGTCATTTGAAGGTCATATTGTGTTACATGCATGAATTCGTTATTTTGTCAGCTACAACATTAAGTTAACGAAAATATATCATTCCACTGAAAAAAACATCGATAACCTTGAAATCTCATAAAAATGACCTTGAAATTTTTTTTCCCTTACACCGTTATATGTGGCCCTTCAAACAGTGTAACTTTGTCCTGCGATGTTTTTTTGTACAACGAAAAGTAACGGAGATATTTAGGTGTCCTGCTTTATCGAATTCACCCTGTATAAAAAGACAGTCCTGACTCACTCACTAATCAACGCCCAGGTTAAACCCTTGGACCTAGAAAGCTGAAATTTTGCAAAGAGGATTCCTTTGTAATCTATACAAGGAATAAGAAAGGATATTTCGAAATTCAACCCCTAAGGGAGTGAAGAGGTTTTGCAACATTTGTATGAGGAATATTTTATTTGTGGTCGGATTTGCTTGAAACTTGGTCTTAATGCTCTTTGATGTAATTAATCAAACACCTATTTCGGCTTTTTAAAAAATTCAACCCCCGAGGGGGTGAAAAGGGATTTTGAAATCTAAGATGGCGACATGACATAAAATTAAAACTCTATAGGGGTGAATGGGGGGTTAAAAGGTTTTATGGAGAAACAATATCAATTTCCGAGGGCATTAAACGGTTTCCTGTGCGAGCGAAGCCGCGGGCGAAAGCTAGTACTATGTAAATATTTAATGTTTTTTTTAACATCCCGTATATAAGAGAATTACATAGCATAGCCTACATGAAAAGGAACAATTTGCAATAGGAATAAGTGATGCACTTCAAACCACCTCAAGAATCATCCCCTTTAAGGAAGTACAACATTTTTTTGGGACACCCTGTATACGTTGATTGTAGTTGGTTATTCAACACATGAAATATTTTCTAGTTACCCACTAGGAGTTTCGCGAAAGCATTCACTGGACAGATCGAATCACTTTGAAAACTTTATTTCACATGACTCTATGCAAGCTCGGGACTTGAATCCTTTACTCACTTTCAACGACATATTCGTCGATATCAATGAAAAGCGTAATCCAATTTGTCATCCAATCTGATACGGAAAAATAAATTGAACGGAACCACTCCCAAATCGAACTTTGTAATCAGGAAAGCAATGGGTTACTGTTAATCCGCGACAGTTTCGGCTGTACTTCAATTTATTTCGAATATTCCTTACAGCGGGACACCTCATACGATACTTGTTCTTTGAGCAAACATAAAATTTCAGTAGCTAAGAAATACATTCTTATAGTAAATGGTAAAAATACATTGAATAGTAGAGAATTTTATTAAAAACAAAATACTATTTACCGATTTCACTGCACCGTGTAGTTCAATTTTAGTTTTGTACGTAAAAAGGGACACAAAAATATTAGTTTGTAAAATACAACTCTAGTGGAATTTATTTGCAATTATCTAAAAGATATTCAACGTTAGGATTTTGTGTAAAAACTGGAGAACAATAATAATTAGACTGCGGATATTATGCGTTTATGACAAAAATGGGTGAGTTGAAATGAGCACATATTACCGCGTGCTTGTGGTGCCATCTAACGGCGCCAGCAACATGACGGCGCCCTTACCTGTTAAAAAAGCTTAAAGTCGTTCATCTTTAAACACGCATAAGTTTTGAACCAGTTTATCCCTAACATTAAAACTTAGATTTTCGACATTTTCTCGTGAAAATTTACACGGTAATATACAAGAAAGTTGAACATTTCTGGGTCCCTAAGGTGAAGTTTAACTACCATTTGTGTACCTTCGCTAAAGCGAACAGTATTTACATTTCAGACGAACTCGAATTATCTGTACGATGCGATGTTCCGATTAAATAATAAAACAGTTTTTGCGTTGCCTGCACGTCGCGCGTCGTACAAACACACCCTTTAAAAGATTAAGTAAATCTTCAAGTTCTAAGTCGCAAGAGTCTTTGTTGTTAGTGTGAAATGCGGTTGCTTTAATTTTTCGTGCAACGAGAAAAATCAACGTTTTGTTCAATCGACAGACATATGTATGTACCTACATGTGTGAATATTTATCTCTTGTCACGATGTAGATCGTACAATCGGGCTGTGAGATGTTAGAAAGTCGGTGAACGTCGAGAATCGAATAATTTAAAAGTTTTGAACGCTTGTTACGCTTTCGAATACGAAAGTCGAGTCGCAACGGTGGGGCAACAATGAGTGAAGCTTCACTGCTCCTGTAAATCTTATTCCGTGACAATTAACGGCTCGAGAATCGAATAACTTCGGCAAATGTAATAAAATTTTAGCTGGCGCTACACACGGTCCTTTTGTGTACAAAATTCGTTCTCGGCACACAGTTATTTTCGGTATGCTATTTACTCGTCTGGCGACCGTTTCAATATTCTCTCGTTTGAAAAAGTTCGTTCTATTACGAAATCATTTCCTCGATTTCCGGTAAAACGCTCGTTCATACAATCCAATCCAAATAATATAGAATGTCTTTTTCACTTTATAAAATAATTGTGCTTTCAATTCCTCTGTTCTTTTTCGATACATACAGTCGAGGACAGTAGTGGACACTGTTAAAAATCGCGTAGCTTTTTTATGATTGGTCCAAAGGATTCGAATTTTTCTAAGATGTTAGACCGACTAGTTTGCTAGAGAATGAATAGAGAAAAATTTGTGCAGATCGCAATTGGTAGGAATTATACAAAATTGAAAGAATTATGTTATTACAACCTTTTTATCTGAGTCTGTAACGGTAATTTGAAAGATGCTTTTGATAGTCGGTGTAGATTTCGGTGACTTATGTGAATACTGACAGCTTTATCAAAATCGGTCAACATTGGAATGAGCTTTATCGTACATCGGTTGACACAGTAAAAAACAACACGCATCGAAAGATTCTGGGGAGTTTAAGCGAAAACTCGTCAAAAGTCGTGTAAAACTACGATTTCACCATTTTGAACCGCTTCACAGTGGGCCAGAAACCGATCCTTTTAGGCAAAAATCGGCCGGAAACTCAGTTTTTCATCGATTCAATCGGAATTTTTTTAAAAATGTTCGTGAATAGAATTACATTCGGCACTTACGAGACTTACAATTAATTTATTAATCCAACAACAGCGTTTTCGCTTATTGAGAAAGAACTTCCTTGTGCTTGCCATCCTTTATTCTTAGAGAGCTTATAAGTGGATCGGATGATAATAACATATGTCGTATAATATCTATATTTGTCTTTTTGCGGCAACACATTCGGGAGTTTTCAGCTCGTGATTTACTGAAGACTTTATTATTTGCCTCTTGTGGCTCTTCTGAATACAAACCAATTGGCAGTTCAAATGTAGCACGTACTTCACTTCCATGTTGCAGTACCTTGTGAACTGATGTAGGTAGTTTATACCATGGATAAATTTTAATGCACAATTTAGCCGTCTCCGAACAATATTCTTTGAATTTCACAGAATCAGCTTTCTTGTCACATGTAATTACCTGAAGAATGTTATGCAATCTTGTAATAATAACCGCGTTTAATCCAATCACTGCAGCAACTGATTCGGCTTTTCTAAAGAAAATTTTGCGGTTTAGGGTTTTGGGTTAAGAAGTGTCGGTAACTCAGCTGGGACATGCAAATTTATGGTATGGACGGATGAAGTATCGGAGTTATTCGGCTTTGTAGATAAGGATTCTTGATTGTGACAGTTAACGATTTTCGCGCAGCACGTCATCAAAGTATAGGTAGTCCTTCACGAACATTTAAAAAAAAATTCAAATTGAATCGATGAAAAGCTGAGTTGTCGGCAGATTTTTGTCCAAAAAGATCGGTTTCTGGCCCACTGTGCGCTTGTAGCTCGTGTGTATGGCAATAGGCATGTGTATAACTAACATAGATCTACTATATATATTTTACTATATATATGTTTTAAATTTTCGTTAAGGGCCCAAATAAAAAAGTTTAAAAAAATACCTTTTTTATTTTTGCATGCAACCTTGTAAATAGTAATTTTTGGAAAATCTGTTTTGCACATCATTTTGTAAATCAATGCTTCTATTTGCTTACAAGACATAAAGTAGTTTGGTACAATTATAAAAAAGTTATTCTGTTTTAAAGTGCGTATGAATGAATACGAATGACTGACTGTATATCATAGCGAGTTATGATCACACTTTAAATAAGTAAATATGGTACAAATTATGCCGTATTTAGACTTATTTGAATTAGAAAAATCTTACAAATAGGTTGGTCAAAGTTCTAGTAAAAAACTATGAAAAATGAAAAACTTTCCTATTTGTATTGAGATTGTAATCGACACGCAGCCTTTTGAACTGTACCGACTGCCTGGTCCCTCAGTATCTCTTTGTCGTTCTCTTTGTTGTTTGTACCTCGGCAAACGTCAAAGAACGTAGTACATACATCTACGCTTTCTGAGCCTCCATACCCCCGAGGTAATAACACTATGCGAGAGAAGACCTCGCATGGGGACCTTGCGGTTCTCGGAGGGAAGTACGTTAGAACTTCCTGCTGTATATTATGAGAAAAAAACAAACATATTTATTTTTATATTAATATTTTCTAAATATGTGACAAGCTACATCGCAGGAATGGCCTTTATCGCCAATGGAAATATTTTCCACGTTGAAAATATGAATATTTGCAATGATACACACTTAATTTGTTTGATCGAATAATTTTTGCCAGGGGTGATAGAATTGAAAAAATAACGGTTGCGGAACTAATATGAGAATTGACATAGAAATCGCGATCGAATCAAATTCTAGTTGGAAATTTCGGTTCTTCATTTGGATTGAGGTCGTCGCTCACTAGAACGCACCGCCGCACAGGGGGAAAAAGTGACTTGCCTCGCTTCAAAAAGGAATAACTTTCGATAGAAATGAGGTAGAGCGATGAATTTTTTTTTTAATTAAAGCTGAAACTTTGCAGAATATGGAAAAAATAGGGAGATTACGGTACGAACGGTTTTTAACCTTGTGAAAATTCGTTAAACTTTCACAATTTCCAGAAAATGTGGTTTCTGCGTTACCACGGGCAGAAAAAAATTTTTTTAATTTTTGCTATATATCATTTCCCGTAGATTTTTTCACGCTGATTTCAAATCTGGTCTCAAAATTTGTCTACGACTTCAGGATTTTACAAGAAATCTATTTTTGTGAACGAATTGTTTAACGAATTTTCTCAAGGTTATAAAACGTTCGTACCATAATCTTCCTATTTCCCCATATTCTGCCAAGTTTCAGCTTTAATTTTAAAAAAATTTCATCGCTCTACCTCATTTCTATCGAAAGTTCTTTGATTTTGTCTCCGATTTGGACGAAAGGTCCCACACTGTGAGGCGTTCCATGGGATACGGCGCACAGTGGAACTTACGCCTCACAGTGTGGGACCTTTCGTCCAAATCGGAGACAAAATCAAAGAACTTTCGATAGAAATGAGGTAGAGCGATGAAATTTTTTTTGAATTAAAGCTGAAACTTGGCAGAATATGGGGAAATAGGAAGATTATGGTACGAATGTTTTATAACCTTGAGAAAATTCGTTAAACAATTCGTTCACAAAAATAGATTTCTTGTAAAATCCTGAAGTCGTAGACAAATTTTGAGACCAGATTTGAAATCAGCGTGAAAAAATCTACGGGAAATGATATATAGCAAAAATTAAAAAAATTTTTTTCTGCCCGTGGTAACGCAGAAACCACATTTTCTGGAAATTGTGAAAGTTTAACGAATTTTCACAAGGTTAAAAACCGTTCGTACCGTAATCTCCCTATTTTTCCCATATTCTGCAAAGTTTCAGCTTTAATTTAAAAAAAATTCATCGCTCTACCTCATTTCTATCGAAAGTTATTCCTTTTTGAAGCGAGGCAAGTCACTTTTTCCCACTGTGCGCCGCGCCGCCTGACCTGCACCACACCACCGACGCCGTTTTGGGTTTCTTCAATGTATTTCAATGGGGATGCGCGGCAACCAGGCAGTCAGGTGGCGCGGCGCGGTGGTGCGGTCTAGTGTGCACATTCCCATACAAATACATAGAAGAAATCCAAAACGGCATCGGTGGTGCGGTGCAGGTCAGGCGGGCGGTGCGTTCTAGTGAGCGACGACCTAAAAGGATCTTCATGACTATTTTAATCAGAATCTTAATCCAAACTTTAATCAGAACCGTTTCAGACAGTTATTTTTGGAACCGTTTCATGGTTGGTTGATTTCTGAAGCTAATCTGTAGTTATTCTATGTCTGACGTTTAACCTTCCGTCGTGCGCAACCAATCTGAGAGGCGCAACGCTAGCATTTAGGTACCTCCCCCCCCACCGGGCGACCTTGGCACTTGGCTTTCCCAGGAGCTGCCTGTTTTGACGTGCTCTAAGGATCCTTCCCACTTAGTTTGTCTTTGATCATCACTACGGGAAGTTATTCAAGTTTTGTTCAGATAAGCTATATATTTCTTAGCATCGACCCATTGCCATTTCTTTAATAGACCGGTCTGCAGCCAACATATGGCACATTTTAGCACAATTAGAAGGTTTCCCAACCAATGCATTCAACTAAGCCTCCTAGGTCCAGCAGACCGTATCGTAAAGTCACAGTGCCGAAGGTTCCAGTAGCAATAAATAAGTATCTGGAAAACACAAGAGACTCAGTCATCCCCACCCTTATGGAGGGCCCAAAAGGGCGGACCTACGAGTATAGACGGCACCAAGTGCACTATTCCACTAACAGCAGTTGTATAAATCAACTTAAGTATGTGTACTTAGGAATGTGTGCCCGTCAAGCACATTGCGCCCGAACTCGGCGGACCAGATATTGCGCTCGACAGAAGGTTAATATTTATTTCGATTTTTTTTGTTTTTTTTTTGTTATTTAACGTCGCTTTGTGAACTCCTATTCCGGAATTATTTCACGACGGGACCTACAGTTTTTATAAGGTGGGGTTCCGAACCACCTTGGGCACCACAATTTACAGAGCACATGGAGTATTTCCAGAGGTGCCGGCGTCGGGGATCGGAACTCGCGACCACGGAGTCCGTAGGCGCGCGCTCTACCACTGAGCCACTGCGTGCCTTTATTTATTTCGATTCTGACCGAAATTACTCTACATGTTTCTGCAATAATTGCTTGCTTGTCACCTCGTTGTTCTCTTACTTTTCTTGCATGTGCACTCACTTGGAAAATTGGGGACTTCCTTTCCTCGAAACTTCCTGTTCGGAAGTTGGTCAGCCCTGTACAATCTTTTCCAGCGTGCTCTTCCCTTAGAGTATGGGTGTCGGAGGTGGCAAAGCGAAATTCCCACAGGTTAGGCTCGCTGGCATTGTGTTCAGGAACCGTCGCGTCGCGTCGCTAAAATTCCGAGACCTTCCGGGCTCCCACTTTAAGAAGCGTTTCTTGGCATCTGGGCAACTGGGGTTACACTGAACAAAGGCCGAACCTGACTAAAATGGCTGAAGCTAAGTGCACCATGTTGGCTGCAGGAAGGCCTGTTTCAGAAGGCAAATTACCATTGACGGAAGAACTTATTCAATCCACAAAAATCCACTCATATCATAAATTCGTATATGCCTCTATATGATATGAGTGGACAACTCTTTATGACTGAGTGAATTGTATACAGGGTGGTCATTTTATCTGAAAACATTGAAATATCTCGAGAACTATGCATCGGATCAAAACAAGTGGGTAATGAAAGTTGTTTGTCGCGAAGGGGGACGTCCAATGATACCAAACTCGACGCCCCACCGCCACCCCCTGGGGGTGGGAGAGGGAATTATGTCAAAATCTTAATTGAGAAACCCTTTTTTATAGCAAATCTTGGTTCTCCATTGATTTGATATTATTGGTGTAATTTCTTTCACAGATGTTGCTGTAATCGAAAGCAGTTGGAAAAATTCATTAGTTTGTTTATCAATAAATCAAAAACTACTTTTAGCGTTACCCAAGAACAACGACGTGGACGTCGTTGGTGTTATTGAATAGCATTTTTAAAAATATCAAATAGTCTACTCTTATTTTTCTGATCTGATGTGTATTTCTCGAGATATCCCCAATTTTCAACGATTTTTTACCCATTTTGATTTTTGTCCATTACAGCGCCATCTGTAAACCAAAATGCAAAAACTTCTAGGTCAAATTTGTGTATTTTTTTTCTGGAGAATCCAAATCTGCAATGAAAAATGGGGGTTCCCATTTAATTTTTTTATCTTCCCCCATCCCCACTCCCAGGGGGTGGCGGTGGGTGGTCGAGTTTGGTATCATTGGATGTCCCCCTTCGCGACGAACAACTTTCATTACCCACTTGTTTTGATCCGATGCATAGTTCTCGAGGTATTTCAATGTCTTCAGATAAAATGACCACCCTGTATATGAATTTTTCTAAAGCAATAAATATGAAAAAAATTTTGGAATTAATCAAATAGTCAATTATTATTCAGAAAGTAAGTTGACAGTAGACTACGGAACCTGTTAAATTCGTCTCGACGTCAGAAACAATCCCATGATGTCCAAAGCATGTGGTGCCATTTAAAAAAGTCAAGGTGACCTTTACTTCTTTATGTAAAAATCATTTTTTCATATTTAAGAATATGCGAACATGTAGCTTACCAAGTACTGAGAAACTTTTGTCTAAAACATTTTTTAATTACGCTCCCGGAAATGCCTAAAAAATGGCGACATAACTTAACGGACACACCCTGTATACGACTATTTTCTAACAGAAAAAATCGAAGAATTTACACTTAAGAAGTATCTGAAGGTTAAGAAAATTTAACAGGTGGTTTTTTTATTTCTTTTTGTACATTGTCTATTTACAAGGCTTCTACAATTTTACAATAACTATAAAAATAAACCAATTTTTTTCTCCACAATGATACTTATTTCTAAAGGTACTTATTACTTTTTGGCCTGAGGGGTGGTGTGAGCCTACCCCTTGTAGTTTTTGGTCGTATTGCACGGAATACGTTGATGCGCAGTTCACAGCCGCAAATATTTTGGGGTGTGTTTTGGATTCTTCCTCCCGAAAACGCCCTTAACAAAACAGGAACTCACGTTGTTATTTTTCTCAGTTTATTGCAACGTGATGTGGCCGTTGGCTATTGCTATAGTACACAATACATTGTTCATAAAATAAAGTTCAATATTCTTGCATTTAGTTTACAATCAAACTTCTTTTTTGAATATACATTGGTTGTTGTGTAAGATTTGTATCAATTGTACTCGTATAACGTCAACATTTAATACAAAATCGCGGAAGGTTTTTTGTGAAAATCATTAAAAAAATTTTTTCTTCAGGGAAATGGTTTGTTCAGGAAACTTTTCGCATCACATTTATGGGCTGAAAGATGAGATATCTTTTGTCGTCTGCACTTTATGAGCACTTACGTGGAAGGGCCAATTCGAATAAAAGGGTTGATTTCTCCCTTAAAATAAAAAGCGTGCACTAACGAGATGTGGCTAGATTCTTATGTATGGCTAATGAACACTCGTGTACAGTTTCATGAAAATCGGCGTGTATCAGTCACCGGGGTTCCCCCGTGAGTTGTAACGATTTTTATGCGCCGGAGAGTTCCATTAATTACAAAGCCCTCAGTAAACGTGATGCCACGATGCAATCATTGAGCTATAACGTTGCCTTACGTAATTGTCACTGGGCACAGACGACCGTCGTATCGAGCCGTCAGCTAATAGCAGTTAATTATTATTAACATCTGTACAGTCATAAATTATACGGAGCTACAATATCTCTGGGATCATCAACGCGTTCTATGTAATCCATTCAATGAGCTTTATTCGTGTCGGATCGAATTTCATCGTTCCGTAACGTGAACGATAATCTCTATTAGTAATCATAGTGCCATGATAAACTGAAGCAACCGGTATCTGTTTCTTGGACGCAATCGATTTGTAAATGAATCGATAATTATTGGAAGCACCGCTTGTTTCGCTAACAAGCTTCGTATTTCATTAAATACAACTGATCCTGTTTTCAAAATATGAAAATTATTTTTTTAGAATTATCTGAATGTGTATTTAGGCTCATGCTACGTATTAAGGTTGCTGCCCACTAGGACGCACCTCGGCCGGCCTGCACCGCCGCTCCGTCCTCAAATTAACGCTGCGCTGGTAGTTTTGCCGTCCACTACAACGCTCCAGCACCGCGCCAGCACTTTCAGTGGCGCTCACCACTAGCGCGGTCGTTCGCCGCGCCGTAACCCGTCGAACAACTTAACCCAGACCGTTCTATGGTGAGCGCCACTGGAAACAACTCATGTCGGGCGAAGATATTTTGCTTTCTGGTTCGACAAAACGTCGACATTCCAAACTTCATAGGGTGGTTTCTCAAGATAAAAGTCTGCTCTATCGCTTGATGTAGTTCGATTTTACGCTGGACCCTTATTTTTTAATATAAACTGAAAAATATCCTCAAAAATTGGTGTAAAAGTGTTGTCTCTCCATCTTTAACGATTGTTTAAACATGTTTAAACATTCATAATGTATTGATATTGATTATCACTGTATTCAGGAAAGTCTATAGAATCTTTTGCTCTAAAGAATAATTCAATATCTTCAATATCTTTTTTTTTAATGACATCACAATATTTGTTTAAAGTTGACAAATATGTTTTTTTTCAAGATCATGTTTCTCAAAAACTGTGCGTCACGGGGGAAAATTAAGGGCAGATTCAGAATCGGCGCAAAAAACTCTATAAGAATCACCCAACAATAATTGTGGAACATGAAACAAGATTGATTGTGTTGGACAGAGTAATTACTGTCATATTTTGTGGTCTGGAAACCGTGTTTCTGAACGCTCGAATATGTCGTGCTTCTGACTTAAACTTCAGATATTTTTTTATTTAAATTTGTTGACGCATCTTGTAGCCCAGATCATAGCAGCTAGGTGCCAAGACACCTCTGTAGGTTCGACGGTAGGGCACCAGTTTACTATACACAGCTAGGAGGTCCGGGTGCGAGTCCGACGATGGTAATAATGTTGGGGCGTACGGTCGAGTTTTTATTGCTTTATGACTTGGTGACATCGTGAACTTTTTCGGAGTTTTCTGGCGATAGTCAATGTATTCTAAAGACACGCTGAAGTGATTTGGTTATTGTGGATTACCGGCGTTTGGGCGCAGTTACTTTTGAGTGGCGAGCATTAGCACTTAGCACTGCCTATACAATCGCTTCTTATTTTACTGAAACGACTACGATTTTATTAGAGGGACAAAAAGAAAATTTTCGAAGCTCGTGCGAGTCCTTTCTTTTGTTTTCCACATCAATGTGCTATATCGGATATATCCACGAACATGATTTTGACTTGGATATATTGTGACTCTCGCATAATTAGTAGCCCAATAAAATTTCTGTCCTCGACAATGGTTACTACTACTAATAGCCAAAAATGATTTCCATCATTGATAACGGTTCCTTATGACCAAAAAGAATTGTTGTCATTTATAATGGTTGTTTCCCAGTCAGAGATAATGTCTATCATCGATAATGATTATTTGTAACTATTGGGTTGTGTAATAAATTCTCGCGTTTTTCGTATCTTATTCTTTCCCCGCAATTTTCCATCGATAGAAGGGACATTCTCGGCGAGAATGTTTTGCCGGTTGCTGGATGTGCTGTTCCTACGGTATACGTGAGACGATCTTAACGATTCGTAAAAACGATTAAAATGAAGATCGCAAACACTAGAATTGGTTCGTATTGATTTCGTATATTTGTCAGTTAATGACGATTTTAGTTATACTAATTTTCAAATTTTAATATACTGCCAATTTTGCGATAAGTGTTATCCAGACACCATAAACA
Organism: Lasioglossum pauxillum; assembly: GCA_933228785.1. Classification (NCBI taxonomy): domain Eukaryota; kingdom Metazoa; phylum Arthropoda; class Insecta; order Hymenoptera; family Halictidae; genus Lasioglossum; species Lasioglossum pauxillum. The sequence goes on from OW121700.1 coordinate 28,183,593, forward strand.
ATAGTCTTTATTAATTTAATAAAAAATATCGTTTGTAAAAAGTTCATATTTTATCACACGGAATGCAGCAATCGTTGACTTTCATAGAAAAGATTCGGGAAATCTAGTTTATTAAAAATATTAATTTGCATATGTTCTACTTACAAATAATCATTATCGATGATAGACTATCTTTGACTGATAAATATCCATTATAAACGACAACAATTATTTTTGGTCATAAGGAACCGTTATCGATGATGGAAATAATGTTTGGCTATTAGTATTAGTAACCGCATTGTCGAGGACAGAAATTTATTTGTGCTACTGATCATGCGAGAGTCAGATTAGGTCCAAGTCAAATTATCATCGATAAGGTCCAAGTCAGATTATCATCGATAATGATTATTTGTAACTAGAACATACGCAAATTAATATTTTTAATAAACTACATTTCCCGAATCTTTTCTATGAAAGTCAACGATTGCTGCATTCCGTGTGATAAAATATGAACTTTTTACAAACCATATTTTTTATTAACTTAATAAAGACTATTGTTTATGGTGTCTGGATAACAATTATCATAAAATTGACAGTATGTTTAAGTTATATCACCACAACTGAGCATTGCTAACGCGATTTTTCATATACATCCGATGATTTGACAAAAATGTTTCCAACAAAAGTTGATCAGTATTGTACTTTTGTACAAATCTCGATATAAAAAATTAAAAGTAAATTTTTTTTATGAAAAACTGAAGGTTACCTCAATTTTTTAAATATTAACATATATTTTTTAATTCATAATATTCTAACTGGTATCGAGACGAATTCAACGACCTATAACAATATAACATTGAACCTTGAAATAACGGTGAAATAGAATGTTTTCCTGGCCACAGAAAGTGCTGGCGCGCAAAACATTCTCGCCGAGAATGTTCCTTCTGTCGATGCGTTGAGGAGGCACGCTGGTGCTGTGCCGTTGCAGGTATAGTAGGCGCACTCCCATTGAAATACACAGAAGAAACCCAAAACGGAGACTGCGCGGCGGTGCAGGCCGGCCGACGTGCGTCTTAGTGGGCAGCGACCTTTATACAGGGTGAGTCACCTAACGTTGCCGCCTCAAATATCTTCGTTGTTTTTAAAGATACGTCAAATGTCTGAAGGACAAAGTTGAATGGTAAAATATGGCTCATACGATACCAAAAAATTTTTATATTTTTATACTGGTAAACTTGCCGAGGTACTACCTCCTCTCCGATTTGAATGAAATATGTTATTAAGGTCACCTTTCTGAACAACATTTCTCCTTAAAGTTTTTGGGGACTGGCTTTAGTTTACGAGATAATTGCAAAAAACCTTACTTGTAAATGCATTGATTTGAACTGGGTTACATGATTGATTTTTCAAGAGTTGCGAAATATTTTGCAGTTGAATATAAATTATAAAATTCTTAAGCTCTAATAAATACATAATATTTTAAAATAATCATTTTATAATTAATAATATATCAAATTAATCATCGTTTATAATATCGATGGTGATCTTACAATTGAAGTAACATTAATGTCGAATACGATTAGAATATTTATGAGAAAGTATGATAATTCTGTTTGTCATAGGCAGTAAATATAAATCTGGTAATTATAAAGTTAATAGCAATAAATCTCCGAACTTGCGACGCTTAATCGTCCAGAAGCACGTTTCATTTAATTTCAGTCTCTCTCTCTCCCTCTCTCTCCCTCTCTCCCTCTCTCTCTCCCCCCCTCTCTCTCTGTCTATCTCACTTCCGTGAAGTATAAACTAAGAAAACTTTATAAAGTGCGAAGGAGAATTTAATGTTCAGTCATTTCAGAAGTTTGTAAAAGTAATTTCAGTAGTAAAAGTCGACGCATATTCGAACGGCGCAGTTACTGTACAGCTATACTGTCGTACAAACTCCAAAAATTGTGGTTTCTTATGAAAATATAAGTCAAATGCGCAGAATGAATTCTTTGCATATAAATTTTAGTTTTCGAGAAAAATGACTATTTGTCAAGTATTTGAAATCAACTAATCCGTTTATGATTTTTCGTTTCTGCTTACTCATTCGTTTCTGTTTTCATTTTTCTTGATAAAGAAGACTTATAAACAAAATCATCAAGCAACGCGTTATTGTATCGCTTGCCTCATATATCATATTAAGTTAAAAATCAATGATGATTCTAAAAAATCTAGAGGGCTATTGTTGCTCGCTCGCTTCGCTCGCTCGCGAGTAGGGTTGTTTTTGCTCGCTCGCTTCGCGAGCTCGCGGGTAGGACTGCTCTTGCGAGAGGGTTAGTGATACGCATTTTCCAAGGTGTGGTTTTTTCTCCTGCTACGGACTCAGTGCCTACTGTCGGGGTCATGGGGCAACCAATGGCAACGAATTTCCCCTCTATCCAGGGAATCGGTAAACTATTGGGAGCCCAAGTTGGCCATCCCGCCTCATAAAGGTACCCGCCGGCTCTATCTCCTCTGTTTGGGGGACAAGAGTAAGGAAGGGGGTGGTCAGCGAACAAATGGTACTACTGAGGAAACTGGAAACTGGAAACTGGGCATGGACCCTACCAAAAAAAAACGGAATCAAAAAACGCAAACGGAACATCACTTAAAAACCTTTAAGGGAAAGGCCGGGTGGACGGAGCTAATTGCTAAACACCGACCAGAACCGAGGATGGTGGTCCCATCCAAACAATCAGCCATATTTTCTAGGATGTGTCAAGCCCACCCAAGAAGGAAGATCCCGATGAACCTGATATCAAAATCTCTGAGGAGACAGATTTCGGTGAAGTTGGTGAACCCTTCCTTCTCAACCCCATCGCGAAGTAGGTCGGCAGGTGAAGACCGAATGGAATTGATGTCTCGGCCCAGCCGAGATTTCGATGAAGTCGGATTGGATCCGAAGTAGCAGTAACTTCTTCCCAATGGTCAAAAACAATACGCGGTCCCTTGCATTTGTACTCCCAATAGACTCACAGCATAGGCGGGGAGGGATTAGCCCTAGGGGAGGGTGTGGGTAAGTTTCTGGACTATCCGGAAACAGTGTAGGGACGGGCTCAAAACTTGACACATTCGACATGAAAATATGGTGAAGGGGGGGAGTCTAAAAGGGCAGGCGAGACACCCTGCAGGTCTGAAGGTGAGGGGGCCCGACGTTCACGCCGAGCCGTAAAACAGCTCAAAAACTCAAAAAAATTAGGTAGCATGGCCCGCTCATCAATGACGACCGACCCGTCTAGTAAGTCGACGACTCTGAAAATGGCCCGGGCCGAATAAAGACAGAGGGGACGGCTGAAAAACGAGGACAACTGCAAACCCGCTAAAAGGGCCGAGTGCCGGCAGCGCCAATTGTGAAACTGGTGTTTAAAAACCGGTGTGCCCTAAGGAAGCGAGGGGCGGCCGAACCGCCCCTCCCCGGCAATAAACACGACTACTACTACTACTACTAGTGATACGCATGGCTAGTAGGGCCTACTGCTATTAATGTTTTTTATTTGGTCTCCAAGAGTCACACAAAGAACTTTCCGATTCGTTACTCCTTCGCCAACATCGCTAACATTGTTTTTTTTTTTTGTACTTTCATCGATATTCTCCCAAAATGTATTCTTGGGAGTAGAGATGATAAATTCACTCTTGCATTGGAATAACTTTCGATTATTCCAAGCGGTAACATTAGCATCAGTTAAAAAAAAAAATTTTTTTTAAATCTAAAAAAAAAATTAAGAAAAAAATTTTGTATGTAATTGCGTTTGGTTCTTTGGTGGAAAATTTTCGTCCTCCCTTATAAATTGCATTGTAGAATCAACTCTTTTCGAAAAAAACTAAAAATCTAAAAAACTACTTGACCAAAATGGACCAAAATCTAATCAGCTCTAAGTTACAGCGGGGCACATCGATTGCATCATTCATCATTCGGATCGCGTTGTTACTTTTTCAGAAAACGTTAACGAAAAATTTGATAACATACAAACGGCCATACGCACACACACACACATACAGACATTTTGATAAAAATAGTCTAAAATGACTCCAATGACCATGAAACGTGAAGATCTGCTAAAAAATCGATTTTCGATTTTCGGGGTAATTACAATAACTTCCCTATAAAATCGGGAAGTTAATAAGGCCTGAAGCAACTAATGAAGATAAAGATGAAATGAAAGAAGAGAAAGCGAAATTATGCATTCAATTAGAAAATATAGAGAAAGAAGTATTGTCTCTTGACATGCTTGCTTTACACCAAAAAATGAAAATTAAACAGGATAGAATTTAATATAATAATATTTTGATATGCAAATCGTTAAAGATTTAATAAAGTTCGATGTTATAGATATAATTATATGTAAATTTAATTTGTCCCGGTATAGGATTTACTTCTGTCCAGGTACTAGCTTAGAGTCGATTTAATATGTCCAACTATAGGTTATAATTATTCTTGTTAATACAATTAAAATATTAATCTAAACAATGATTATGAGATTTTAAATTACTTTACAAACTCTGAATTTTATGTTAAAACTCTTAAAAAATTATTTTTGTTTATCTAGACCAGGCCTCGTCAACACGCGGCCCGCTACGTCGAATTGTGCGGCTCGCCAGACGATTTTATATTTCTATTGAAACTTTTGTTTCTTGTTGTATGTATACAAAAAATATTAAATAAACGAAGTGTCATTGTTATAATGCATAAGTGCGACTACGAACTCCAGTTCTATATTTGATATCTTTGATATAATTGAGTTACAGTGCAACAATGAAATGAAACAAATTTTTGCGTCCACATCAAAAAGTAATTTTTACAATACTTATATTACATCCGAGAGATAATCCAACTTAAGATATTTTGCACAACGAGTTGTAAGTTGTAACTACTTTTGGATCCACATATGTTTGTGAAAGATTTTTTTCGAAGATGAAATTTACGAAGAGATCAATACGTGCTTCATTAACTGATGCCAATTTAGAGAACCAGCTAACAAAATATGTGCAACGTCGAATATAAATATAGATTTACATAAATTAAGTGAAAGAAAGGATAAACAAATATCTCATTAATTAAGACTCGAGAGTTAATTATATTGAATCATAGTATAACAATAAAGTTTTATTTATTTTGTATTTGTATTACATTTTTTAAAAGCATGTATACCTAAAGTGCGGTCAGCAGTAACGTTACACGTCATCAAAGTGGCCTGTAGAACCATTTGGGTTGGCCAGGCCTGATCTAGACTGATAAAATTAAAGGTAGCAAAAAATGCTGTCCAGGCTAGGGCATTTCACTGTACACTCCAACACACAGTATGAATTACTGAAGGCCATGCTATGCACTGAAGATAACACACGATAGCTCCACTCTCTCTGGGCCGCTTGTCTATCACTGCTGTTTTCGCGTTTCGGTGCACATCTCCGTAAATAGAGATTACAGCAGACGCGTTCACAAAGTAATAGAACAGGCTCCGGCAGAATCAAGTACTCACAAACTAAAGGCTGCGACAACCATGTAGCCGTACAGGACAGTATGTCCATGTAAAGTAACCCAGCACTTATCAATCCGTTTAACTCTTCAGCTCTGTCGAGCTTGAAATGTCGCGGACGCCGGAATAATGTATCTCTACGAGGTACCTGCCTATTCTCCCCATCTTGTAGCTGCAGTAGTATAGGCAACAGACCGCGATAAGCCAGACGTCGAGAATTATCTCGTAGGCATGCGTAGTTTAGGACTGCTGTTGCTGTGACGTTGCATAATAGCCATAAGTGGAGCACGTTTCATCTTGTAGGTAGAGTGTATGACGTTTTGACCGATAAATTTTTAATTACGCGACTGGTACATGTAACTTTATTATTAGAACTTTGTTGTCAAGATTAACAAGAGAGCGCGTGATATGGAAAAGCGGATTTTTGTTTATGCTTACGCAGCTCAACATAATTTGCTTAATTTTTACATACATTCTAGACAACAATTTTAAATTACATAACTTTTATTACTACGGCATTAGACATTACTAGACTGCGGATCTCTGTGCATTTATAGCAAAATTAAGAAGATGAAATTCAAAATTGTTGAAAAATTTTAAAAATTGGAGATGTCAATATATGATTTCTTCTCTATTAAAATCATTACGGGAAGAAATAACATGGACACAGTCCATTTTGATTTTACATAAAGTTCCGCAGTCTAGACATTATATTCAGCTTTATTACCGGGGCTTCGATGTCAAGATTAACAAGAAAGCTTTTGATATTGAAAAGTAGATATCGTTTATATATTTTTAATTGATCAATTGCGCTTCTGTACAGGAGCCGTATGTATACATATGTATAGAGAACCGATTATTATTCTTCTGGGTAAGCTTAGGTTATAATGTCAAGGTCTATTCTTACTTTTGTAATCAAATTGAAAATATTCTCTTCCTTTCTTTAGGTTTTGATATTCAATGTATTTTTTTGGAGCTATTTCTAGCTACTAGTAGTCGGCTTAGGTAGTACTAAAGCAGTAGAAAGTAAAGTAGAAAGTAAAGTAGTAAAAAACCATTTCATTAATTATTTAATTTTAATTATATCAGTGTTTTAGTTCATCATATTTAAATAAAAGAGTGGAATCCACCGGAAGAAATAATCGAAAAATACAATACTATGGTGTCAATAGAATCACCATGATTTATTAACAACAACTAATTAACAACTCGTCATACACGTAGTCTAACAAATGTGAATGTTACGCCTATCTTTTTAAATGAAATAAAATTTGATTCGTTTGTAATCAATATTTAAGCGTTAAAAAAGATAAATTTTTTTTCTGTTCTACGATATTTTGGGGGGTAGAGACGTTTTAATCACTGTAACTGAAAAGAAAATGGTACGGCAAAGGGTTAAAACTTGTGCTAATACATTAGAACAAGTCCGGACAACTTCTTCCCCGCTGTTAAAATGTCATTGGATCTTTATAAAATTTGATAATCAGATGTTTTTGAGGTCACTGATAACGAATCTGACATCAAAAATGAAAAATTCAAAATGATGAATTCAATACTATGCACATATAGACTGGAAATTCGTTTTTCGTGATCAAAATTAAAGAGACGCACATATCGACATTTTTCTACGCAATAAATTTGTATATAATTATATTTCCGACGTTAAGTCTAAATTATTCACATATTTCAACATGACTAATTCGAATTCCTCTTCATCTAAATCTTCTGCATCATCAATTGATCTTCATTTACGTTTCGATTAAAGATTAGATGTTGCTCTAACCATTTATCGTAATTCGCTTTAAAGTTTAAAGCTTTAGTGACCGATGACAATTTTTCCATTTCTGGGATAAATTATTGCAAGAAAAGACGTACTTTTTGTTTAATGGACTTTCTAGTTTCGTCACAAGTCACTTCGTTGATTTTATCAAAATTAACATCAGACACAGCAATTATTTTCCTGCTCGGATCACCTTCATTATACCATGCATTAAAAAGATCCTCATCTTTAAAGTTATATTTGTCTACAAATGTAAAAATAATTAACCGTTTGATGTCAAGACAGTATGATGGGAAGGTTAAAGTGGAACATACTTTCCGACATTGTAATTCAAAATTATTTTCAATTCTTAAACTAAATTACACACTACATAAATGAATTAAAAATATGTACAATGTATGTATTTACATACATAAATATGTTCAACTATAATTATATAACTAACTATAATACACAATTTAACACACATAAAACTTACAATTAGCAAAATCCTTCAGTACAGATGTTACCACGTGAATATTCGATTGAAGACTAACGTGATCAAAAACAAGTATGCTCGACAAGAACCAATTATTTCTGTGAATCTGATCAATGCAATACAATGTAACAGTTTATACGAAGAAATATTAACAAGCAGATACGACTCGCGCAGTCTAAACATCAGAGTCCAAGTCAACTATCCTATCCAGACGCCAAAATACCGCGGGATTTTATTTTTTAATTATCGTATGAACTACACGGCTGCAGCAGGCTACACCTAAAATTTATATGCTCTTATTCGAAATTGTTTAAACTTTCACATAAAACAAGTCTGATGTCTAACACTTTTATACATTTTTTCAAAAACCTTCCCAAAGTTTAAATTGCCAACAATATTGCAGCATTCGTACATGGGTTAAATAATGCTGAAAACCTAATTAAATAATGAAAACACGCCTATTAACATATACAGGGTTTTCCAATAAGGGCGGGTCGATGTTGAAATGGAATAAAACAAGCTGTGTGTGAGGTATTAACGAAATTTTTTTTTTTATTTGAAAGGCCCATGTATGCCATTATGTATGAAAAATGACATCGTTCAAATGTCCGCCGCGGTTTCGCACGATGGCACGTATCCGAGAGGTCCAATTCTCAATGACTCTGCCGCATAGATCCGGCTGAATTTGAGCGATGGCCTGGGATATATTGATTTTGAGGGCATCGGTCGATTGCGGCTTATTGGCATAGACCTGAGACTTTAGAAAACCCCACAAGAAAAAGTCTAGCGGGGTCAAATCGCACGATCTTGGTGGCCAATTCACGTCACCTCCGCGAGAGATAACCGTACCCTCAAATCGTTGATGCAGAATATCCATCGTGGCCTTTGCTGTGTGGCTCGTAGCGCCGTCCTGCTGGAATCGTGTAACTTGCCATGGTGATTTGGCATTAATGACTGAATTACAAACAACAGATTTGACCGCCGCCACTAAAACAACACGGCCGCTACAGACTGTCAACATCGACCCGTCCCAATTGGAAAACCCTGTATATAAAACATTTATTCAAACCTGTTATATAATGCTCTCTAATGAGTTCTTAGAATTGTTACGAACCAGGGCCGCGAGCAGCACGAGTGGCCGGCGAAGGGTTATAAACCCAGGAATATGGTATCAATTTGTTAGTTAAGGAACGCGGACGAACCCAATGCGAAATTGGGGAGCCGCTAGGAACATAGACAGCGAAGACGAACCTGACGCGAAGTCAGGGAGCCTCTAGGAATGGTGTCAAACGCAGACGAACCTGATGCGAAATCAGGGAGCTGTTAGGAGGTTGTAGAATCAGCGCGGACGAACCCAATGCTAAATTGGGGAGCCGCTGGGAAGTTGGATAAAAGCACAGACGAACCTGATGCGAAATCAGGGAGCTGTTAGGATGCGGACGAACCTGATGCGTAATCAGGGAGCCGCTAGGATGGTATAGTTTTCGTGGACGAGCCCAATGCGAAATTGGGGAGCCACTAGGTAGGAAAAATCTCTATTTGGATAATTGGTAAGTCGCGAACAAACCTGATGCGAAATCAGGGAGTCGCTAGGATAGTTAGTAGGCCTCGTAACTAATATAATCACACTAATTAAATTGATGAATTATTTGCAAAAACAGCTTATATCTCAACAACTATTTGTTTGCGACATATAGCTCCTTTCAAACCTTTTCTTTTCTGGATGAATGGTAGGTGTTGAAGTAAAAGAAATTTTAACAACAATTATCTTTGTTATAAACAATTTTGCGGCAAGTTTCTCTTACCAGTGCCCACCGATCCAGAGGCATCGATTCACCCCTACGACGGACGACCATTAGTTTTTATACACCCTGTACGTATTTGGTTTGTTAAAGAATTCCAAAACAGTTGAACAGGGCCCAAAAAGTGATTCTATTTTCTTCGTAGACCCACAGATCCAACTAGTGTACGTGAAAGTTAAATATCTTTGTAAATCACAAATATCAACTAGAGTAGAGGCGACATTGTATTTTTAATTTCTGCAATCAATTTTATGGCTTTTATTGAAATGTAATTCTTATGGCAATATAATTACAACACACGTGCTCATCAACAGCGCTCATCCATGAAAACACGTCGAAACAAAATATGAATGTATTTTCATTTCACACCTGTTATGTATACCGTATGCTTTGCTTAGTATCCAGCGGGGTGGGATACGACGCGACAGCTAATACTAGTTAATTATCATTAACGTGGGCCATAATGCGTGCATGAATGTAATCTCATTATGAGCATACTTCGTCAACATGTGATTCTAATATTTCAAATCGGTAATTGTTCGAGCCACGAAGATAACGTTTCTCGTACAACAAGATTTCACGTTTAAATATTTGTGTGGATGTAAAAAGTATGCAATTGATCACAATGTACAGAGTATTTCTCCTAACTTGATTATCTTAAATATCTTGCTTGTTTATGACAAGAAAAAAGGTCAAAGAAAAAGAGTATACGATTCGAAGGAGCAAATGCGGCGATTGGCAAACGAATTTTCTCATGATCACTTTTTTCGAGATTTCAAGATCATTGTCTAGAATTGTCTAGACATTGTGTGTGGGCCTGTGCTACGATCGAGTAGAACATTGTCAGTTTCGAGTTATTTATTGGCGTGCTTAGCCCTTAGAATTAGTTACGGACTTGGGTACGGTTGAAAGTTATGTGTCTTCTTTCGTTTCGGGAAAGCAAACTAACCGTACCCCAGTTAATGACAATTGACGCATCGCAGGCCCACACTCAGCGGAAAGGCGACAACAGTTTGGGGATAGATACTTGAACAAGGGATTCTTGTGCATAGGCTTGTCTTATTTACGAGGCTTTCGTGAGAAACAAAATCACGGATTTAGTAGGCGTTACCACATAATTTGAATTACGCCCCGAACTGGTGATTGGTCCCTTGTTTATCCCTACCAAAGAAACTATCTCTTCCCGAGCGTTGGTAGGGAATTGCAGCAGAAATAGAGGTCAGAATTTTAAGATCTTTCGAGAGAACCGGACGAACTTCGTACTTATTATACTGAATCGTAGAACGTTACGAAACTTCCATTTGAACAGTATTAATCTTCACCTGCGAGCGTGAATTGTGAAGTGAAACTGAGGACTGAACTGTGAACTTTTCTATGAACTTCTCAACTTTTTCTTATGAACTTATGAACTTTTTTATGAAGTTTTTCTTGTGAACTTATGAACTTTTTGTGAACTTTTTCTTGTGAATCCATACACTTTTTTATGAACTTTTTCTTATAGATCTTCTCATGACCTTTTATTATGGACTTTTTTTATGAACCTGTGTTATGAACTTTACCTTGAACTTGAACTGTTACTTTGAATTCTGAACTTTGAACTGTTGGACCTTGGACGTTCCAAGAGTTTATGGTAAGTGTGTGCTTCGTGTACGCATTCTTGTGCAACCCAGAGCGTTTGATTGCTCTTGAACCAGCAGCAATTTTGGACTGAACAACGCTTTAAACAATCATTGAAGTTTTTTTTAAAATGGGATTACATATTTTCATTACAACACTGTTATAGCTCATAAAAAACAAATTCAACGATGTACGGTATGTTAACCTTCACGCGAACAGCAATGAGAAAGTCATGTTTGTATGGGAAGAAGGTAAAGGTAAGATTGGAATCGTGAGTACCGTAATTTAATTGTGAATGTCTAAGGGCAATCAACCGTGTCCTCTTTCACAATTTGTTGGACCTAAATATAAAATCGATCTAACATCTCCAGGTTAGAGGTAGTTTAGATTACCATGTTACGAATGGAGAACAGATTGCGTTCGACTTTCTCAAGAGAGCCTCTTCAAGACCAGTGATGTCAGAACCGTGGTACTGTGGTACTAAACCATACCCCCACCATAGCCTACTATTGCCCCTACGTTCCTTTCCAACGCGACCGCGCGCTACACTCACCAGCGTACCTCTACTGCAGGGATGGGCATTTTTGCCTCAATTGAGGCAAGACCGTCCGCACCACAGCGCCCACTGCCTCCCACCAGCTCCACCGTTACCATGGAGAAAGAACGCACTTCGCCCGTAGCGAGCAGTGCGCATGTCTCGCGAAGGCTACGCGCATTGCGGCCACGAGGATGCGAGGGGAGCGCCCTGTGCGGCGAAGGCGCACGTTGCATGGAAGAGAGGTTGGTGGGAGAGGCAGGCGTTTGAGGGGCCCCACCCGTGCCCATCCCTGCTCTACTGTATCATACAGGATACGCTGGTGAGTGTAGCGCGCGGGAGCGTTGGAAAGGAACGTAGGGGCAATAGTAGGCTATGGTGGGGGTACGGTTTAGTACCACAGTACCACGGTTCTGACTTCACTGGTAGATTCAGTGCTACCAGATGAGGGGAATAACGGTGATATGATGTACCCCCTCTCTGATGACCAGAGTAATATGTGACACGTTGCGCGTGCGTGACGAGGATTGAGCGGGGCGAATGGGAGACACGTTGCGCGTGCGCGATGTGGACGCAACAATGACATGACATTTCGCAGGTTTTAGATTATTGCCGCGTAAAATTCACCCATTTACTTATTTCACATACTATGTAATTATTGATCCCTTTATGTCTATGTTGTAAGTTGTATTTCTTGAAAATGTGACGTTACAAATAAAATATAATTTGCCAATTTATCGTGTAGAAGAAAAATGAGTGAATTTATTACCCCAGTCTCTTTTATGCAACTATTTTTGAGGAGCGTATGAGGGTTCACAGTGTTAAAATGTATTATGATTTATTTTTATGACATTAATGATTTTACTGAAATGTAACGCAGTACTACATATATACAGATTTCAAGATTTTTTTCAATTGTACGTAGTAAGCATTCATACTTCGTTTCACGACTGAAACTCCCACATGTTACAATTCATTTTATTTATAATAAAGAATGTTTAAAATCTTTATTTAGAACGACTCATATGATTCATTTCATTAAGTAGGTACATGTACATGGTAGGTACGATACGATACGCGGCAATAACCTAAAACCTGCGAAATGTCAGTCATTATTGCGTCCCCATAGCGCACGCGCAACGGCGCAACGTGTCTCCCATTCGCCCCACTCAATCCTCGGTTAGATAGCGATGGAATAGGATAGTGGAAGGCGAAAAGGAGGAGAGTATTTCCAAGAATTTGGGTATGGTTTCATACCCATCTGGCACCACTACTTCAAGATCGTCTCTGGCAGGAAGCGTCGTAGATAACCTTTCGCATTATAGTTGACACTTTTAAGGAAGACCGAAGCCTGGCCCGATTTAATTGGAAGGTACAAAAGACGAGAGTCTGGCCCTACGTGATTTCAGATTATGAACACACCATCCCATTCATTTCAGAGATATATAAACCCTTTTACTCTCTTCAGTTAGTACTTGTGTAGTCACGAGCAGAGTCACGTCGTGTCACATTTGTAGAGTAAACTTCTAGTGAGATCGGGCTAAAGTTTCCCTTCGTATCAAGGTTAACCTGTACATTCTGTGAGCCCGGTATAAATCTATTTGACATTCATAAAATTACTTTGAGACCCCGCATCAGTGATGCCAGATGAGGGGAGTCACGGTGAAATGATGTACCCCCTCTCTGATGACGGGGAATGAATGGGGCGAATGGGAGACACGTTGCACGTGCGCAATGGGGACCGTGGAGTGTGCGCCTGCGCACGGTGCTGGAATGGAATAGTGGAAGGGGTAGGAGGATTCTGGTTTCACTGCCCCGCATTGCCAGTGCGTCAACATTGTGCATCTTACAATTAGATAATAGTATTTTCATTTCTTTATACTCATAATTCCGTTCAATTCAGTCGCGACATCACCACTCGTAGAGACACTTTTATAATCAGAATATATTTGTGTTAATTGGTAAATTCGCGCAATTCACTAAATCCAAAATTATCGTTCAAAATCCTAATCGAGTAATTGAACGTCCCCGCACGATACAATCTTACCGCTCGGATTGTATCAATTAAATTATACTATTAGGTTGTTGCATATGATATGTCCAATTTTAGAATGCAGCTCTTATAAAACGTTTCGATCAGGAAATGCCATCATAGTCTATAGATTTATTGTTACTAATCGTACCACGATCGGTCAAATGTCCGGTTCTAGATTTTATTATTTAAAAATGAATAAGATTATATAAAGATGCTTTCATAAGAAATGATTTAATAAATATCTTTATTAGAGCACATGTTATATAATAAGAACTGCGCAAAGTCTAACTAAATTCATTCTTGTGATTTTTATAGGCAACCACGTGACTGTTACTTTTATACAGCTCGGTACGTTTAGTGTTAATATCGTATGTCCAATTTTAATTTAAATGCATAATTTTATACGTTTACATAATGTTTATTTCAACGTCAACCAACGTGACTGACGTGTATTCCTTTTATATGCATGTTTGGAGGAATAACTTATTGACGATAGTGTTACGCCCGCGGTTGATTTTGAATGATCGTTCCGGCTTTGTTGTAATTTGCACTGCAAGGTGTCCGCTAAGGATTTCTCGAAGGACCACATTCCAACTTAGAAGGACTAAAGGCAAGGCAAGAGTACCATATACGACTATATTTATTATAGAAATCACCGACACAAATTTCCCCGACACGGTTTTCACCGACAACAATTTTGACCCACAACGAATTAGATCCACAGCAACTTAAGACGACCACAGTATGTATTATCATACAATATTATCATACTGTGTCTCAAGTCGATGTGGATCAAATTTGTTGTCGGTCAAAATCGTTGTCGGTTAAAAGCGTTGTCGGCCAAAGCTATTTTGTCGGTCAAATCTGGAGTCGGTGAAATGTTGTCGGTGAAAACCGTGTCGGGGAAATTTGTGTCGGTGATTTCCATGGGACCCATTTACACTATGTACACAAATTGAGATCAAGACTGTTTCTATGATTACTATAACACGAGTATCTAGATGTTGACGAGAGGATTCTAATATGCAGTCGGGTGCAGTCTAACTGGAGGACCGAGAGTTCGCATATTTATCACCTCGGTCCTCCCCACCTCTACGGGGTTTCATCCCTACTTTTTCGGCGATTTTGGGGGTAGACGGATATAAACCTAAGGTGTTTGAAGCGGTCCCGATTTGGCGACGGGATACGGGGCAGCGACGAGATACAGAGCGGCGAACGACCGTTCTGGTGGTGAGCGCCACTGCTGACAACTCATGTCATCATGAAAAAAACGTCGACGTTCCAAACTTGAAAGAGTGGTTTTTCAAGATAAAAGTCTGCTCTATCGCGTGATATAGTTCGATTTTCCGCTGGACCCTTATTTTTTGAGATAAATTGAAAAATATCCTCAAAAATTGGTACAAAAGTGGTGTCTGTCCGTCTTTAATGATTGCATAATGATAAACATGTTTAAACAATCATAATATATTAATATATTAATCATAATATTAATAATTAATATAAATCGTAATTTAATATAAATATAAATAAATTAATATTAGTCATGATATATTAATCATAATATATTAATATTGGATATCACTATATTCGGGAAAGTCTACAGAATCTGTCGCTGTAAAGAACAATTCAATATCTTTTATAATAACATTTTAATATTTGTTTAAAGGTGAAAAAAAAGGTTTTTTTTCGAAGCCATGTTTCTCAAAAACTGTGCGTATAGGAGAAAAATTAAGGACAGATTCGGAATCAGCGCAAAAAACTCTATAAGAAGGACCCAATAGTATATTGAAAAGAAATTTGGTGTTGGACAGTGTTATCAGAGAGGGTGTACATATACTGTATTCTCCATTTAGGATGACGGGTAATTAAGTGCCTTTATGTTTCACGCGATTTAACAGACAACGAGTATTATATATTTATTAAAACAATAACAAATAACAATAACAAAACGAAATGTAATAACGACAACAATAACGAGAAAACTAAAAGTACAAACGTTAATTAATCTGACAAGGCTCAAATATAATTACGCGACGATGACAACTCGGGAGCGATGCGTTCTCAGCGAGTGCCACAAGCTTTCTGACCACTGGCAAAAATCCTTTTTGGTAGGAAGACGTCTGAAAAACCGTTAAAACGAGGGGAGGAATTCTCCTTTCCTTAAGAGCATGGAGAAAGTTTCCTCCCCCAAAACAATGTGTTCAAAATCGTCGCTGCCAAGGACATTGCATCGGTTGAGTCAGGGTTCTGGCAATCGTCACTTTAACGACCGAACCTTCGACCCAACCGTCTAAAGTGTGTACTTGGAAAGAATGGGATTTCCGTGTCCGGAAAGTCCCTCTTTGCCACGCGCACGATGTCCACTACACCCTTCATCTCCTAGACCTGGCGAAACGACACTAGTCCTCGCTGTCTATAATCCTAGCGGCTCCACAATTTCGCATTGGGTTCGTCTGTGTCAGAGTTGGGCGAACGCTAGTCACAATTATGGTTATTGACTAATAACTTCATAAGCTCTACAAAAGTGACTAATGATTAATGACTAAGTAAATACTTGAGCGTGACTATGAGTAATGACTACATATGTATTTGAGCGTAATGACTAATGAATAATGACTAAATTTTTATTAAGGATGAATATTGACTACTGACTATAATGGCATAACTAATGACTAAATACGCAATCAGAATTTCACTATGACTAATGACTAGAGGTGTGCGAGAACCCGAAATATCGGGAACCCGATGGTCGGGACGAGTCGGGTCGGGTCGGGTTCCCGAAAACTTCGAGATTCTCGAAAACTTCGAGATTCCCGAAAATTTCGAGATTCCCGAAGAAATCGGGTCCCCGAAAATTTCGAGAATATGACATAAGACACTCTTAAAAAGAATTCGTGATGGACAACATTCTTTCAATTTCGAAAACATCTAAAATAAAAAGTCCGAAACTATGAATGTATTCATTAAAATGGATATATATGATTACTGGGTTCTCGAAATTTTCGGGTACCCGTCCCGATCCCGAAAAAATTTCGTGTTCCCGACCCGACCCGATATTTCGGGTTCTCGCACACCTCTACTAATGACTAAAAATGGTTATAAGTTGAAATAAGACATAATAATAACAAAAAAAATATCCTATTAGTTTATAAACATAAAATACAGATTATGACCCGTTTGGTCACTTTCCGATATACTTTAAGTATGCATAGTAATGTATGTTAATCGCACAATAGTGACTGATGACTACAATAGTGAATAACATCGGAAAATAACTTAAAACACAGAAACGAGATCCCCTGAAAATAATAATACTGGAGGAACACAACATATCAAGAAGCAAACAAGATACACCATACAGAAGGACACCAAGAAGACATCAAGCGAGACAAAGGACTGATCGAAGTAAAGTCAGCGATAGTCCCGACCAGTTCTCTCCCACCGGGATCGAGGACGCAAAGTGTAGGGAGAGTGTAGGGAATGGTGTAACCCCCGTGAATCCTGTGTCTTGCACCCTACGCACAGGTTCACCTTCGGCAGCGCACGTGCTCCTCGATATTTTCGGGGTCACAGCTGGGGGAGTCCCACACACCCCGGGGTTGCGATGTTTCCGGGGCACGTGCATAAAGCATTTAACTCCCTATGGAGTAATTCTTCAATCGAAGTCCAGTGCCTACTCACTCCACTGCCGACCAACGCTGCGCCACGCTGTAGGGCGGCGATGATTGATCTCGGCTCGGGTATATCGGTGTGAACACCACACATTGACTCGAGTAAACCGAATTCTTAAACTTCTTAATTTTCATTATTGTCTTATAGGACTTTTACTAGCTTATTCCTGGCATTTCTCTAATTAAAATGGCACCAAACACAATATAATTTCAACTGTATTTAGTGGTTTAATCGAGGTGAAAGTTTCGGGAGCAAGGAAGGACAGCGACAACGCGGGCCTTTGAACTGTGCCGGCGACGTCGACTGTCCGCGTCTCTTTCTTTCCCATACGCTCTTCTTCGTTGCGTTCGAAACTTTCATCGTCGATTAAACCACTAAATACAGTTGAAATTATATTCGTGTTTGGTATCATTTTGCATAAGAAAAATGTCAAGAATATGTTGGTGAAAGTTCCATTAAAAAATAACGGAAAATAAAGAAGATACAACTTTGGTGATGACGCACGGGCCTTTAAACTGTGCCGGCGACGGCGACACGCTTCGGCCACGCGATCCTATTTCATTCTATCCTTCTCTATGTGCGGCTCGTCGATTGAAGTCTCGGCGCGGTCGGCGCGGTAGACGCAGTCATAAAAAGTAGTCTCTCTACGCTACTGAAGTCCGTTCAAAACACGGGTGTTGGGACTTCGATTTAAGAATTACTGTACTTATAACAATGAAAAAAGTGACTGATGACTAAAGATTGATGACTGATCATTTAAGGGAGTTTTTTCCAACAGACGACACTCACACACCGCTAGACCACGTATACGTACGCGAGGATTACAAGGGTCCGGGATTCCACTTCTGATTTGTCGATAATGCAAAGACGGAGTTTTTTGATAGTCAAAACCACTAGATGGAAGATCAATCTAGGGCGCAGTTTGCTCCAAAAGTTTTTCTGTTACGTTTCCGAGCAATGGTTTTGCAATATTCGGCAGCATGTTGCCCGTCACAGGACGCTGCAGTCACGCCGGTGTACTAGCCTCTCCAACGGGCAACATCCCTTAAACTAACTAATAACTAATCATAACTAATAAGTAGACTGCGGATGTTTATGCAAATGCATATTCTTATCGAAAATAGATAAAAAGACTGGGACCTAAACAGAAATTTGTTTTGTCATTAGAGGATTTTAAAAACATAATTTTTATTTTGCATATTTTGCATATTGCATATGTTTTGCATAAGTGCATATTTCTTGAATAAGTGCATATTTCTTGCATAAATTTTGCATAAATATTCGACTATTTAATGCTACGCCAGAATAAATAAGATAGATGTGCCTAAAAATGTATAAAAATTAATTACAAAATATGCCATTGCATTTAGAAGGAATAAAAGATGTTATAGAATCATTCGATGAAAAGGAGGTTTGGTCAATTAAATCGGCGAAAGAAGCATTACGATGTAAGCATTTACAACAAAATTTAACATTAATTCAGAGCCATTTCCAAATGTTACCTGAGGCCATGAAGAAATTGGAAATAATAGGAATACCACTAACGGAATCTATAGATTTGGTAACTACAGTTATAGAAAATTTAAAAATTATACCCGATGATTATGGAGAAAAGGTTACACATAAAATGGAATCTGTATTATAACGAAATGTACACTTTAATGTATTATTAAAAATAAACCAGATTTTGAAGGGTGAACACGTTGAAGGACCACGAGAGGTTCTGGCACATCATTGGGGTTTAAATATGCCCCTATAACATCATGTGATGTAGAACGCTCTTTTTCAGCATATAAATTAATTTTAATACACAAGAGGCATCAATTTACAATCGACACTATAGAAAAAAACTATTGTTGTATGTTGTAATTTAAATTATAATAAATAAAACAATAAAATAATTACTATTTTACACATCCATACATGCATTCCTTATACATATATTTAGCATATACCTTGCATACATCTTGCATATATTTTGCATATTTCGACATATTATAAATGCATAAAGATCCGCAGTCTACTAATAAGCAATAATGAGGAACAAAGAAAATACATATGTACTTTTTCTTTAGTATGTGTCGAAATGTTGTCACGAATGTTGGTTTGTTTTCACCGCGCTGCTATCATCGATGCTCGTTGCTCTACTATAACCGCACCCTTAGTCATTTTCAATTATTAGTTGATTTTTGCCCAACTCTGGTCCGCGTACCTTAACTAACAAATCAAGATCATATTCCAAGGGTACACTGGCTAAGGAAATATTTATAAGTAATTATCGTTAATAATGTTGACATCCCAATACGTTCCCATAACACAATACAGTGACAATATTAATATTCTAATACTACACCAGTTTATTCATTATTGCTTTGTATATTTAACCACAAATAAATGAATATCTTCGTTGTTTTTTTATGTTAAAACTGTATTCTACTTGACAAGAGTACAAATTTTAATTATTATAACTGTTTAATTAATAACATTAGATACAATATGTCGAAAATTGTAACATTCTTACGTTGCATACATATTTCGACACTTAATTGTTTATAAAGTCTGTACTTGGACAACACATGTACAGTCAGAGACAAATTAATTGGACACTAAAAAATCACATAACTTTTTTAAAATTAGTTCAAAGGACTTGAAGTTTTCTAAGATGTTAAACCGACTAGTCTGCTAGAACATGAGTAAACCAAAATTTGTTTAGATCAGGCGTACAGAGCTCGTAGCTCTCAGAGCGGCTCTTGTGCTCCCAAACGGCTCCCGTGCGCTCTCAGAGCCGTGACCTAGCTCGGACGTATGGAAGGGGAACCCACTAAGCGTGACTTGTAAACAGAGCACGAGAGAAGACGAGTGGGAGGGGCGTGGGGAAGTGGAGAGCGCGCCTGAGTGGTCAGACTACAATAACGTAGACGACCCCACTCTCACACGCTTTTGTGGGCCCAAAGCGCTATTTGACTATTTTGAGAGAAGTACATATATAGTATGTTTGTAGCAGTACCTGTTCCTACTCCTATAAATGGCGGGAGCCACGCGTGAGTCGAAAAGTGTGCGAGTGTCATCCGCGAGACTAGGGAGCGTAGACTCGTATTCGGTGTAAAGGAGCCCTCGGAAAGGGGCAACTGAATTAAATATATTTGTTCACAGTAAATCACAGTAAAAATATGTTGTTTAAATGTTTTTGAATACATTATTTTAACGTCACAGCTAAAAACATATACATATTTCAAGAGAAAAGTAATCCAAATGTAAAATGTATATATTATACATAAAAATATTTACACTTAAACATATACATGTACTTAATAATACGCAAAGAAATTAATGAAAACAGAGAACTAAAAATACATATACATTAAAATAATGTACTGTGAACAAATATATTTAATTCAGTTGCCCCTTTCCGAGGGCTCCTTTACACCGAATACGAGTCTACGCTCCCTAGTCTCGCGGATGACACTCGCACACTTTTCGACTCACGCGTGGCTCTCGCCGTTTATAGGAGTAGGAACAGGTATTGCTACAAACATACTATATATGTACTTCTCTCAAAATAGTCAAATAGCGCTTTGGGCCCACGAAAGCGTTTGAGAGTGGGGGCGTCTACGTTATTGTAGTCTGACCACTTAGGCGCGCTCTCCACTTCCCCACGCCCCTCCCACTCGTCTTCTCTCGTGCTCTGGTTACAAGTCACGCTTGTAAACAAGCTGTGACCCGGCTCAAGAGCCGGGTCGAGGGCTCTGGCTCCCAAATCGTCCATCTGTGCATGCTTGGTTTAGATTGTAATTGGTAGGAATCATACAAAATTTTGAAAATGATGTTTTCTCAATTTTTTTACCTGAACCTGTAACGATAATTTAAAAAATGCTTTTTGTAGATTTCGGTAACTTATATGCATACTGAAAGTGCTATCAAAATCGGTCAACATTGCAATGAGCTACATACATTTAAAGATGAGAGCTTAAGGGTGAAAGTAGCAGATTTGCAACATTAACCGATTTCGATGAAATCTTCAGTATGCATATTAAGTCACCGAAATATATTATACAAAAAGCATGTTTTGAAATTATCGTCGCAGGATCAGACAAAAAAGTTGAAAAACGTCATTTTTAAAATTTAGTATGATTCCTACCAATGGCAATCTAAACAAAACAATTTTTGTTTACTCATTCTCTAGCAAACTAGTCGGTCTAACATCTCAAAAAATTCAAGTCCCTTGGATCAATTTTAAACAAGTTATGCGATTTTTAAGAGTGTCCACTTAATAGTGTCCCCGAAAATATTACAATATAATTAATATATTATTATAATTAATAATCTTATGTAAATAATTTTGCGTAATAGATTTTCATCATTTGATTATTCGTTGCTTTAACTCTTTCTTTAACGCGATAGGTGTTCAAATTTCCTTATCTGAATATAAATTCCGTAAATGTTCTGTAGGTTTTAAATTTGGTGATTGCGATGATGGATGTAATGTCGGATTCGTGATAAAAGTCTGCTCAAATCACTGCATGTAGAAAGCTTGTTCAGATATAGGACGCTGGTACAAGTGTTATGTATGTATTGTTTGATAGAAATCCACATCAAGGGGATATTTAATCCTTTACAAGGTGAATCCTTAACAAAGTGAAATTGATGCGCGGGTTTTTCGTTTGAGATCAAATTACGCCCATCAGATACACGCGTCATCAACAATTGCCGGTAATCTAACTAGGTCTGCGTGACTGCCTCTTTATACATATTTGGAATAACGTAGCTCGCGAGAGTCTATGATTAATGGCACGGACAAGTTCACAATGTCATTCTTGGAGGGCATCATGCATTCCTCGAAACAATGCGACTTGAATAACATCGACCAAACTATGGAAATTTATTAAAGACAACGAGATATTGAAATTGTGGAAAGAAATACATACAGGGTATTTCACCTAACTTCACCAACTTTAACCCTGTGCACTCCGAATTATTTTTCAATTTTTTTGCCAACAGCTCCCTAATATTTTAAGTGTTTCATTTGAAATTTACTTTAAAGCACTGCTTTAAAGCTTGACTCCTACTTATTTTAAACAATTTTATCTACTAATTACAGTAAAGTCGCGTTATTTTGCAAACGGTGTGTTCTGCACGGAGAAACATCGTGTAGGGAAACTACTATTTTTTTATGACTGACAAGAGAATGCAAGGCCTTCGCGTCACAGATTTAGTTAAGACTTTACAGAGTTATAGATCTCGTTCTGATTACGAATATACCCCATTATACGAGCAACTAGTCAGTAATTTTCGAGATATTTGCAAATTAAAGTTTTGTGGACGTAACAATGTCAGTTTACATAGTTCACACTCATTTTTGTTTGTTATGTATTATTTTAATATAATTATAATCTTTTGTGTATGTAGTAATAGATCTAGTGTTTCTTTTATAAAATAATAAGTATCATTTTCAATTAACCCTTTGGCGGATAAAAATATATCTAAAATATCAAAAAAAAGTATAAAAAAAAGTTACTACGACGGAACTAGAACCCAGGCCCACGGCGTAGCAGTTCAGCTCACTGCTTTTTTTTTAAATATGTTTATTGGTTTCTTAATGTACATTCTCACAACATAAATAAATGGTACCTCAACAAACATAACAGAAAAATGACCATTCTTTCATACCTCCCTACAATGTTGATTGCACGCACACAATGCTCCTATGTAATCTATCTTATTAATTTATTTATTGCTTCAGTCTTAATGTGTCTTAATAGTACTTAGTTAGGTCTTTGGTTCAGTTAATACTCTGTAGGTTTATGGGGAAATATTTGTGCTATTTGCACAGTGAAAAACCCCATTCAGCTCACTGCCGCTACGCCACACCATTACTTGGTAACAGAGTGAACTAAACTGACATGTTACGTCCATAAAACTTTAATTTGCAAATATCTCGAAAATTACTGAGTAGTAGCCCCTATAATGTGGTATATTCGTAATCAGGGAAACGAGATCTATAACTCTGTAAAGTCTCAACTAAATCTGTGACGCGAAGACTACATTCTCCTTGTGAGTCTACTGCGCCGACCGCTCCGCACAGTGTATTTGGCCAGTTTAGCGCGCCAAAATTATTGCGACGTTATTAATAGTGTGAAGGTCATACTATTATATATCGTTGAATTTGTCTTAACATCAGCTACAACACTGTCAAATCAAAAATACAACTTAATGTTTAAAAAATCGAAGCAACCTTGCTTTTTTTGTTTTAAACAAAATTTTTTCGAAGTTTTATATATTAGAGCTTATACCTATGTTAATACTGTTAAACTTTTATTTCAAACATTTTTTCACCAGATTAAGATAAATTACTATTGCAAACAAATTTCACGCGATGCTGTGGTAAAGATTTGATATGTATACATAGAGTGATATGTATCGCACAAAAAAGCTAAACATCTTTTGTGTTGGCACTTGTTGGCATCTAAACTTTTATGGATTATAATATAAAGCAATGTCTACGGATTAACCTCGCAAAAAATTAAAGAGGTGTTATGCTGAGAAAAAAAGTTATTACATGATATATATTAATTTTCTGAAAAAAATATATCACTTTCGATTGTTTATTCTGTCAAAACCACCGAAGAGAATAAAAACAGAGCCATGAAATTAATCTATACACCTTCCTTTATATCCTAGATTTGGTTCTATCTCGATTTTATACACTAAACTTGTGAAACAAATTATTTCTTTAACACAAGTTTTTCGACACTTCTCTTGGTCACGAGAAATGTTACTTTCAAGTATCTGAATGTTACTAAATAGTACTCTCTATTTCCATATAATATTTTAATAATATTTTTCCAAATATTATTTTAGATTACTCGCATATACATTCACGTATATGAGAAAAAAGTTTTAGTTATTCTGAAGAAATTAAAAATATTGATTTTGGCACTCTAAACTGGCCAAATACCCCACTGTGCGCCGGGAGTACAAAGGTAGCCAAACGTAGAAAAGGACAGCATGCAAACACGCATGCGCCCGAAACTTTCATCGGGTCATTCCATGCCGAATCGATCACTTTTTGCAGGCACCATCGCCGATTTTGTTCTAAATGAAATATGTTCTAGTCCATGTGAAATTAGGGGGGGTTTAAGTCATCATTTTGCCGGTTTAGAATTTTTTTAGAAATGGCAGGCCTTCAAATTTTTCAATTTTCGCCCATTTCGGCGAAAACGGGCCTCACTTACGAATTTTTATCTCAAGGACCGTTTGTCCGATTGAGCTAAATTTTTTTTTGTTTTATTCGGAAAAGATTAGGCTATTACAAAATAATTTTTTCAACCTCGAAAATCAACTTTATAATGTCGAAAAATTTAAGCAAATTCTTCTTTTGCGTTTTTTTTAATGATGGGGCTCAGTGATTTAAATTTTGAAAAAAATATGGTAATATTCCTTGAAGTTTCCCCTTTAAAATGAGCCCTTGAAAAAGATGGTATCATTAAAATTGGCGTCGCAATGAGCTGGTAAAAGACGCCGTGTACCCCCGTTTCAGGTAGAGGTGGGTTGAGCGCACCGCTGTTATGGTCCGTTGTCTATACCGCTGGTCTCGAGAAAATACCAGCACACTGTAATAACTCTATTTATACCTCGAGAACAATATTAGTAACCACTCCTGGACAATAACACCTTTTTAATCATGACTTCTTTTATAGATATTAGTTTTTATAGGAATCATATATGTTCCACAAAAAAGATGTCGTTGCTCAATGGAAATCGGTAATTGGTAATGCTGTTGCAGAACGAGCTTGTAAACAATCAGCATGTTCGTTATGTTCATCTAGGGTGACGTAATGAAATATTATATTTAAAAAAGATGTTTCTGCCCATTCAAATAAATTTTTTGGGGTGAGAATTTCATTATCTAATGGTCTTTGTATGCTAGTGCGCATTGCAAGTAATGAAATAGTTTCTCCTATATTTTTTTCCATAATCCTTAAGTCCACCCCACACAATGATCCTATCCATACTTCTTACCGTAAACCATCCTTATCCCTCCCCGATGGAAGAAAACCACCACCTTCTCGTGATTTCCATTGAGCAACGACATCTTTTTTGTGGAACATATATGATTCGTATAAAAACTAATATCTATAAAAGAAGTCATGATAAAAAGGTGTTGTTGTCCAAGAGTGGTTACTAATATTGTTCTCCAGGTATAAATAGAGTTATTACAGTGTGCTGGTATTTTCTCGAGACCAGCGGTATAGACAACGGACCATAACAGCGGTGCGCTCGACCCACCTCTACCTTAAACGGGGGTACACGGCGTCTTTCACCAGCTCATTGCGACGCCAATTTTAATGATACCATCTTTTTCAAGGGCTCATTTTAAAGGGGAAACTTCGAGAAATATTACCATATTTTTTTCAAAATTTAAATCACTGAGCCCCATCATTAAAAAAAACGCAAAAGAAGAATTTGCTTAAATTTTTCGACATTATAAAGTTGATTTTCGAGGTTGAAAAAATTATTTTGTAATAGCCTAATCTTTTCCGAATAAAACAAAAAAAATTTAGCTTAATCGGACAAACGGTCCTTGAGATAAAAATTCGTAAGTGAGGCCCGTTTTCGCCGAAATGTGAAAAAATTGAAAAATTTGAAGGCCTGCCATTTCTAAAAAAATTCTAAACCGGCAAAATGATGACTTAAACCCCCCCTAATTTCACATGGACTAGAACATATTTCATTTAGAACAAAATCGGCGATGGTGCCTGCAAAAAGTGATCGATTCGGCATGGAATGACCCATCGTCAATTAAACCACTAAATATAGTTGAAATTATATCGTGTTTGGTGTGATTTTAATAAGTAAAATGCCACAAATAAGTTGGTGGAAGTCCCATAAAAAAGTAGTGAAAAATAAAGAAGTTTTATCATTGGATTCGTAGTGGTTCATACCGATATACCCGAGCCGAGATCAGATTACACGGCATGTTTACACTGCTCGGAGACCGAGGCAGCTCGAGCTGTGGTGCCCCTGCAGCGTTACCCCTCAGTGAAGGGGTAGGCAATTAACAAATTCTGGGTAGGCGGTCGCTGAGAAATAACGCTACTAGGTATACCGTATTTTAAGTATTTCATTTGAAATTTACTTTAATGAACAGTTCCTTGACTACTACTTATTTTTAACAATTTTGATTACTCATTACATTACATTATTACTCAAATTTTGTTGCAATTTATATTCGTGGAACTTATATTTGTTTTTATCTAAAAATAAGACAATTAAAGAAATAAAGGAAGAACCAAATACATATAAAAACCCGTTTTATTTACCTCTCTCTTTCTCGACAAAGGAGTGCAAAGGGTTAATATTTCGCTTATATTTTATAATAGGAGAAAAGGGTAGAGGAAAAGAGTATTCGGTTCGATACCCCCCACCCGCTTGGTATACAGGGTGTCTCAAAATTCCTCCAGGACCCGACAGGGGGTGATTCCTGAGATCATTTCAAGCGACATTTTCCTTTGAAAAAATGTCGTCCGCGGCTTCGTTAACGAGTTATTAACGAAAAACACGGACCAATCAGAGCGCGAGCTAGACGCGTGTTGCTCGGCGCGCCGGCAGCCGAGTGTCGGTGGCACGCCACGATTTCGCAACGAACAAAAGTTTCTCGATGATGCGAATCCTCGCCAATTTCGATAGGCTTTGGATATGTTGTCAATACCATGATTCTGAACAACATTTCCCTTTACAGTTTTTGTCGGTCGGCTTTCGTTTACGAGATAATTGTAAAAACTTGTAATTGTAAATCGATCGATGTACTATCTCTTCGCCAATCGCGATAAGCTTTGGATATGTTGTCAATACCGTGATTCTGAACAACATTTCCCTTTACGGTTTTTGTCGGTTGGCTTTAGTTTACGAGATAATTGTAAATCGATCGAATCCGATCGATGTAGTGTCTCTTCGCCAATCGCGATAAGCTTTGGATATGTTGTCAAGACCATGATTCTGAACAACATTTCCCTTTACGGTTTCTGTCGGTCGGCTTTAGTTTACGCGATAATTGTAAAAACTTGTAATTGTAAATCGATCGATGTACATACTATCTCCTCGCCGATTACGATGAGCTTTATTTCAAAGGAAAATGATATTTAAAACATCGAATTTATAACATATTTCAAAATCATCGAAATCGGTGAGGACCCACATCATCGGCAACTTTACCCGAACGATAGAAGAAGCAGAAACTTATTGAATTAAAAACTCACTTATTCAGCCGTAAATCCATTTGACTACCACGTACAACCACCACACTTTCACACAATTACTGATCACACAGCACACTTTTATAACTCGTATCGATATCGAACGAAATTACTAACTCCGACGCGGAAAGAGTTCGATGCTCTTCGCGATTCCGCGCGAAACTGTGCTCTCCCAGCGTACAATGTATTTGATGAAGGCGTCGTTTAAAACAAATGAAATCGTTTCCAAGGAGATATTGATTTTTCGAGAATCATATGGTATTGATTTTTCGGGAATCATATGATTCTCGAAAACACCGATTCTTGACGAACGAACGATGCCATGGACGAGATATCTCGTGTATCCTTATTACTGATGTAACGTGCTATTATCCATACACAGCATCGTTTCTTTGACATCGCGGAAACGAGATATCTCGTCGATTGTAGTTCCTGTGCGGCTGTGAAAAGGAGTGATTAAAAATTTTATAAATTTTTAGAGTCGTCTAGTAGGAAACGTGTGAGTGCACACACCGCTAGACACGTACGCGAGGATTGCAAGGGTCCGGGATTAGTCTTCTGATTTCTCGATAATGCAAAGATGGGGTTTTTTAATATGCAAAATGGCTAGATGAAAGATCAATCTAGGGTGAGATCATTCTGAAAAGTCCTATTTTTACGTTCACGAGCAATGGTTTTGCAATATTCGGCTGCATGTTGCCCGTCAACATGTAGTAGGTTTAATTTTTTATAAAATTTTTAATCACTCCTTTTCACAGCCGCACAGGAACTACAATCGACGAGATATCTCGTTTCCGCGATGTCAAAGAAACGATGCTGTGTATGGATAATAGCACGTTACATCAGTAATAAGGATACACGAGATATCTCGTCCATGGCATCGTTCGTTCGTCAAGAATCGGTGTTTTCGAGAATCATATGATTCCCGAAAAATCAATACCATATGATTCTCGAAAAATCAATATCTCCTTGGAAACGATTTCATTTGTTTTAAACGACGCCTTCATCAAATACATTGTACGCTGGGAGAGCACAGTTTCGCGCGGAATCGCGAAGAGCATCGAACTCTTTCCGCGTCGGAGTTAGTAATTTCGTTCGATATCGATACGAGTTATAAAAGTGTGCTGTGTGATCAGTAATTGTGTGAAAGTGTGGTGGTTGTACGTGGTAGTCAAATGGATTTACGGCTGAATAAGTGAGTTTTTAATTCAATAAGTTTCTGCTTCTTCTATCGTTCGGGTAAAGTTGCCGATGATGTGGGTCCTCACCGATTTCGATGATTTTGAAATATGTTATAAATTCGATGTTTTAAATATCATTTTCCTTTGAAATAAAGCTCATCGTAATCGGCGAGGAGATAGTATGTACATCGATCGATTTACAATTACAAGTTTTTACAATTATCGCGTAAACTAAAGCCGACCGACAGAAACCGTAAAGGGAAATGTTGTTCAGAATCATGGTCTTGACAACATATCCAAAGCTTATCGCGATTGGCGAAGAGACACTACATCGATCGGATTCGATCGATTTACAATTATCTCGTAAACTAAAGCCAACCGACAAAAACCGTAAAGGGAAATGTTGTTCAGAATCACGGTATTGACAACATATCCAAAGCTTATCGCGATTGGCGAAGAGATAGTACATCGATCGATTTACAATTACAAGTTTTTACAATTATCTCGTAAACGAAAGCCGACCGACAAAAACTGTAAAGGGAAATGTTGTTCAGAATCATGGTATTGACAACATATCCAAAGCCTATCGAAATTGGCGAGGATTCGCATCATCGAGAAACTTTTGTTCGTTGCGAAATCGTGGCGTGCCACCGACACTCGGCTGCCGGCGCGCCGAGCAACACGCGTCTAGCTCGCGCTCTGATTGGTCCGTGTTTTTCGTTAATAACTCGTTAACGAAGCCGCGGACGACATTTTTTCAAAGGAAAATGTCGCTTGAAATGATCTCAGGAACCACCCCCTTTCGGGTCCTGGAGGAATTTTGAGACACCCTGTAGACTCTGCAAATTTTGGATACTAGAATATCATTTTTTCATATTATTACAAATAACGGAAATATTCAAGTATACAGCCTGTGTACATACAGAGTATTTCACCTAACTTTACCATCTAAATAAGGAGCAAATAGGGAAGCTGGGAGGGAAAAAAAATGTTCTTAAGGACATTGTAGAGATATCAAGGTCACCGAAGTTTTTTTTAAATGGGACTACATATTTTCATAACAACAGTCTTATAGCTCATAAAAAAAAACAAATTAAACGATGTGCGACATGTTGCCCTTCAAATGACCTTCAACGAGAAAATCATGTTTGTATGGGGAGAAGGTAAACGTAAAATTTATGTTTTCACGCAAAATATTTCTTTCAGAAAGTGCTCAAAATGTGCATCATTAATCTTAATACACGGAGAATACAAGAAGAACACGAAAGTCTGTTTAGAAGCATCAGAGGAAGAATTACAAGACACAGTTCGAATGAAATTGAGATTCCTTCATTAACCGTCCCCGAACGAGTATTGAAATTCGTGGGAAACATTTCATGATTGTCTCTTTGAAGGTTACGTGAAGGTCAATATGTCAAACACCGTTAACTTTTTTATGAGCTATAACACTGTTGTAATGAAAATGTCGCATTTAAAGAAAACTTTGGTGACCTTGAAATATGGAACAGAATGGCCATGAGAACATGTTTTTAACTTATTTAGGTGGTCAAGTTAGGTGAAATACCCTGTATAGTGGCTGTATATTTAAATATTTCCTTTATTTGTAATAATATGAAATCATGATATACATCTTTTCTGAATAGAGGCGTAGACGGATGAAGGACTTATGAAGGCCATGTATACAAAGTTTAAAAGATCTACAAGGTGTTCCCTCTAACGTGACGCACGATTTTTCATCCACTTGCAGCCATTTGACAAAAAAAAGTTTACACTAAGAGCTGCAGGATATAGATTGCACAATAGATATCAGTAAAAAAATGTCGAAAACAATTTGTTTTCATGGCGAAATCGAGGTCACCTTGACTTTTATATTTAGAGGACATCGACAGGAATTCAAACCACATATCACATGATATTTTTACTAAGATATGACTCGATTTACAGTAGTGGAAATGTGAAATATTTAGCTTTTCGTCGTATTCGACAGTGTAAACGTTATTTGATAGCGAAAAGGTTACGAAAAGCGAAATATTTCACATTTCCACTACTGTAAATCGAGTAATATGCTTGTAAAAATATCATGTGATATGTATTTTGAATTCGTCTCGATGTCCCGTAAATATGGTAAAAACAAATATGTCTTGCTATTTGTAAAACCCAAGGTGACCTCGATTTCGCCATGAAAACAAACCGTTTCCGAAATTTTGGGTAAACTTTACGGGACCAAAACTTTTTGCCTTTTTCCTATAAATTATTATCTATCTGGTATGTAATCCAGTAGATTTGAACGAGGACAACTTAGGAATCGAAGTTTCGACCCTTTAGGATCAATGGTTCACAAGTTATGGTTGCTTAAAGTTGAGCAATTTTCAGTGCTTTTGACAGGTAAGCACGCCGGCATATTGGTTCGTAGTAACGATCGCATGCCGCTTACCAAGCAGAGCCGCTAGGTGGCAGCACAGGCACGCGGTAATATCGCTAACATAGAGGAAATATCTTAGAAAATGGTTGAGAAGAAATATCTTGGAAAATATTTACAAAAAGAGATAGATTTCTCAATACATAGTCAGGCCGCTTAATGGCCGGCCCTTGCCGCCCCCATCCGACCTATCTAACTACCATATAACACGTTCTTGTGCTAGCGGCTCTACTCGATAAGTGGCGAGCGACCGTCACTATAAACCAATATGCCGGCGCGCTTACCTATCAAAAATACTACAAATTGCTCAATTTTAAGCAACCAGAATTTGTGAACCATTGATCCGACTGGATCGAGACTTTGATTCCTAGGTTCTCCTCGTTCAAATCTACTGGATTACATACCAACTAGATAATAATTTATAGGAGAAAGGCAAAAATTTTTGATCTCATAATCTAAAGAGCTGCCGAAATTGTTTTTATTGATATCTATTATGCACTCCAGACCCTGCAACTCTGGTTGTAAATTTTTTTTGTCAGATGGCTGCAAGTAGTTGAAAAATCGTACGTCGCGTTAAAGGGAACATCCCTATTCCAGGTGCGGGGGGGGGGGGTAATATTGCAATGGAAAAGTTTTTGATGTGGGTGAAGGTGTTTCAGTGATTTAAAGGTCATCTCGATTTCTTCCACACTAGGTTCACGGAGCATTAACAATAATTATTTTACGTTACTTTGTAATAATAACAAAAACACATTTATCCAAACGATTATCCATTTTTTTCATAATTTGTGAGCTGTATGATCCCGTCTCTCTAGATCTTGCTATCCTCTTATGAAAAACATTTAATAAATGCATGTTACAAGATTTTTGAAAATAAAAATTATTCTGTCAAGCAAAGCGGCGAAGTTTCCGTTTACAACCACCTTCAGAATTGGCTGAAATTTTGGAAATAGATTCTGGTTTTACTGAAATGATGATTGTCAGAAGGATTTTTGGCGACTCGAAAAAATTTTTTACCATTTCAATGTCACTCCCTACTTTAACGACACCACTCCTGTAT
This sequence comes from Lasioglossum pauxillum, assembly GCA_933228785.1. Classification (NCBI taxonomy): domain Eukaryota; kingdom Metazoa; phylum Arthropoda; class Insecta; order Hymenoptera; family Halictidae; genus Lasioglossum; species Lasioglossum pauxillum. Next base: position 28,215,899 of record OW121700.1, read on the forward strand.
TTTCGTATGCGTGGACGGGACGACCTGCGGCCGGCTCTCTCCATGCCCCTACCACCTAATCCTAACTAATTCTCATCGCATAATCTTCCTATTGTAGATATTCACTTAATTGGTTTAACAATTGGAATTTTGAAAACATTTTATATTAATTTCCAGAATATACATATTTAATATCTTCAATTAATTGCAAAAATAGATCATTACAAGCTTTGTTGACCTCGTAGCGCTATAAAAATTCACACATGTGATGTATGATTGAATCATCCTTAATGCCACCCCTACTTAGACAGATTTGTAGGTAAGGTAGGGACTGACATTGAAATGGTAAACAATTTTTTTTCGGGTCGCCAAAAATCTTTCTAACAATCATCATTTCAGTCAAAAAAGAACCTATTCCCAAAATTTTATCCAATTCTGACGATGGACGTAAACGGAAACACAGCCAGCAAAGCTAGAAGTAGAAATAAACAACAATGAATCAAAGATGAATATTTTTCAAAAATTCATTTCTTTCCAATTTTACTGTACCTTTTTCCTAGATATCTCTGTTAGTAATTTGACTTTAGTTGACATAATCCAAAGTAATATTTTGTAATATAACGTTTCACTGGCGCGATAAAAGTCGAGGTGGAGTGGATACTTACTCCCAACCTCACACTACATACCTAGCGTGATCTCAAGCTCGTTAGTCCTACCAGAGCATTTATCATTAATCAGATTAAAATCTTCATCGCAGTTCTCTTATACCACGTTCAAACTATTCATAACGTTATCATCATCAAATACACAATCAATCTTTTGTGTTGTCCAAACTCAAAGAAAATTTAGCTGTTCAAAGATTTGCTTAAAACCAGTGATACGAGGACAAATTTTCTAATGGTAACATTAATATTTCTGATTGTCAAATCTTAGCATAATATCATTCCAATATCGCATAAGTACGACGTACATTGTTGCAGTGATAGCCATCATCAATCCTTGAAATACGAAACCTGGGAGCCGAAGGTTGGACAAACGTGTGCCATGCAAAGACTTTTGAAAATTTCATTAAACACGGAAATAAATATACATTTGAGATCACAGACATTTCCTCAGAACTCGTTTACAGGCGTGTATCGACGTAGACGGCCATCATTTCGAACATTTATGAAATACAGGTATTCTGCTTCCATATTTTAGTTTTATACGTTTTTTCTGTCCGTGACTTTGAGTGACCTTGAATAATTATAGTGTGATTCGTAATGCAATTCGTAATGGAAGGGAATATCATTGCAGATATTTAAAAAAAGGTGGTTCCGTTAAAAAAAGTGAAGGTGACCTTGATATCTCTAAAAAAAGTGACACAACAACAAAAATTTTTTGGTATCGTGTGAGCCTCATTTTACCATTCAACTTTGTCCTCAAGACATTTAATGTAGGTATCTTTGAAAACAACAAATATACTTGAGGTGAAAACCCTGTTAGGTGACTCACCCTGTATTCTCTCTAAAACTAAAGCACGCTTTCAGCAATCAATCCTGTATAACAATCATTACACGCTTCAATTAGACAGTAGGACAATTATAGATATAGGATTAAACTTCACTTTGGGTGACTAAAAATGTTTAACTTTTTGTTATACAGGGTGTCCCGTAACTGGTGGTACAAGCGAGTAGGAGGTGATTCTACGTGAAAAATTTAATCGGAAATGTAGAATAAAATTTTTTCATGTGACGCTTTATTTTCGAAAAAAATAAGTTTGAAAATTTGTCGAGTACGCGTGCACTTGGACCAGCTCCAGCTCGACGGATTTCATTGTAGATCACCTTCATACTTGTTCGTAAACATTGTCAATGGATCGATGGACATATGAAAAAATTTTATTCTACATTTTCGATTCAATTTTTCACGTAGAATCACCACCTACTCGCTTGTACCACCAGTTACGGGACACCCTGTATAATCCTGTAGATTTTCTTCGCATGTTTGGAATTTCCAATTTTTTAAAACATGTTCGCATAATCCGAAAAGTCTAAAAAACATATACATTAATAATGACGATCAGGCATAACTCACGTAATAATATAAGCGTGGTGCTTTGAAAACTTCCATATAAAATCGGCAATTGTATGCTTCCAGATTTTTTAAAAAATCGACTTGCACCCAAAAACTCTGAAATAATTCGCTGTCATGTGTGCTATTAGGTAGAGTGTTCATGAATTTTTTTCGTAACTTTTTGTTGAGCAGATCAGAAAAAATAGAACATAATTCATTAAACCGTGCTCACCCTATAACTAACGTTGTGGTAGGGGTATCGACTTGAAACTTCTCAAAGAGGGTTTTCTTTGGGAGTTCTATAGAATGGTGTAACCAAACGTAAATTTGGTTTGAGGGTACTTTTGACCATCTTATCTGGAAAGGAAACTAATGCGGTTGCTATACTACAACTAACTATAAACGTGGCTCATGCGAAGATTTTTCACAATTTAATTAAGCATGCGAATAAATGGTATACTTATAGAACGTAAAAATCAAATGTCGCATTTTCGAGCTAATTGAATTTGTATAAGTGTAGTGAATACGTGTGCTATTAGATAGGAATTGTCTGACACGTCCGAACATGGTCAACCAGTTTTACTTCGTGCATATACTAAAACTAAAGGACGCTTTTTTAAATATATTTTCACATGTAGAATCACTCCCTGCTCGGTTATTCTATGATTTATAATTATTAGACTGCGGATTTTATGCATTTATGACAAAAATGGGTACGCACAATTTAAATCAATGTGAAGCGTCCGAAATACCGCAAGTCCGTATGCTGAACTTCGCGGGGTCGTAAATCCCGTTTCGCTTGCTCGCGACGATACTCGGGACTTTGACGGTGTTATAAGAATAACACCGACTATTTGAAATGAAGTTGACTCTCGTGGAAGTTTACACTTTATATATATTTTCAAACTTAACAAAATGTAACAAAATGATGAGGTTCGATGGTGAAGTGACGTTTTCGGTTCGAGCGATTTTCGTGATCTGCATTCGGTGTCTCGTCGTGTACAAGATCGACTCGGCGTCTTTTCTTATTGGCTATCTTACAAATGAATGGGGATGACAAAGTGATTTCTATTGGTGAGTGGGTGGTGCTTTTTGGTCGTAGGAGTTGGAGCGCTTCGGTAAACTGTGTTTAGGTTATGGAAAATATTAGGTACGAATGATATGGGAAAATGATACGGAAACTAAAATGTTGCTTATATAAAGATTGCCCTGTACATGCTTCGGGGTTCGCTCTCGAGACGGTCCCAAAGTGGTGTCCGATGACACCCAAACTCTGGGACCGTCGCGTCGAGTGTTTCGGGTTATTACAGGCCGTGTCTAAATACATATCTCACGTTCGGTCTGCTCGAGACCGAACACAGTGGACATGTAAAAAATATTTAAAGACATCAATGTGTTTGTTTCAGCTTAATAGGATAATTAAAAGAAAAATACCATTTTTATTTGGCTCCTGTGTCCTGCAATCAATGCAAACATTTTTTACATTCCATAAAGACCCGCAGTATAATAATTATAAATACAGTAAAATTATACATATATTGTTAAACTTCACTTTGGGGGACCAAAAATGTTTAACTTTTTGGTAAACAGTGAGAGTAAAAAGTGAGTATAACACATCGAGAACACGGCATTTATTTAACAATTATTAGATATACGTTACATTAATGGAAAAGTTATTTGAAAAACATAAAGTGTAGATTGATGGTAATTAAATGTAGAAAACGTAATTTAATCTGATAAATAATATTTCAGATACAATATAAAGTAGTTGAGGGTCTGTAAAAATATGAATCAAAAGTAATCATACACAACTAATTAAGAATGATTTATCTTCATTTATTAATAAAATTACGTACATTTAATACTTTGTTGGTCCACCTTTGGCTTTAATTACGCCAGCTAATCGTCTTGGCATGGACTCAATCAACTTATGTGTTGTTGAAACAGAAATATCATTCCATATTTTAAGTAGTTCGATTTTAAGGTTTTCCTTGTTCGTAATTTTCATTTTGCGTAAGGTCAAATCTAATATTTCCCACAAATTTTCTATTACATTAAGATCTGAAGATTGCGGTAGAGAATTCAGTTGATTTGAAGTATTTTGTTGCAACCAATCCTTAAAAATCTGTGCTGTATGTTTAGGATCTCGATCTTGCTGAAAGATCCACGAATCTGGCAACTGAACTCTTCTAACACTTGCAGCTTTTGTTCTTAAAATATTTAGATATTGAAATCTATTGTTAATACAAGCTAATTCCCCGACTCCAGAGGCTGACATGCTACCGCAAAACATAATATTACCACCGCCGTGCTTGACGGTACTAACAAGATTTTTCGGTTCTAATTCCGTATTTTTTTTCCTTCAAATTTTTGGTTGCTTTTTTCTTCCAAAAATTTCGAATCAACTTTCATCAGAAAATAAAACCGTGTTTCATAATTAGAGTGGTTTGTTTATTAATTTTTTCGTGAATTGCAATCGGAAAACGCAATTCTTTACATTTTTTGATAGATAGATTGATAGATTTTTGTTGTATTTCATATATTGCTTGAGCTAATGAAACTGCACTCGTAGTGGGATCTTTTTTCACTATTCGTGTAATTAATCGGTTGTGTACTTCATTTAACTTTCTCGGACGACCGAAACGAGGAAAGTTTTTTACACTTTTTGTATCTTTATACTTGTCTATGATTTTTTTACAGCTCCACGAAAACGATTTACTATTTTATTAATATAAACGATTATATTTACTTCGTTTCTTAATTTAACAATATGTTTCCTCATGTCTTCTGATGTTTCTGTACATTTTTAACTCATAATTCTATTTATACGCTAAGAATTTCAAAGTAATCAACACTGATGAAAATTTACACGAATTCACGCTAATTTAGAAATTACGGGTTCTAGAAAACCACTTTACTGAACTATCTTTCATAACAGACTAACTACTTTTGCTGCGTATATTCACTTTTGACGCGTTCGTAGGAAACCTACTTCAGATAGGCATTTGTTTACAAAACATTAGAAACGTAATTCACTAAGATGTGTGTTTATATAAGATTGTGACACTAGAAATACCATGCATTACAACATCACAACTTTGGTTTTTGCAAAATATGCTGTAAATATAATGTAGAATCTCATATGTATGGGATGTATACTCATTTTTTACCCTCACTGTATATTCATGTAGATTTTTACGAGAAAATACCAACATATCAAGTTTTAATGTTAGGAATTCACTGGTTTACAAGTTACGCGCGTTTAAAGTTGAGCGATTCTGAACCTTCTTTATACAGGTAAGGGCGCCGCATTGTTAATATTGCGAGCAGTTTCTGTCGTTTTGCATCCTAATCTGAACTTGAGCAATAAGATCGCGCGAATTTGGTTTTTCCCCCATTTTCTCTTCGAGAAGTAACACAAATCGATAGATATAAAAATCGCGGAAGTTTAAACTGACGTAATATATGCAAGAAGTAAATTTGGTTGGTCATGATCAGACGTGTCAGCAGATTCCTATCTAATTCACCGCATAATAATTCACTGTATTAACATTTTTATCAATGAAGGAGTAGTATAAAATGACTGGTTGGCCACAAATTCTTTGGATTTCTTGTAGTCTATTGATTCTATTATTTGCAAAATTAATACTAAATCAATATAAAGTCAGTGCAAAATGGTGAAACGTTTTCGAAAAGAATAGACAACACTTATATTGTATTAATTCGAATTTAATAAAGTGGAACTTGGTTTTAAAAATTGGAATATGCAAAAAAAACAATCTGGACAATCTAATATATCAGCTTTGATTGCATCTAATACATATATGCAATGTATTACCGTAGCAATTGAAAGACGTTGGGACTAGATATCAAAGCGAACCTAATGTTTTGAACTTCCTAATACAGAACAGTCTTAAGAGTTGATACAGAGAACGACACCTTATGATACAGAAAAGGTGCGAAGAACGTGGATATGATGGAGATTTCCTGACGTGGAATAGATAATTTTATCGGCACTGCAGTATTGCTACTGCTCAAGTATTAGAGAAAATTAAATTAAAAAATTGACTTATACTATATTTACCTTTTACGAAAATACCTTCAGTCGACATTTGCTTTCCATATGTAATGCAATTTAAACGCATAAGTATAGTGGCGCTTTATTATTTTATGGAAATTAATTTTTTATTTCCTCCGTGTAAGATTACACGTATTTTACAATAAAAGATATAATACTTTTTAAGACATATTTTAGTTCTGATAAATATCAGCAAAAACGTACAGTTTTTAAACATTTCTAGACGACACTTCTGTAAAATCTGGAAATGTGTGCAATGTCGTTATCGTGTCACTAAATTTCCAAAGGAAATTTCAAACATGATATTTCGAGATCTATTTCCCAGCTTTCATGTTCGTTTTAATCATAGAACATTCTGACATTCAACTTTAGATAAACAAAGAGTCAACTACAAATGTATTCACGAAAGTTTAATCATTTTACTCGTGTAACGTTCTGTAGCAGTACAGAACTTTATTTTCATTGCTTTGTCTCCTGCAACATCCGCTATCAGAATGAATTTATTACCAGGGTGCATTCTCTTTGCAAACTATATTTTTCATCTTTATTGTAATATCTTTAGTAATTAATGGACAAACTTTATCGCAATAATTTTCGGGCTGAAGTGGAACAGAAACTTTTATACTTGGTTAAGAGATTAAATTTTAGGGAGTCGCATATTACATACTATTCGAACCCGATGTCTCTCTCCATGCATTTACATCGTCTCAATATTACGGACGTTCACGAAGAGCATACAGCTTAAAACCACAATGTTCATCGCAATAATCTTAAACTAGAGTAATTGCGCGCAGATGAATATAACTTTTGTTCTATAGGACATTATTTGTTCTCGTGAACAATATTCTTCGTTGTCCGATCAATTTTTCGTTAAAGGTGATGTGAAGATCAACATATCGTACATCGGTAAAGAACCCCGCACTAATCATATGGAAAATCTATCCCGGTAAAATCAGTTGGATTTTTCATATGTTGTAGCTTATGATCTACTGAACAAAAGATGTAATGGACACAAAGCTCATTAATGGACAGTTATCGAGTTATAATCAATCAAACATGACAAATTCGAGCTGCCGAATACTCAAATCTCGGGAAGTATTTATTTTTTGGAAAAATGTTTGAAACAAAAATAGTAGGGTTTCACAAAATCTATTAGGTGGTGTCATTATTTTTGAATTTTGAATGACCTTGAAAGGGTCTGTGAACAGAAATCTTTCACAAAAATCTTTGCATGTCATAGCAGAGATAAGGATCCCACGCGGCCACGGTTCGTCACTCCCGGAGTATTTTATTATTACCAGCTAGAGACTTGAAATCGGTTACATGGCTCAGAACTGGATGACAATGCATTATTCAAAAAAAAATTTTTTAAAAAGTCTATCCGTTTCGGAGATATAACAATTAAATATTTACCTTTTCACCCCCCCGCGAAACCTACGTCATCGCGTTCAACGGTCGCCACGCCGCGCGACAGCGCTCCCTACTCCACTACCCGTTCCCTCTCTCACTAATCCCCACTCCACTGGCCCGATTCGCACCGAAGGAGCTCAGTGTGCGTCAGTGTGCGTTTGAACTCCGTGCGGTGTTTATAAAGTTACTACGTATTATTATACTATAATGTTTGTTTACCAATCGAAGGGACAGTTACACCGAGATTTTCGGTCGAACCTTTATCTTTGACATTTTACCACGGCGTTTCGATATGATGCGGTCCCAATACCGTCTAAAATTTACTACATGTCTCTGTTATAATCTCGAAATAATGTCTACAAAAAAGGAGCAGTTCGTTAATGATGATTTTCACAGAGAAGTCGCCAAATCACCAGGTATGCCATTAAATATTTTACCACGTTTTTATTAGGTCGCTTTCTTGTATGTCTGTTTGTCTGTTCGGTACAAATTTTACAACTGATTTTAAACTAACTTCTCGATGAGCTAGAGACTTGAAATTTTAAACATAGCTCAGTACTATATGACAATGCAATATTTAACAAAAATTTTTTTAATTTACAACAGCCTAGTTTAGGAGATATAAACTATTAAAAATTTAACCGTTACACGTCCCCGCGCGACGACCGGTAGTGCCCACTCGGTTCCCACTCCACTGACCTGCTTCGCACCGAAGCAGCTCAGTGTGCGTTCGAGCTCCGTGCGGTGTTTACAAAGTTACTACGTATTAGTATACTATAATGTTTGTTTACCAAGCGAAAGAACAGTTACACCGAAATTCTCCTTCGAACCTTTATCTTTGACATTTTACCACGGCGTTCGTTTTCGATATGACGCGTCGCAATACCGTCTGAAATTTACTACATGTCTCTGTTATAATCTCATCAAAATGTTCAAAATCGATTATAAAATTTCACACATGCAAGACTAAAAAGCAGAAAATAATTATTTAAATAAAAATAAATTTTTTAAAAATACCACGTTTTTAAAACGGACTAAAAAGCATAAAATAAAATTTTTAAAAACGCCACGTTTACAAAACGGACTAAAAAGTATAAAATAATTTTTTTTAGCCCCATACAGATTCCTAACCTCTGAAAATTTGTGATTGTGAATTTTTAATAGCTAAGAAAATACTGGTAAGATTTAAAACGAAAAACGTGGGGCGCAAGATAATACATAGTAAGGAGTGTAGAGAGTAGCTGCCGCTGAGAAATTTCGTACAACACTTCATATCATTTGCAGTGCAATAAAGTTGTTAGTGATTTAGTGTTCATTCATCAATTATCTATTGCATGCGCCCCGCGTTTTTCGTTTTAAATCTTACCAGTATTTTCTTAGCTATTAAAAATTCACAATCACAAATTTTCAGGGGTTAGGAATCTGTATGGGGCTAAAAAAAATTATTTTATACTTTTTAGTCCGTTTTGTAAACGTGGCGTTTTTAAAAATTTTATTTTATGCTTTTTAGTCCGTTTTAAAAACGTGGTATTTTTAAAAAATTTATTTTTATTTATTTTTACTCCAAACCCTCTCTGTTGTGTGTGTGTGTGTGTTTGCGTGCGTGTGCATGCGGGTGTGTGTGGATTAATAAAAAAAATGATCTTATTATGTATTACTCATTTTGATTCTGTTGTGGTGGTCTCTGATTTGAGTATTCGGCAGCTCGAATTTGTCATGTTTAACTGATTATTACTCGATAACTGTCCATTATTGAGCGTTGTGCCCATTACATCTTTTGTTCAGTAGATCATAATTAAGCTACAACCTATGAAAAATCCAACTGATTTTACCGGGATAGATTTTCCATATGATTAGTCCGGGGTTCTTTGTTTTTTTTAATGAGGTATAAGACTGTTGCGATACAAATATCTAGTTCTACTTGAAAGAACTTCAATGATTTTGAAATCTCGAAAAAAGTGACCGTGAGAAAAATTTCCCCAATCACCCCTTCAAACCGAATATGTACTCTTTTTCTTTGAATTTTTTTTCTATCAAAAAAAAATAAGCGAGATATTTAAAATGGTCAAGTTTGGTGAAATACCCTGCGGTTAAAATTGACTCCAACTCTAGCGAGTTAATCAGCGAAGTGGACTCATGTAGATAAATAAATGCAAGCAGAATTATTGGCAGCATGTACTGAAGTAATTCACACCAACCCATTGATACCAACTCTACCGATACAAACAACCCAATAGGACAGTTTTGTCAATAGAAATGTATAAGACAATAAAAACATCAAAATTCTTATGTGCTTGGAAATTTTTGTGCACAGAAGGTTACCGTCTGGAATTCGCAGATTTTTCGAAGGAATCACGATATTAATGAAGTCAGCGGAGAGAACAGCTCGAAATTTTTATTATAAACCGTTTTAGGTTAAACCTCACATTAGGGAACCAGAAATTTTTAACTTTTTTCATATAATTCTGTAGATTTTTGCGAGAACATACTGGTTTATTAGGAATTTACTGGTACAAATGTTATGGGCGTTTAAAGTTGAACGACGTAAGCTTTTTTGACAGGTAATGGCGCCACCATGTTGATATGTCGTCAGGATCGCGCGTCGGCACCACAAGCACGCGGTGATGTCAACTTCATCACTAGACTACGGATCTTCATGCATTTATAGCAAACTTGTGTATATGAAATTCAAAATTGTTTAAGAATCAAAAAAATTAAAGATATCAATATATAATTGCTCCTCTATTAAGAAGAAATAACATTCAATTAAGGGGATCCTCAGGTACAGACGGGACGGGGGGGTGCAGTTTTTAGGTACGTTTTTCTCAGGAACTATAAGAGATAAAAACATACTGTTGGTTCCGTCTCATTCCTCATCTATTGGGGAGTATTTTAAAAGGTTCCCAAATAAATATAGTCAACGGGAAATGTTTGACGATCTCGGCATAACAACATCTTTTTTCCTCTTTTTCTTTTCACAATTTACAATTTTCTTTTTCCTGTCCTAGTGCTCCTTTAGTTTCACAAAACGCGGTTTAAATAATGAGATTCAATTCTAAACAGATAGAACAAAATTTCAGTTTATTTGGCTTTATAGTTTTCGAAAAGAATGTACCTAAATAAAAAAAACATGACTTGCGGGAATTGATATCAATCTTTTCAGAAAAGACTCAAGAAGTTTTTAGAAAATTTTCTTATTTCTTATTGCAAATTGAACGCTTTATGTCGAAATAAAACTACTCACATATACATAACTATATCAACTATATCACTTTAGTACAACACATTGTATTTTGCGTGTACGAAGTGATCTGTGTCTATGCGTTAACAATACATAGAAAGGTCTCGATGTGTTCTATTTATCTGCGAGTATGTAGCAATCGAATGTCACGACTTCTTTGTTTCTGTTGGAAAGGAAAATTTCCAATAAGGAACTCGTACAAGTAGTTGTTCTCCGATTCCAAAACATAGTCTGCTTACTGTAACGGATGTTCAGCAACAGGTAGACAAAAATTGAAGGGACAATTCTTCAAGACGCTATAAGACGAAATAAAAGAGTACGGATATTGTAATCAGCTTCATTTTCAAGATAATAACTCTTCTCTCTTTTCATAAGTTGAACACAGAGTTGAATGAAATATTATTTCAAATATGAAATAGTCTGTTTTATTATAGATCATATATGTCGTACACTATTTCAAAATATTTAATTTGTTAGGCAAAGTTTTTAAAGTTAAAAATAGTATGTAACTTGAAGGACATTAGAAATATTGCACCTATGTTTCAAGTATTTATTATTTATTATTATTTATTTTTTCTTTAACCGTGGCTACTAAATATTATTTCTGAAAATACATCAATATTTCTCTGTTCTTTTCGGCGTAAAAAATGTCTCATTTCCTTTGTAATATTCGGCAGCATTTATACAGTCGGTCACAAAAATATTGGGACACTCTTAAAAAGACGATAACTTTTTTAATATTGTATCATACGATTTGAACTTTTTTGGGAAGCTAGAGCAATTAGTTTACTATTACAGGATGTGAAATTTTTTTCAAAAATAGCTATTCATCGTGATAGTAGAAAAAATACTAAAAGTTGCATTTTTAACTTTTTTAGGTGGGCCTATATTGAAAATTTAGAAAGTACATTTTGTAGATCTGCGTCAATTATATGCACTGTGAAAGTTTCATCGAAATCGGTTAATGCGGGAAAAAACGACGGCCATTGAAAGATGTTTGACATTGAAAGAATCCATAGATTTATTGCAGTTATATAGAGGCCGAAAGTCGTGAAAATCTGCAATTTTTACCATCTTTAAACATTTGTATTTAGCTCGTTACAACGTCGACCGATTTTGACGAAATTTTCAGAATATGTTTAATTGACACCGATCTACAAAACGTATTTTTTAAATTTTCAGTATAGACCCACATAAAAAGGTTGTGAACTGCAACTTTTAGTATTTTTTCTATAACTCCGATCTATTGCAATTTTATCCCAATATTTTTGTGACCGACTGTAGCTGTCGCAGCTTTATGAAAATAGCTATATGCGCAGCTGTATGTTTCCGAATAATGCAAATTACGCCTCGTAATCGTATAAAAAAATTTTAAAAAGTATATAAATAAAGATAAAGTATAATTGTAAAAAGTATAAAATAATTTCCATTTAATTTATGTGAATACACACGAACTTAAATACAATACAATCTTTTCGGAGGCGGCGCAAAATTCTACATGCTTTCACATATTAATGTATCTTCTCTTCCCACCTACTGATTTCCAAATCCACCATATTCCAATGAAATCATAATTCAGCAACATTTTTCAATTTTACACCGCCTCCGAAAAGATTGTATTGTATTTAAGTTCGTGTGTATTCACATAAATTAAATGGAAATTATTTTATACTTTTTAGTGCGTTGTTTCAAAGTCGGTTTAATTTTTTTTTATAAAATTTTTTTATTTCACACTATTTATCAAGGGACCAATCGAGAGATATACTCTACACTGATTGGTCCATCCATCTCGGAGTAATCGGTGAACATACATGAAATGTAGGATCAAAGATATCTTTCGTCTGAATGTTTACAAATCTCCGCATGACATTTACAAAAACGTCTTTCTCTGTCAACCGTCACATCCCCAATCGTAATTTATAAATATCTGAAAACCGCAATCAATAACGGTAACGACGCGACGTCGCGTCGTTACTGTTCTTAATATCTAACATTCAGCGGAGTTCACAACGGCATCACCAGCCTACACTTTCACAAATAAAATTGAAAGGAATAAAAAAATGCAAAATTTTTTTTCACGGGACCACCCCCGGGACATACTCTACAAGATGTAAAAGGTTTCATTCCGATTGGTCCATCCATCTCGGCGTAATCGGTGAACATACATAGAAAAAAAGCGAAAAAAAAGAAGAAGGCACATACAGATCGAATTTAGTAACCTCCTCCTTTTTCGAAGTCGGTTAAAAATAGGAGTTTTGAGGGCGATTGCGGCCTAGATTGATCTTTTATCTAATGCTTGTGACTACTGAAAAACCCCATCTTTGTATCATCGAGGAATGAGAGGGCGTATCCAGCACCCTTGTAATCCTAGAAAAAAACCGAGTCTATCCCACTTCTTCAATCCCACTGTTTTAAATTTCACCCACTCATCACTCATTTATGTGATAAATGCATAGAACCCGTGGTCCAGTAATCGCAAAATTGACAGTCTACCGATGTTTGATTTGGACTCTCACGAGTGGCACGCGGATGATAGTTCCGCTCAAGTGTGTAAGGCTTGAGCCCTATTAATCAGCCACCTCAATGATCGTTTGTGAGAATGGCCGTATGTGAGGAATCGTGTTTCGTTCTAGACCTGCCAGAGGATTCGTCAGAAGGCTATTCCAACTGGTCCTGCCTTATACGCGAGCGATCTGACTGGCGTGATCCGTTTCCGTCACCTTGCCTTGTCCGATGGATGGACAAGAAAGTACTGTTTGTGTATAAAGTCATATGTTGCGCGAATGATCCACAAGACAACGGCTTGTACATTATACTTGTTTCCACGAGGACTGGATGACTCGATTGGCAGTCTTTTGTGAATTTAAAGCTACTATGTATGCTGCAGACGTGAAGCTAGACAGACTCTGTTAAGAACTAGAGACTGTCACGGTTCTAGTGCAGGAACTGAACTGAGTGATCTCGAGTTTCAGTTAGAGCTGCCAGTTGGCAACTAAACGGGTGCCAAATTTTCGGAAGTACTCTCCTCCTTTTCCCCTTCCACTATCCCTTTCCAGCACCAGGAGCACACTCCAACGTCCCCCACTATGAAAGACCGTAGACCACGGTGCCCGTACTCTAGACTGGTCTAGTCATCAGAGAGAGGGCACATCATCTCACGTCGATTCCCCTCATCTGGCAGCACTGCTTCCAGTCTTAACGCGATGTCCTGAGGCTCCTCTAGGAATCGAGAAGGGTTTTTTAGGTTTGGAGGAGATGTGTATCACCGATTGTCATGAGAGTGGAAAATGCCCTGATTGGTTCCTGCCGAACCTTGCATTTCCCAATCAGGACACCTTTAATTGTTCAGGCCTCCTTCCCGTGGCTTTAACCTTCCGTCGGGTGCAACCGATCTGAGAAGCACAGCGCTAACGAGAGGTTCTCCCCCCTCCCACCAGGCGACCTTGGCACTTGGCTCACCCAGTAGCTGCCTGTTTTGACGTGCTCTAAAGATCCTTCCCACTGAGATTGTCTTTGACCATCAATACGGGAAGTTATTCAAGTTTTGTTCAGATAAGCTATATATTTCTTAGCATCGACCCATTGCCATTTCTTAGAAGGTTTCTCAACCAATGCATTCAACTTAGCCTCTCAGGTCCAACGGAACGTATCGTAAAGTCGCAGTGTCGAAGGTTCAGATAGCAAGTAAATATTTGGAAAACACAAGCGACTCAGTCACCCCCACCATTGGGGAAGGCCCAAAAGGGCGGTCCGACGACTATAGACGGCACCAAGTGCACTATTTCCCTAATAGCAGTTGTATAAATGAACTTAATTAGGTGTTTATCATGTTTTTTGAATGTGTGCACATCAAACACATTGCGCACGAACTCGGCGGCCCAGATATTGCGCCCGACGGAAGGTTAAGGGAAGCCTAGCTGGAAGGAAGAGTGGGACGATACCTGACTTTGTTAATGGCGAATCTCGGTATCATGAGACCATCTTAACGGTCGCGGGTGATCATTAGCAAGCGCTAAGTTTTGGGCGCGTTGTAATTTTAAGAAGGTATATAAAGAACTAAACATTTGGGCGACATCTGGAATGGTCACCAAATAACAATGTTGGCTGAATCCTCGAAAAAGTCTTTCCGTCACGAACTCGCCATAAAAAGAGGTTCGATGGAAAACGCCCCTTGTAACGGTTCCTTCGCGACGGAACAAGCGATCACATTCAAATCAGACAGTTTAACCAGATAGAGATGTTCGAACAACAACATATCAGACACAAAATATCCAATAATAAAAAATAAATTAAATATTCAAGATTGTGCCGTAGCAGAAAAAATTGCTAGGATTACAAAGCCGGATCTTTCGAATGGAGTTTTCAATCCACTCTCGAAACAGAGGTTGTTCGGTGGGTGAGGATGCATGCGTGTGTATTTCGTTTTCTTCTATTACCGGCTGTCTTCTTCGGAAATACAATTCGGCGCTCCCGGGAGGTTGCGAAACTGCGATAAGAATTGCCGATGGAACGGAACACCGAGTATCAGGCCGAAGGGGGAATAAAATAGAATCGCTACGAAATTGTCTTGGATGTCATTCTAGGCATTTATTTACTCGGCGTACGATTTGCCGGCAGGATGGTCCCGTTTCTGTTTATAGGTGGGAGAAAACTTTGGACAGATGGATTGGATTTTTCAAAGCGGGAAGGCGAAACTGCTTACGGTTTCTACCTCGATCAATATACCTATCGGCTGGTTCCGGAAGTAATATCAGCCATCGTTCGTTACGGAGAAAAAAGAAAAATCGCATTTTCGTCCAGGAAGATCTTTTACGGAGGATATACAGAGCTGAGGAAAAATGCGTGGCGTTTAGTGCCTACAATGTCTCACTCGCCAAGTGAGAAAGCGAATTCATTTTTTAGAAGGATGAGCTTGGCGGATGGGCGCTCGTGATAGCCTTGGCGCTGTAATATCCGAAAATTCAGGTCAATCCTATATTACAGCATTGAAAATAGCCTTATTACATTTAAAATATTTCCAATGATTTAAATGTCACGTTATTAATGTATTCAGACTCCAAGTTAGGGATGGCGTAAACTGCTACTTTCGATCACGTTCATTCCCAATCACAATTCAGAAGGATTAAAGAAGTTTAAGAGTATCGATGTATTATTTTCTACTCGTTAAAACTTTTCAAGGAAGAAAAAAATATTTATTTGATTCGTGAATGTTGCAGTGGATGCAGAACATGTAGGAGATGAGGTTTATCAGTTGTCGAGCGCGCTAATTGGCTAACACTAGTTTAAGACGCACTAAAAAAGGCGATAACTTTTTTAATATTGTACTATACGAATTTATGGTAAATTTAATAATATTTATTAATACTATAATACACTTTTTCAAAAATTGCAATTGATCGGAATTGTAGGAAAAATACTACAAGTTGCATTTTACAAATTGTTCATGTGGGCCTATATCAAAAATTTTTAAAATACGTTTTGTCGACCTGTGTCAATTACATGTACTGTGAAAGTTTCATCGAAATCAGTTGATGCAGGAAAAAACGGCAGGCATTGAAAGATGTAAGAATCCTTAGATTTATTGCAGTCAGAGGCCGAAAATCGTTAAATTTTCCAATTTTTACCATCTTTAAACGTTTGTAGCTCATTGCGACGTCGAGCGATTTTGACAAAGTTTTCGGAATATGTGTAATTGACACAGATCTACAAAACGTATTTTTTAAATTTTCAATATAGGCCCACATAAAAAGTTGTAGAATGCAACTTTTAGTATTTTTTTCTACAATTTCGATCAATTGCTATCTTTGAAAAAATTTCTTTTCACATCCTATAGTAGTAAACTAATTGCTCTAGCTTCCCAAAAAAGTTCAAATCGTATAGTACAATATTTAAAAAGTTATCGTCTTTTTTAGAGCGTCCGAATATTACTTCATTTCAGTGTATGTGCACCAGGCAACTCACAATTGTTAACCGTTACCTGAGCTCGCAAAAAACCACGCAAAGTACGGCGAACCTGGAAAATGACCTGCCTATATAATTAGTTTTCTAAATGCTGATAATATTCATTTAATCTGGGGTACCCTCATTTCCTCCGCCACCAACCTTTCCTCCGTCTGTGACTTTAAATTACCTTCAGCAATTATAGGCATTGAATGTCTAGTGAAAGAGACAATCATCCTAGGCGTTTAAAAAGGGTTGGTCCCGATTGGAAAATGAAAGTGATCTTGAGATTTCTAACAAAAATAACACAAAATGTGTGCACCTCATTAAAACGTTTAACTTACGCCTTAATTGTATAATTTGAGATATTTATAAAAAAAGTCATTGCTGCTTCAACACTAGGTTTATGGAGCTGTAGAACTAACTATCTCACACTATTTTAAAAACATAACAAGAATGTGTCTATCCAAATCTTTGGCCATTTTTCCAATAATATTCGTATACCCAAAGAAATAAATTTGGTAAATATTTCCGCATAGAAACATCTTTACAATCTTAATAATCGCAAATTAAGAATATTTGAATCGTCATTCTGACGGGTCCCGTAAGCCTATTGTTAAAATAAAATTTCAGCGTGTAAAAATTGTAGTTATTTATTTATTTATTATTTATTATAAACGGACCGATGCCCTCTTACATAAATGTTTACAATAGAAAACAATAAAGGTCTACTCGTATAATAACATAGAAGGTATATGCACAAAAACTAACTATATGGTACTAACTATATGGTATTATCCTATAATTCTGCGTAATTGTTTTTTAAAAATGTGCAAAGACTCAATGAAAAAATCAATACGATTATACAGAGTGCTAGAGTCTGCAATCATGCGATTTATGGGATTACTTAATCCATAGATAGATCTGGCTTTAAGGGTTTGAAAACCTGCTCGAGATCTCAAAGCACGTTCAGGTGCGTAAAAATTGATTTGTATAAGAAGAGAGGGACAATCTATATGGTATTTTAATTAAATTAAAAATAAAGCTCTGGTCGGATACTCTTCTGCGAGCAGACAATGTTTCCAGGTTGACTATGTTTAATATTGTGGAGTAATCGTGGTCAAAGATAGACATAGGATTATTAATCTTATAAGAACAAAACCTAAAAAATTTATGTTGCACTCTCTCTAGCATGATTTCATAGTTTAAGCTATTCGGAGACCATATAACTGAAGCAAATTCCAACTGGGGACGGACAAGGGTAATATATACAATAGCAATATAGTTGCGTGTATTGAGTGAAAATCAGTAGAAAAGCGTATTATAAACCCGAGTGTTCTTGAGGCGGAGTTAACAATATTATGAATATGGTTGGAAAAGTTTAAGGTTGAGGAGAAATGAATTCCTAAGTCCTTTACCTCACTTATTGTGGAGAGAATACAGTCATTGAGACGGTTATCGTATACTTAGTCCTTCATGCTTTGTAAGTAACTCGAAAGGTTCCAATACCTCATTATTTATATTTTTATTATGTTATTTATATATGAGAATACAATGTACCTTCAAACTAGGGTGTTATCAAATGATTTCAACAAAAAAATGATTTTATTAGTTTTTTCCGCAAAAATCGATTATTTGTAAAATCTTGAGGTGATAGACACATTTTACGATCAGATTTGAAATCAGCATGACAAAATCAACAAGAAATGATGTATAACATGACAAGAAAAAAATCTATCCGTACATGGTATTAGATAAACCACAATTTTTTTGAAATTCTACAAATTTGACAGAGATTTTCAAGGTTAAAAACCGTTCGTGCTATAATCTCTCGGTTTTCCCATATTCTGCAATATTTCAGCTTTAATTTAAAACAAAAATCATCGCTCTATCGATAGTTCTTTGATTTTTACACAAAATTCATCGGTTTACCCCAATGTGCGCCGCACAGTGTGCAATATCGCCCGCAACGTGGACAAAATATGAAATTGTTGTTTGATTTTCACGAAAC
This sequence comes from Lasioglossum pauxillum, assembly GCA_933228785.1. NCBI lineage: Eukaryota > Metazoa > Arthropoda > Insecta > Hymenoptera > Halictidae > Lasioglossum > Lasioglossum pauxillum. The sequence goes on from OW121700.1 coordinate 28,234,613, forward strand.
GTGGTATACTAAGGTATTTTGTGTTGCTGATTAAGAATCTAATACCAGATTAATGTTTAACTTAACCGTTTATTAATTTTCATTAATAAAATAATGAAGTTTTGGATTCTGTATTAAAATTTTAACATATTATCACATAATACAAGACAATTGAAGGACAAGTGATAGGATATTAATAAATTCAAACAGTAATATTCATAGTTTATTTGTTTGAAGCAGAACTATGTAGAATTAATATCATATGATATAAGTGTGGGATAGATGTTCGTAGCGGGCATTGCCCCGTATAGCACCTTCGCGGGGTGTCACGCGAGTCAGCTGTACGGGCGACCAAAACAGCGCACATCAACGGTAATGCTCGCCGATCGCGAAGAAAAACGCGAGGACGATACGCGACTATGGCAAGCGGCCGTTGGCCCGGGCGAACAGACAAAGAAGGCACACGGTATAAAACAGGGCAAGCGAGCGGAATAGTCGAAAAGTCGAGTCGAATTGCAACACAGTCTAGTCAATTGTTATAGAATAGGTCGTAATCGTTAAAAGTATCAGTCGTTATAAATAGTCGTTATAAAATAGTCGTCATCGTGATTAAATACGTGTAAACCAGTGTATCGTATCGTCTCTTGTATAATATCACATAACTTGCTACAGTCACTTTCCCACATAAGAGATATCGAAGGGACACCTTTATATGTATAAACATCTTTTACAAAAATGCAGTATATAACATATATAAAATATATAATTATAACATAGCAAATTCTACATAAAGTAACGCACGATACACGGATCTACGATCAGTCGATCCTAGTCAGCGACTGCGACCCGCGACTTACGACTGTGATCTGCTCTGGACCGAAAAAGGCAATTAGGACCCGTGTCACGCGATATCTACCGATCTTATCTTATCGTTAGAAAAACATAGGTTTCTATTGCTTATACAAACGTTATTTATAAATGAAAGTTTAAAACTTTGGATTCTCGAACGGCAACACAAATCAGCAACAGGATGCATCTACTAACATTACATTTACATTACAAACATGAATAATTTATTAATGTAAGAGAATAAGAGAATAAATAATTTATTAATAGCATATATATTTCATTGTTGATCAGATTAAGAATACTCTGTCGTTAGTAGAAATTTTTAAATAATATTTTAAGTATGTACACTTATTGACTGGATTTATTGCATCTATGCCATATACAAACGTTAGTGTAATAAATCCAGGACAAGTCTCTCACACTTAAAACACGAGTATCTTTTGTTTGGGCAAAGTTTGGCAAAATTTTCTTATTGCATATTATTATAGACATATTCAGTAATAATATCTATGCAAAACCGTCTTGTTATTTCGTGTTTCTCACTTATTAAATGAAACCAAGATTTGGTCAATGTGACTTTTCTACGCAAAATCGTAATGTTTAAGTTCTGCACGCTCTTATACTGAATCAGGAATGTCATACTAACGTTATAATCTCATTATTTAATCAATCATTATAATCATTATTTAATCAATTTTAATTATTAAGTATCATTTTCAATAAACAGAACTCATCCAAGCGTACACATTCGAGACAGGTACAATATGTTCTCATTATCTTTCAAATCATTTAAATTAATAAAAATCGACATGCAACTATGATTCTATAATGTTATAATCGGTTTTATTCATTAACTTTTATGATTTCTTATACCTTGAACTATTAACTAACCATATTACAACTCATATAAACAATATCTGTTACTTTGAAAAATAACATTCGCTTGCATTTTGTCCGCGTTTCGGGCGATATTGCACACTGTGCGGCGTACCTTTGTGCGATCCAGACAACACGGTTTGGAAGCGAATTCCCTTGAGGGGCCTTTTACCAACGCCTTCGTGTGTCGCAGGCCTGTTATTCAGAGTCCCAAAGCTGGACAAATTACAGTGTATAATGATTACCCTCCTTTAGTAATCTCTTTCAGTAATTTTAACAAAAAGTTGAGTGATTCTATTTGTTACCCAGTCTTCGTAAAACGAACAATGTTTATATGTTTGTAGAACTCGTTAAAATAAGTTGCACGAAATTACTAACTTTGATGAGAGAACTCAATAAATGTCCCGTTTTTTTTAAATCTGGAAACTTTTGGGGAGGTCCTCAATTCATAGTTTTGTGATGATATTCGATTTTCAATAACTCGAACACGGCGTGGTTCGTTGTTTTATCGACAAAGTGAAGAGATCTGATATTGCTCGCATTCATAACATTTCAATCTATGCCCGATCCCCTGTTGTGTTTTACAGTCGGTTGCAGTTCTTTTCTAATGCTTGGTTTACTCTGTATTGTCCGTCATTCATCATGGACAAATATACAGGGTGTCTCAAAATTCCTTCAACATTCGGAAATGGGAGGTCCCTGAGATCATTTGAAGCAACATTTTCTTTTGCAAAAATGTTATCCGCGGCTTTGTTTAGGAGTTATTAACGAAAAACACGGACCAATCAGAGCGCGACTTAGACGCCAGTTGGCACAGTCGGCCAATAGACAGTTGGCGCGCCGGGCCGACTGTGCCAACTCGCGTCTAAGTCGCGCTCTGATTGGTCCGTGTTTTTCGTTAATAACTCCTAAACAAAGCCGCAGATAACATTTTTGCAAAGGAAAATATCGCTTCAAATGATCTCAGGAACCTCCCATTTCCGGCTGTTGAAGGAATTTTGGGACACCCTATATTGACGGGAATGTACCGGGGTTATTGTTTTCAATCTAAGAATGTTAATTGCACTAATTTTTAAGTAGATTCACATCATCTCAAACTGCATAATCCGCCAAAGTTGTACAAAAAAGCAAATGTGATAGCAATTAATCTAATGTGCAATATTTTGTTTAGATTTATATATATTATTTATTTTGTTTTTATTACAGAAGTGGCCGAATTTGCAGTATTTGTTTAGTTCTATATATATTATTTATTTTGTTTTTATTGCAAAAGGAACCAAATGTGCAATATTTGTTTAGTCTTATATGTATTATTTATTTTGTTTTTATTGTAGAAGGAACCAAATGTGAAATATTTTGTTTAGTTTTATATATTTTATTTATTTTGTTTTTAAGGTTTCAGAAAAGACTGAGCGAATAGACTGTTGTGCAACAATTTGTTTTGTTTTATATTGTATATATACTTGACTCCAAATAAGAATGTACTTGTACTGCGCAAGTCGTTGCGCGTCAGCCATAAAATTGATGGCGTCAGCCAATGATCGTGTGATCAGCGAAGTTACGAGTAGGGGAATTAGGCAATGAACGAGTTCCGTTAGTGTCAGATGCGCAGTAGTCTTAAATTCGTCGGCTGGTAAGTACATTCTTATTTGGAGTCAAGTATATTATATGTAATATAATGTAATTTTTGATTTGTGAATACTGGTAAGGTTTTGACAGTCTTTTTACCTTAGCAACAAATGTTGGAATTCTTTAATTGATTCTGCCAAATAAAGTATTTTTTTGTTTTATTATGTATTCTTTTGCTTAGTTATTGCAGCGCTCTTTTCCTATCCCATCCTCAAAATAAAGAATAAGTTTCAATTATGTTAAATTTCAATATTTCATATGTATACACTAAATTTTTTTAAAAGTCTGCGGAGTGCTCAAGCTGCCCGATTTCATCGAAATGGTTACGTTACTGAGGCTAAAATTGCCGCACATGCGCAGAAAACGGTGGGTTCAATCGGAACACTGTGCCCAGACGGCGGGACACCTTTCTTCGCGCATGCGCGGCGTTTTCAGCCTCACTCAATAAAGTACGCTTGTCGAGGAAATGTGGCACCTTGAGCGCCATGCAGAATTTTAAGAAATTGATATGATCTCCATGGAGCCTACTACATGTTTGGTTTTTTGACTTTTGCACTCCTAAGTCGTCCATTTGGACGACTGGACACAGCCAGACAGGGATAATTGAAAAGGAATCGAGGGGAATACAAGTACCCTCTCTCTGATGACCAGAGTAATATGTGACACATTGCGCGACTGCGCGACGAGAATAGAGTGAGGCAGAGTGAGGCGAATGGGATACACGTTGCACGTGCGCAATGGGGTCTGATCGGTGGAATAGGATAGTGGAAGGGGATAAAGGTGGAGAGCCTGGGGAGGGAATGAGGTTCGTTTCAACCTCAATCTGGCATCACTGTTGCGGCGTCTCTTCTGGTTTTGTCCCTCGAACGGTGAACACGTTACTCGCACAGTGAACACGTGTCTCTTTATCTCATTTATTCTGGTATTAATATTAACACTACGTATGAGGTCAATGACCCTATTTCTGATCATGTCGTGATTTCTGATCAGCACGCATATTTTATTTTATTTTAAATTAGTTCAGTATTTTCGTACAAAATGCTAATTCGTCCGCTGCTGTGAATGTGGCAGTACAGTAATAGAAACAAATTGTAGTAGGTGTGTCCGTTGTGAAAAAATGTAATTTGAGGAGTTCCTGTTGTTTTCGCAGAAGAAATAGATGAGTTGTAATACTCATTGAATCAATGAGCCTATTTGTAATCTGATAATTTCAAAATAAGATGACCACAGAAATAAATAAATATATTAATTTCGTTATTAAAAAATTAATACTGTACTTGACTATTAAGTCCTTCATTAAGTTATATCAAATTACATAAAATTCAAAATGTAAAAGTTACGTAAAATTATAGTTAATTTTATTTATTTTATCATTTCCTAGTTGATAAATATGCCTGCAAGAATGAAAAAGAAGGAAGGGTAAAAAACTTAAAGGTGAAGCAGCTGTCCTAAAAAAAAATATTAAATATACTAAATTATTCTAAGGTTTAAGTTTTGTTATATTCGTTTCAGTTTTTATTATAAATATTTTTAAGTTTTGTAAATAAAAAGCATTTTTAAATTTTAAACAGTTTTGCTTGTTTGAATGATCCGACAAATAATTCTAAACATATCAATCGGAATATACATTGTGCGTGGATATTTGAGTAGAAACTGGGACATTTGTTACTTCGTATTAAGTGAACTATTATTATGTCAGAATGTCTTTGAACAAATTTTTTTTAATACAAGGTGTAAGGAGAAGCTCAAATATAATATCTTATAGCTTTTACGATAACAAAACTCTTACATGATCAGAAATAGGGACATGACCAAACTTCTTAAAGTGAAATTCACTGAAGTTAATTTTGTGACTTTGCAAGACATAAAAGAGGTACATTATGCTACGGTAAACGTAGTTTTAATATATCAAAGATTGTTTGAAGTGTTTGTGTTTTAATTATGATATACAGGGTGTCTCACTTAAGCGTGAACCTCGGAAAGTCTTCTTTAATTTGGACAAAGTAAAAAATGTTTTGTGTGTAATTTCAATGGTGTCAAATATTTTTCAGGTCATCGATGTTTTTTTAAATTACTACATATATTTTCGCATAGCTCTAAGAAATAATACACTGTGACATGTCCTTCAAATGACCTTGAACGCCGAAGATGCAGCATGGGAACATATGTAGTTATTTAAAAACAACATTGAAGATCTTGAAAACTACGAGAAAAAACAACTCTTGCGGGATATTGACCATTGATACCATTCGAAGTACACGTTAAAAATTGTTTACTTTGTCAAAATTGAAGAAGATATACTGAGGATCACACTTAAGTGAGACACCCTGCATAATAAGAGAAAGTGAGATGTCAGATGGGTAGAAAATGTAATGTACCTGATTGGGGTAACAAAAAAGTAATTAATTTTTTTCCAGAAAAGTAATTAAATATAATAATAATATTAATAATTAACTCCAGAAAGGGCACTTTATGTATGCAAGTAACATACAATAAATTTTGTTTTTCAAATTATAAAATTCGACCCTTTTTATATTTGTTACCGTGGCCTCAAATGGTTTAAACATTTGCATATTGCAAATATCAAACTACATTAATTTTAGCATATTTCGACGCCGGTTTCATTGAAAAAAACATGTATTTTTAACAAACTTTTAAATCCAATCCATGTATGTCAGCTGCAGTTACTCTATATCTCAATTTAAAATTCTACCTATATTAAAAATGATTTCAGAGTCATTTAAGCACATAAAAACAATGTAACACCTATGTAATGTAAGTTACATGTAACGATACTATACTTGCTAAATAAATCAATCGCGGTTCAAAGCAATAATAAATCGATAAAAATAAATAAATATTTATACTATGCAGAATAAAAGTAAGAATCTTATACATACATAACAGGAACTGTGCTACAATACAGGGTGCCCCAAAACTGTTGTACTTCATTGAAAGAAGTCATACCGGAGGTCATTTGAAGTAACTTTTTCCTGTATGAAAATGTTCTCCGCGGCTTTGTTAAAGAGTTATCAACGAAAAACACAAACCAATCAGAGCGCGGCTACTGCGAACGGATTCCGACTCGGCCAATGCCAACGCTAGGCTCTGCGGGACTTGCTGTCGGAGCGCTCTGATTGGTCTGTGTATTTTGATAATAACTCCTTTACAAAGCCGCGGAGAGCATCTTCACACAGGAAAAAGTAATTTCAAATGACCTCCGGAAACAGTTTTAGGACACCCGGTATAAGGCAAGTAATGAATATTTATAATTGCTGCACGTATCTATTCATGTATTATTCAAAATTTATTCTAAACAGTTGTACAAATATTCTAACCTTTGTTTATGTAATAAATGCAATTCCAGAAATTGTTCATTTTATAATAATTGAATGAAAATGGATTTAGACTTTGTGAAAATTAATTGGAGTACCGAAACTTCGTATATCCACCGCATAGAATCTGTTCCGAATCATCGGGTCCAGCAGATTGATTATCTTATTGGTCATTTTATCGCCCCAGGCTAGAATTGGACGAAGTGAATTTTCCTCGTCGCTTGGTCCAGGCAGTTGGAAGTTGCATTGGAAGTTCGCGCAGACACGTCTGAGCGTAGCCATAAAGCGTAATACAACTTGCAACCGCACGATAGAATCCGCCTCGTCTAACTTTACTCTTGTGCCGTCATTTTTTACAAGATGAAATTGACTTTTCTGTGTACTCTACTTCCTGTAAAATAGTCCATTAAAATGCGAATTTATGCTAATATCAACAGTTCACCAGTAGCGCCTTTGACATTTTATTATAAATTCAACCAAGTAATATTGAATGCTACCACTGAGTTCTACTTTACTAGTTTTCTCAATTTTAATACAGCAATCACTCTATGTATTATAAGTAGATGGTTCTCGTGAATCTACAGAGTAATTCATAAGTCGTGAGATAACTTAAAATAATTCTAACTGTTTTATTTGTTAAATATTCTAACTTTTTATGTTTTACATACCAAAGTATTGAGAAAGATGCCACTTGCCCAATGATCACTTTTGTGAATTATACATACAGGGCGAAGCTTGCACATCTAATACCGCATAAAACCAATAGTCAAAGTTGACATGGCAAAACATGCTTGAAAAAAACCCTGTAATAAATACAAATGAAATTCATCGGACTGTGCCATCAGTATAGTCGCGTTTTAGATTGTGTATCCATATTCGAGGTCGCCATTTTGAACACTTAAAGTAGCAGTGAGTACGTAAATAACATGTTACATGTAAATCATCGAAGTATTCGAAAAGTGCTTTGAGACAATTTATTTTCTATTGCGGTTGACCTTGTGTGATCTTCTTAATAGGTCATTGTATTAATCTTTAAACACTGTACCCGAATGTAAATAAAAAACCGTATCGTTCCATTTAAAAGAACAGATATTTACTTTAATGATGCTTTCGGCGCTACCGTTTCGATCACTTAGTAAATCTAGCAATTTTGCAATAAACTTTTCTTCTTTCCTAACGTTTCGGTTCAGTTTTGAACCTTTTTCAAAGGAAAATTCTCGATCCAGCCCACTGTGCGACGCGACAATGAATACGCTTTAACCACTAATAACTTTCGTGGAGGGGGGGGGCGATGTGGGAAGTAAATCGTACATAACTATAATTATAGAGTTAAGTCTACTGAAGATAGTAGAATTTGTAACAATGCGGTACTATTTGGAACTCAAAAGATATTTCTTACCAAAGATGAGGAATTTTGCGGTACATTATTGTTTTAACATATAGTTTATATGAATTTTTAATTGCCAGTGTTAATTCTTATCGTACAGGAATTCTCTTCACTTTAAAAGAAGAGCAGAGAAAAAATGTTAAACACGTTAGCCAGGGCATCCAAATGAAGATGAGCATCTTTCTTCTGCGAAACATACTATTCTCAAAATTTCCAACTTCAAGTGTTCGTCACGATTACAACTTTTATTATATTCTATGAATTTCTTTATTTTCGAGGTAGATGGATATTTAGGAAGCAATACAATAGACTTGTGCATATCAATATGAGAAAGTTCATTTTTCGATAAAATGTCGAAAATCGATTTTCCAATCCGGTCCACTGTTCGTCCAGTGTAGTCGTGTTCTGATTAGTCCGTGTTTTTCGTTAATAACTGCTTAACAAAGCCGAGGTGGAAACTTTGGCAAAGGAAAAAGTTACTGCAAATCACCTCAAGAATCATTCGTCTCAAGGTAGTACATACAACATTTTTGGAATACGCTGTACAGTCATTTCTGTATTTTCATGGTAATTATACATTTTTCATAAACAAACTGCGGATTTTATGCATTCATGATAAGGATGAGTGGATTAAATGCGGTACAGTAAAAACGTTGTAGAATTTAAAAATATTGTTGTACTATTTTCGGCTCAATAAACCGATCAAGGGGCGAAATAACTAATGCAGAGAAATTCCATTTCGTATAAAAGACTGCAGTCTGTTCACGGAGAATGTTCGCCAACATTTTTACAAATACATAAAAAAATAGAAATACGTCACGAGATGACAAGATATATTAAATCTGATTATGTCGTGCTGCATATTTTTTCAAATCTCTGATAGAAAATTCGGGAAGGCGAGCAGTAAGTTCGATATATTTATGAGCAGAAAAGCCGAGTTCGGACAGCCGTCTGTACGTACAGGGTGTCGAAGAACTAGGTAGCCAAATTTCGTATTGTGTTCTACTGCTATTAATTTCATAATAATAGTATTGTTTATAATAAGTATCTGTTTCTTCTTTTTTATTTAACCCCTTGCCTTACAATATCGTCTCAGACTTGTGATGAATATTCTGAACATATTCTGATAAAAATGTATGTTGATGATTTCCTTTAAACTGTGTGTGTGTGTGAAATAAAATTCTATTATATTTTGATTTTGTCAATATACAGCTATTGGAGAACATATATGTAGGTATACAATTTATATAAATTTTCTCCTTTTATAGGAAATTACATCTACAAAATCTACAAAAAAGTTCTATTCATTGAAACCGTAAAATAAATCGTAGGGCAAGGGGTTGAGCAATTTTAATTACCACTGCGACCATTTTGCGTTACATTATACATATAAGTATTACTATACAAAATACAGTAGGACGTCAGTGATCCAATTTTGATTCGAAGTTATTCCGACTACATGCGCATGTCATTTTATTACTGTTTCTATTTGTTTAATCTCGCATAAATTTTTTTCTGTTTTCATTAGCAATCGTAGATAGCCAGTCTGCATTTTTGTTTTCTGTCGGTGTTATGTAAGATGCGTAAATGAAAGTATGTCTCGATTTCGCACATTGCCATATATCTCTTGCCAAGTTATTATGTTTTTTGTATTTTACACTACCCATTTTGTTAATGTATGAAATGGCTAATATATAACCCTAATTTGACAGCTAACAGGTCTCTATAGTTTATAGAATGCCTTTTTTGTTCTTTCGTCCACGTGCCACGAACGCTATCAATATTATTTGTCGCGCCCCGGCCCGTCCGTAATTTCTGTTCTGAATTTTCCTCTTTTTATTGAGTTAACCGTCGTGTCTATACTAATTGGAATTTGCATTTTTTTTATTATAATTATAGTTATTACATGTTAGTGCTAACAGTTCTTCCCGTTCCATAATTTTCGTGTATAACATTCCGTATTCAAAAGCTGGGCAAGCCGAGATTAGTGATCCTATTAACCTTGCAAACTCTTTAATCGAACAGTTTTTTATTTTAAGAAACTTTTTAACCATTTCTTTCAGTTTAACACGTTTTTTCCCGAGGAATTTCAATGGAGTATTGAATGGAATCTATAGTGAATCCCAAGTATTTATATCTAGTTGAGGGTACTAAATTGCTTTTTTCTCTGTTTATAATAAAACCTAACTTTGTTAATAATTTTACGGTTTCATTGATGTTATTTCAAACTATAGGGTTAAAGTACGGATGAATGATGTATGTGTGTATCGTATGTGTGCGTTGTTGATAGGCAGCCCTATATATAACTAAATTTGTAATAACAAAGAATCGTAATTAACAGAAGAATTAGGAATACGATCGCCAACGAATCGCAAAAAGAAGATCAGACGGTAACGAACGGCCGCGACAAAAACACGTACGTTACGACGGTTATCCATGTGTCTTGTACAAATAAATACGGCTTATTCCTTACAAATAAAACATCATAATTTTTCCCAATACACAAAATATCATCTAAATATAATAGATAACGGAAAAGAATACTTTCTTGCGCAAGAAATTTATTACTGGTTTTAATATTTTGGTGAACGCAAATGGACATGAGGATAGTCCATTTGGCAGACACGTAAAACGGTGCGTATTCCCTAGGAATTCGAACCGCAAATATTTTCTGCTTGTTTTATATACTGGTACTAAAAAATATGCATCTCTGAGATCAATGTTTCCCATGAAGTATCTCGGAAAAATTAAGTGTATTGACGTTCAGATATTTTCCATTTTAAAATGTTCAACTGTCACAAATTTCTTTAATTTCTTTAAATTTAATATAAATCTGAATGAGCCATCTGGCTTTGTGTGCTTAGCAGTGTTCAATTTTTGTGTTTTTCTATTTCATTTTTTTATTCTATTTTCATTTTTGGGATATGGATTTGGTGTACTTGGGAATCAAACTTAATTTTGTAACCGGCTATTGCATTTAATACAAATTTGTCTGTTGTAATTTTTGCGTCTTTGATCCGCGATGTTAAGTTTTCTCCAAATAGGAAACTGTCTGTCTTTGACACCTTCAGAAGAGTTTTGCATTGTTTTTCAACCATTGGTAGTATAAAGGCCTTACGAGATTCTGTTTGTTCAAACGCCAAGCGATTCATTAATTTTGCAGTGTCATTTAGTTTTTCAGCAAAAAACTGGTTATGTCAATGCCTTTCATCCTCCGCAACATCTTTATTTGCTGAACCCAGCGCAGCTAGTGCTGATGTCGCTGTTATTTTTCAGAAAAGTGTTGATCTCTTTTCAAGGATGATTCGGACAACATAGTTAAAAATTCGGGGTTCAATTTCGGTACGGTCAGTCATTCAGGCCTAAGGTACTTTTTAGTCAGTCTTTCTCTCTCTAACTCCTATAAACCATTATTGAACCAGTATTTCCACCTTTTGGCAATTGATGAGTGCAGTTTCACATCTGCAACTTCCTCCACTTCAGGGTCATCACCGAAAATATGCAGGATGTTCTCGTTTAACGGTCGTTCATTTTCGACAACATTTTCCATACTTGGCACCTCTGTGTCACCCTTCTCTTTAGGCTTTTTATTTTCTGTAAAGATCATGTCGCAAATTTTTTACTACAAAGTACGATATTACGTTTATAGTGTACTGTTCTTGGAAAAGACGAGCTTACATCCAAGAAAGTAAATTAACACGCCTGCGCGCGTGCATGCAAAATTTCGTAAAATTTTAGCTACAAAGTACAATGTTACGTTTGTAGTGTACTGTTCTTGGGAAAGGCGAGCTTACATCCAAGAAAGTAAATTAACATCCATAATCTCGAGAACGAGACGACTGAAATATAATTATTGTTGGGCGTGGTTTTCAATAAGTAATTAAGGCTTCCTTAATAATAATACTTACACTAATATCTATTCACTACTATACAGGGTGAAGCACTATCTATTGCCACTTACAATAACTCCGAAAGTATGATAGTAGTATAAAAGTTTTCGAAATAAAAGTTGCATCGGACAACGGGGGCCGTAATAACGTGTGGCGTTAATCTTTTGTTGCTAGGTAGAGTCGCTTCAGAGATGTTCTCTTAAGAAACGATGTTGAAGTTCCATTTAACTTCTACAATAATTTCACTGTTACAATGAGTTTGCTTTCGCATGTTTCGAAAGTAAATAGATTGTAGAGGCACAAATGGATTACTATCGCATGTAAACGCCGCAGTAATGATCAGTCTTCCAGCGTCTTGTTGATATCACTGTCCAACAAATTCAAACTTTTTTTTTACTTTTCGATTCTCACTATGCGATTCTTATAGAGTTTTTCGCGCTGATTCCGAATCTGTTTTTAATTTTTTTCCTAGGCGCATAGTTTTTGAGAAATTTGAGTTTGAAAAAATGACCTATTTTTCAACTTTGAACAAAGATTGTGATGTTATTATAAAAGATATTGTATTGTTCTTTACATAGAAAGATTCTCTAGACTTTCCCGAATCCAGTGATATCCAATATTAATGCATTATGATTGTTTAAACATGTTTAAACAATGATTAAAGACGGAGAGACACCACTTATGCACCAATTTTTGCGGATATTTCTCAATTTATCTCAAAAAATAAGGGCCTAGCGGAAAATCGAACTACACCACGCGCTAGAGCAAACTTTTATCTTGAGAAACCACCTTTTCAACTTTCCAAAGTCGACGTTTTTACCGAAACAGAAAGCAAAATATCTTCGCCCGACATGAGCTGCCGCCAGTGGCGCTCACCACTACAACGGGCGTTCGCCGCGGCGTATCCCGTGGAACGCCTCTTCTAGCGGTAAGCGCCACTGGTGCTTAAAAAAAACTATAAGAATCGCATAGTGAGAATCGAAAAGATTTTTGGCTGTTGGACAGTGTATTCAGATACGATGGTTCGCTACCATAATATTCAAAGCATGCTTCGTGTTCCTTTTTGACTAAAATGATGATTGTCAGAACGATTTTTGGCGACTCGAAAAACAATTTTTTACCATTTTAATGTCACCTTACCGACAAAGTTTTGTGTAGGGTGTTACGAGCCAGGACCGCGAGCAGCACGAGTGGCCGGCGAAGGGTTGTTACCCTGGGAATATGGTCTCAATTTGTTAGTTAAGGGGGTTTTTTCCAGCAGACGATGCTAGCGCGCGAACAGTCTCACGCCGCTAGGGTACACTCACATACCGCTAGACCACATATACGTACGCGAGTATTGCAAGGTTCCGGGATTCCACTTCTGATTTCCCGATAATGCAAAGATGGGGTTTTGTAGTAGTCAAAATCGCCAGATGAAAAGACCTCCTTAAGGTACGCGGACGAACCCAATGCAAAATTGGAAAGCCGCTGGGAGGTTGGATGAGAGCACAGACGAACCTGATGCGAAATCAGGGAGTCGCTGGGATTGTTAGTAGGCCTCGTAACTAGTTTAATTCAATTGATACAATCCGAGCGGTGAGGTTGTATCGTGTGGGGACGTTCAATTACTCGATTAGGATATTGGACGATAATTATGGGTTTAATGAATTCGCACGAATTATCAAAGAACACAAATATATTCTGATTATAAGAATTTGTATTACAATTGTGGAATTGTCGCAAACGGATGGAATTTATACTTGACTCCAAATAAGAATGTACTTACTAGCCGACGAATTTAAGACTCTACAGCGCATCTGACTCTAACGGAACTCGTTAATGGGCTAATCCCCCTACTCGTACTTCGCCGACCACGCGATCATTGGCTGACGCCATCAATTTTATGGATGACGCGCAACGACTTGCGCAGTACAAGTACATTCTTATTTGGAGTCAAGTATAGAATATAGCGAATTGGAAGAAGATATTACCTAACTAGGATGCACGGGTTACCATGGGTTCGTCGACAACTTATTTGACCGACACTGTTTTGATCGACACGACTTAACCGACAATAACTTTCGTCGACACTATGTCTTCCTCGACATTGTGAAATGGTCGACAAATAATTTGACCGACACTATGTTTTCGTCGACGTATTCGAAAAATACTAGAGAGCCAAGAAATGTACAGTGATATGGATCTTTTAAAGCAGGGATGGGCACGGGTGGGGCCCCTCAAACGCCTACTTCTCCCACCAGCCCCTTTTCCATGCAACGCGCGCCTTCGTCGCACAGGGCGCTCCTCGCTTCCTCGAGGCTGCGATGCGCGAAACCTTCGCGAGACGTGCGCACTGCTCGCTACGGGCGAAGCGTGTTCTTTCTCCATGGTAACGGTGGATGCTGGTGGGAGGCAGTGAGCGCTGTGGTGTGGATGGTTTTGCCTCAATTGAGGCAAAAATGCCCATCCCTGTTTTAAAAGCTTTAGCACAAAATATATCGCTTTGATTTCATTACTTGATATTTATGTAATTATTGTACAATTTTATTGTTTTGTAATCTGTATATGTATATGCGTAGCATTCGTTCTGTTCATTCAAATTGTGTATATGTATTTACACAATTATGTTTGACATTAAATGAAATATTATGATTTTTGTCCATTTGTGTGCACCTATTAATAAAGTTTGTTTATTTGAAGAAATGCTTTGTACTTCTCTTTATTTTTTATTATACAAACAACTAAATGCGTCTAGAACATAACAGTGATAATAACGATTAGTCAACATTAGCAAATATGAATCAAACCTGTCGATGAAAGCAGCAGACGTCGACAATTTGACCGTGTCTATGAAAACATAGTGTCGGTCAAATTATTTGTCGATCATTTCACAATGTCGAGGAAAACATAATGTCGACGAAAGTCATTGTCGGTCAAGTCGTGTCGATCAAAACAGTGTCGGTCAAATGAGTTGTCGACGAATCCATGGTAACCCAGGATGCACGGTGTAAGCATACCGATAATTGTTTTGGTTTGTATGAAGGCGTTCTAGGTATTAGAATATTCGATGACCGATTGTAATGTGCGCGAGAGTGGAGACAAAGAAGGAGTATGTTGCTAACCGCGAGAGAGTAAACAACGTGCGTGTGAGAGTATATGCGAGAGAGATTTACTGTTATATAATAAGAGAGCACGTGTCGCGAGAAACGATTAATTTGTTCACCCATATTTCAAATAGTTTTGTTATATTTATTAGATATTTTTGTTCTCAAATACGACCACATTTCATTGTGTACAACCACAAATAGTGTCTATGTTTTTGAAGAAAGAGTTTTCACAGCTATGTGTACATGACTTCGTTTCATCCACCCGAGTAGGATATGTTACCAAAGTTTGGTCATCTATTTTCTTGACACCCTGTATATGGACCGCCACGGGATAGAACGTGCGTCCCATTGGTCTTTCGTGATACATCTCGTTCCGCTCGGCAATGAAATTTCTATACTTCTGTGTACTGCTGCTTTCCTCTGAAATCGCTAAACTATTCAAGGCAAATGACAATTTTTTGTAGTTCTCAGCTATTTTTTTCAACGTAGCTAGGCAAACCGATGAATTTTGTGTCAAAATCAAAGAACTTTCGATAGAAATGAGATAGAGAGATTTTTGATGAAACTCTACTTTACCGTAGTCAAAATTTGTGGCTTTCTCCTATAAATTATTATGTATTTGGTATGTAATCCAGTAGATTTGTACCCGGGGCGGCTGCAGATCGAAGTTTCGATCCCGTAGGATCAATGGTTCAAAAGTTATGCTTGCTTAAAGTTGAGCAATCTGTAGTGTTTTTGACAGGTAAGGGCGCCGCCATATTGGTTTGTAGTGACGACCGCGAACCGCTATTGGTAATACAGTTACTTCTGTTGAGGCTTTCGGGTGTAAGCCGTTTCCTAAAGGAAGAAATTTCCCAACGTTTCCCAACGTTGCTCATGTTCCGGTTCAGTGAGCAACCTCCACTATACAGGGTGAGGCGATAGAAAAAGGTCATCTGAATAACTCGGCTGCTATTGGTGTTAGGAAGAAATGCATCAGATGGAACTTGCTTGGTTTCGAGGGGTCAGTAATCTGATGTTAGTAGCTTTTCTGGAGGGGACGCGTAAAGGACATATGAAGGTCGCCTTCATTTTTTTAAATGGAATGGTATATATTTTTATGTATTATCGGGTAGAGCCGTTCATGACGGGTACAATGACCGATGGGTCAAGGTCATTCGTGGTCTGGGTTAAGCCAATTGTGATGGAAAATAATTTACTTTGAGGAAATGATCGAGCATCGTTGATTTATGTATCTAACAGTAATACACGACTAATACAAGTGTTCAAACTGGCGACCTTGAACATTGATGCATGCTCTTAACGGATGCTTAACGGATAATACAGCCTGTTGAATTTCAGTTGGGTTTATCGCGGCACGGGCTCTTCTTATACGCTCTTTCATGTCATCTCTAGTTGTTGGTATCTCATTATACACTTGCTGTTTTAATTTTCCCCAGAAATAGAAGTCCAGAGGTGTTAAATCTGGAGAACGCGCAGGCCATTTATGATTTCCTGCACGACCAATCCAACGATCTCCGAATTTCACGTTGAGAAATTGAGTAATTATCCTTCCAGTATGAGCAGGGCATCCGTCCTGTTGGAACCACATAGTTTGCCGTATGCGAAGCGGAATATTTTCTAGCAGCTGTGGTAAAATTTCCGTTAAAATGTGTTTATATCTCGAAGTGTTTAATGTGCCATCGATAAAATAAGGGCCAATTATTTCACTATTAAGAAGTCCGCAGCAAACGTTTACAGACCAAGGTCTTTGTTTATCCACTTCTCGAAGCCACCGCGGATTTTCTATTAACCAATAATGCATATTATGACGATTGACTTGGCCACAGTTTGTAAATGTGGCTTCGTCTGAAAACAAAACTCTAGTCAAAAACGCCTGATGAATCTGTAATTTCCGCAGACCCCTTCACAAAAATTTACACGGTTTTGAAAATCATTCCCATGTAATTCTTGGTGAAGTGAAACATGAAAAGGATGCAATTTATTTGAATGTAATATTCGTAAAACACTTCGTTGACTGATGCCACTTGCACGTGCTAGCTGCTTTGTACTAACACGGGGATTGTGTATCCATCGGGCCTTAATTTATCCGGGCTGTTTGTCTGCCGATCAAGCCGGTTAATCGAGGTTGTTCAAAATTGGCGCGCCCGAGCGCCATATTGTTACACCGGCACCGCGCGACCCCGCCAAGACTAGCGCGATCCCGCCGAAACCGCGAGCGTTATCGTATGCCATCGAGGCTTACGCGGGCAATAGATCGGCTGCGTGATTGGTCTATTCCCATTCTCGATCCTACTGGAATGTTCGCGAACGCTCAACCGGAACCACCGGTGCGTGACGAACTTCCAGAAAGATCGAGACAATAAAAGAGAGTGACAACCGTCGCCTCACTCTCTCTGCGACAAACGATCTGCTGATGCACGTCATACAAAGCGATTTCTTCTGAAGTATTCAAAAGTTATCTTTATTTCAAACTCATTGTACAGTAGTTCCGCGACATAGTGTAATACCTTTTGACAAACATCTTAAAGTGCAAATACAGTTTATTTATACGTAGATTCATACATTCCTGCTCACAATATCATTTATACAGTCCACTTCTCTTCCAGTTCAAATCCATCCGTTACCACACTTATCCATTCCTTTCAATCTTGCATTCTGTCTCTCATACCAATCACTCTGCAATCCTGTCTCACTCTCCTCAGTCATTCCATTCTTTCAATTACACATTCCTTTCATTCTGGTCGATTAAGACCACCGCCTCCACATTTTGTCCTTGTACATTGTTGGTCCTTCGAACCGGATCCCTTGTACAGAGGTCCTACTGTACTTGTAAATATTCGAATATAAAATAAACCCCAATTAAATCACTAAATCACGGGAATTTCATTAATTTGATATGCAATTCACCGTTCAATATCATCGCTCAGCAGAAATTAGCTTTAAAATTCTATGGATAAATTGGGTATCTGCCGGTATCTGTAGAGTGCTACACAAAGGATTTGCGTTCAGGTATTTAATTATAATAATTCCTATGGTGTAAAAGCCAATATATTTTCAAGCAATCGTAATCATAAACATTTAGGCATTATGAAGTATTATACCAATTTCATATACATAACATTTTAAAAGTCATAGGGAAAGGAAATATTCTAGGTCGGAAGAAATGTTTAATTTTGTAATTAAAATAGCTCCGAGTAAAAAGCGTTAAAATTCCCCCTTAGAATAGAATTAACCGTTTACGGGGTTAGAACACAGTAATAAGTGGGGAAAATATAAGATTTTTAAACACCAGTACAGAAAAAAGTGAATGATCGATTAATATAAGATTTTGTATTTCAGTTTACTATATTATGAACTATAAAAAAATGCTTGGAATATTTAAAAAATAATTTGTTCTTATGCATTTAGTCGTCTTTGCTAGGAATATCTTTTCTTCCAGATAGCCAATTGGTGTACAGGATTCCTAAAAATCGGATTAACTATATCTAAAATCCCAAAAAAGTCGTAAACTATGATATATTCTCTAGGCACTGACGATCCCACATTTCAATTTTTGTGAAAATTAACAAAATGGCAGATATTTTTTTAATGAATGAATTTCGGTAGAAAATTTCTTAATTTGTTATTTATATTTAATAACAAAATAATGGGAAAATGAAAAAGAATCGATCATCGATGTCTAATAGATATTATAATGAAGATAACTGTAAAATTTGAATGCAATTGCTAATGTAGAACTCAGGATATCCTGTACACCGTATTGCAAAACGCAACTCTGAGAAAAACACGTTTGAAGTTTACGAATGTAACTTTTCTCGCAGGTGTACGAACTCACTCTCGAAACGGTACTTCGACAAATAATTTGTATTAGAGCCTGAAATCCATGTAAAATCTTTTGCATTCTGTTCTCAAGACTTGAAACTACTATTTAAAACAAAAAAATGTTCGATTTTTTTGTCCTAACCCCTTAATAGTTTTAATTCGCCCCTCCAATAAGTAAAACTTGCTACAAATCTGGATAAGTATAATCTTGTTATTGTGTTATTATTAGACTAGTCTAGTTATTATGCATTATGTTAACGTTTCATAGATATAGTGTTAAATACGTCGTCGTAACAATATCAATTTGACGGTCGTACCGTATGGATTCAGCACCTGAATGCGGAGACGAAATAATATTTGTCATTTTCTAATTTTGATATGCAATCACGAAATTATTTTTTCCAATAATTAAGAAAATGTAAGCAGATACTCATTAAAGATAATAATTGGTTACTCGAACGGAAGGGTAGCGATCGATGGTTTATAACTTGCAATGCTTTTATAACTGTGGCAATTAGAAATGTTATGTTACGAACACTTGCGGGATACAAAAGTTTCAAAGTTTTGAACTTCGAAATTTTGTTTTGCAGTATCGTTGGAGTGTCATCTTCTTTCAACCTGATTCATTCTGTCCTGAGAGACCAATTTCAAGTTTGAAAATTCCTAGTTACAATTTTTTTTTAAATTTAACAACAAATATTCGACCGTCATACTAAAAAAATCATAAACAACATTGAGGAATGAAAAGTCGCCTTATAATCGCAGCGTAGAGTTCTATAAGCCTCTAGAATGTCATGAAAATCCGTGATTTCATGTGTATAATGTGTATAGGGATGCCGATTATTTTCAAAAAGATCGATTTCTCTGAATCGATTATAATCGAAGCTTCAAGAATCGATCCACTAAAAAATCGTTTCCAAAATAATTGATGTTTTGAATAACCGATTGTTTTAGAAATGTCTAATAATGATAAAAAAACGAAGATCAAAATTTTATTGGACTCTTTTATTCAAGAAATAAAGTAATAATTATTATTAGACTGCGGATCTTTATGAGTTTATGGGAAAATTGAGTATATGAATATCGAAGAAGTTGAAAAATTGATTACGTACTTGTTTCGCGCATGTCGTTGCGCGTTAGCCAATGGTCACGTGGTCGGCCGAGTACGAGTACAGAATTAGCCAATGAACGAGTTTTGTTAGAATCATTATGCGCAGTAGAATTGTCGCGTTTTACGAACATTTATATAGTTACTTTTGATCGATTATTTGTAAAAATTGGATATTGAAGAATCGATTCTAAAAATCGATTTATTTTATGAAAATGATCGATTAAAAATCGACATCCCTAAATGTGTATAAAGTTTAATTTCTTTCTGATACTTTCACAACCCTAAGCAAAAACATAAGTTTTTTTCTTATAAATATACAGGGTGTCCCACGTAATTGTCGCCACGATTTTTAGGGCACTTCCGGTAGAGAGATGAAAAAATGTTTGTAAAAAAATTAATTAGTGTTTCGTCTTAACAGTAAGGCAGGCTTGAGTTGTTGATACAGTAAAGTCGCGTTATTTTGCAAACGGCTGTGTTCTGCACGAAGTGTTCCATGTCTTTACGATAAATATCACTCTGGCTCGTGTCACACCCACATACTAGCATGAAATTAAAAAAGAGCATGTGCGATAATACAGTAAGTTGTATTATAAAGTAACATTTCGTATTATTTTTATGTTCGATTTATTTTATTTCCCCATTTCCCACAAATAAAAAACATATATTTTCTACTTAAAAAATAAAAATAACTTTTCAATAATAGATTTTACGTTCATTAAAATTGAGGTAGATATCAATTTCAAGAAAAAAAATAGTGTCGATAGCGGGATTCGAAACAGCAACTTACAGATTACATACTAATATTTCTCGCTACGCCCTCTGCCACTCATCTTCTTGTTGACTCATTAAGCGATTTTCAAGTGCAATTTTCTCGGAAAATCTTGAGTAGTGCGCGCTATAGCTTTGCAAAATTACATATGGAGACGACATCTTCAAATGTTGCAAGTTTCAGGAAAATCCGTGTGTCTACCGCGCCATCCGCGCCGAAAGTACAAAGGAAGCCGAACATAGAAAAGGACAGCATGTAAACACGGTTCGCGCTGTCCTTCCTTGCGCCCGAAACTTTCATCGTCAATTACACCACTAAATACAGTTGAAATTATATCGTGTTTAGTGTGATTTTAATCAGAAAAATGCCACAAATAAGTTGGTGAAAGTCCCATAAAAAAATAATGAAAAATAAAGAATTGTTTAGAATTGGATTAGTAGTGGTTCACACCGAAATATTCGAGCCGAGATCAGATTACGCGGCATTTTTATACTGCTCGGAGAACGAGGCAGCTCGAGCTTCTTGGTCCTTGGCGGCGTTGCCCCTCAGTCGAGGGGGCAAGCACTTGACAAATTTTGGGTAGGCGGTCGCAGAGGAATAAGGCGACTTCGCTGTATTTCTTTCGAGAAATCAATATCTGAACCGATATCAGCAACTGCCTTACTGTCAAGATCTAACTATAGGTCATGTCAAGGTCATAGTAGAGTAGGCCGTTGAACTCGTCTTGACATGAACAATAGCAATAATATTATGTACTAAAACATATGTAGTGCCGTTCAAAAAAATGAAAGTAATCTTCGTTTTTCATGAACAAATTTCTTTTTTTGAATTTTTTTTCTCCTTCGTTTTCTAGCAGACGAATAACTAATTAATTTTGTTCTAAAACAGGCTTGAGATGTCGATATCAGTCCAAATATTGATTTCTTGAAAGAAATATCAACGTCTCAAGCCTGCCTTACTGTTTATACTAAAAGCAAATTAAGTTTGTTCCAAACACTTGTTTATCTGGCAACCGGAAGTGCTCGAAATATCGCGGGTACGATTACGTGGGACATCCTGTGCATCCAACGTGGATGGAACTTCCGGGTGGGAACGTCCGGACATGTCCGGAGAATGCAGGTTCATGGAAACAGGTGGGGAAATGGTGGAACGAGAACATAAAAAGAACAATAAGGCGTGTATGAGTGGAAGAAACAAAGAGTGGTAATAAGGAAACGAGCGAAGTACAATAATGTCTGGGTAACTGTCGTGTTCCTGTCTGCACTTAACTGACACATTATATCCCCTTCATTTGCTAGGACAAACTCGATTCTCCGATGTGTGTCCACACAATAGATTAATATTTTACCAGCTGGTTTAACAATTGTGTGATATTTAATCATGACAATAATACTGTTTTGAAAACAACAATAATTCGTGTATAATTTATTTATTAATGTCAGCTTTCTCGACAAGGATGAGAACCTGGTTAAACGCATTAGCATCAATATAACTTGGGCTAAATATATAAGTTGGGCTAAAATGGGGTACCTTGGTCACCCCGCAGAATTTCGCAAAATTTTTTTTACGGTTTTAAAATATGAATGTTTAATATGCGTATGTTATATTAAAATTTAATGTGGATGTACATATAATATATAAACTTCTGAACTCTTCCAGTACTTTCTTACCAGTAATAGTTCTTCACTACATTCACCACAAACTTAGGACGTAATACATCCGTCCCTGTACTTGGTCGCGCACGCGAAAAACCCGTGCTATATCCGAACACTGGGTCCGGCTCACATGCCCAAATAAACAGCTCTCCACTCACGGGAAAGTACTTAGACATGCATCTGGAAAACTTAGAAATGTCTTTCAGATTTTTCTATACCTTCACTGCCATTTTTCTAACCAAACTACTGTATGCATAAAGGGCTCGAGCATGGCCATCTTGGGCTTAGTACTAGTGTGAAAGCGGAGCTATACGCGTATCGGGAGATAGGGTTCTTGTGTTCCTTTTCGATCAAACTCTGTAAAACGCTTCGAACCGCGATTCTAAAAGGCAAGTTGACTAAATCACCACCGCATTTCTCAATGCGTTAAAACCGAGAGCTCGGGATACATAACAATATATGACAATATACAATAACAAGTGTACCCCATTTCTAATAATATTGAATACAGTAAAGTCGCGATAGTTGTGAACTAGTCTGTGTTCTGCATGGAATGCTATCGCATACCGACATTATTTCTTTATGACCGCGTCTACCGCGCCGACCGGCCGAGAGTTCAATCGAAAGCCGAACGTAGAGAAGGGCTACTCTTTACTTTACCGGACTCAAAATTTGTGCCTTTCTCCTATAAATTATGATGTATTTGGTATGTAATCCAGTAGATTTGTACCCGGGGCGGCTGCAGATCGAAGTTTTGATCCTATAGGATCAATGATTCAGGCGCTATGCTTGCTTGCAGTTGAGCATTTTTGACAGGTAAGGGCGCCGCCATATTGGTTTGCAGTGACAAGGACCGGCGCACAGTGGTCTAAAACGCGAAATTTAGTGACATTTTGGTATAACTTCTGAGCTATTAAAGATATCGCCGTGAAATTTGGGGTGTAGGGTATTAACATGTAATCTTTTTTAATAATGTATAATGTGGTATAGTTTTCGTTTATTTAATAGCTTTTTTTACTATTTTTTAAACATATTTATAAATTTAACAACATTTAGCAAATTTTTTTGAAACGGAATACATTCAGCTCAGTCAATATATTATTCTTCTAAATTTTTGAAAAATCGCTATTTGAATAAAATTTGTATCTTGATTTTCCAAAGCCTCCGGAGAAAATTTATCTGATCCTTATAAATTCACGATCTGTAAATATAATAAAAAAATTATATTACATATAAATGTAAACAATAATAAATATAATAAATTCAGAGTTGTACGGAACGCCTCCATTCTTAATAAATAACAAATACCTGAATAATAAAGGAAGAAATGTTGAACACGGAAAATAGTTAACGTAATAAATGTCCAACTATTTATGTACTTACCAAATATTAGTAAAACTATATGTTTTATCACGAACGAGATATAACAAACACAAAATATAAACGCAAACACGCAATATAACAAATACAAAATATAAATTACTGTAAATAAATTAGTTTGTAGCATAGCATAAAGATTTGAAGTGTTCAGAGTCTAAAGTGTTTCTTAGTCGTCACGGAGTAACATTTTTAATGCATTACAAATACTAATTTTGAATTGACAAATGGTAATTTACAGCTTAAAGATAAATCTTTCATTCAAAAAGAAATTGGAAGGAAAATATTAAAAAGAATCGTCAGGCCATCTTAAAGAAGAAAAGCAATTTTTTCCATGAGAAAGGCTACCTTCAATACTTCCAACTTTAACTGTTTGTTACAGTAATGGTTTTTATTAAATTTTTTTAATATTTTCATTTTAGAGGTTAATGGATATTTAGAAAGCAATAAACATTCAACAGATATCTATATGATACAGTTCAACTTATGCATAGCTCCTGAACCATTGATCCTACAGGATCGAAACTTCGATCTGCAGCCGCCCCGGGTATAAATCTATTGCCGATGTCGTTTGGTCAATTCATAAAATAGTTATTATGATTTAAAATGTGTGGAATCAATTATGGTTCTTACTTACGTACTACCTGGAAGGTAGTAGGTGCTCGAACTGATGTCCCTCGACTATAATATGAGGAGTACATACGGAAAATTATTTCGATAATATCTTGTTAACTATTAGATCAAGGACATATAAAGGTCATATAGGGTTTGAAAGATAACACGACAGGCATTCGGCGAGTGGTTAGGAAATATGAGACGTGGCTAACAGAAAATGAGAAGTCAAGACAGAAAACCAGGAAGATAATTCAAAAAGAGAACACAATCAATAACGTGGCAGAAAAGGGCGCAGGAGTGGTGGAAAGGTAAGTTTGCCAGAAGGAATACACAAGAATTAGAGAAGATACGGAAAAGTATATAGAAGAAATTACGAAGAAAGATAAAGAAGTTAGAATGGAAATGAAAAAGTTAGAATCAACGAATAAGGAAACGACGAAATTATGGAAGGCGGGAACAGAAACTGAAGGTAAAGAAGGGAGAAGATAAGGAATGCTGATAGAATCAAAGTAGACGGAGACAAAAAAGGAGATTTAAAGAGAATTCCGTAAGTTTCCAAAAATGTTGATGCGTCAGAAACAATTCTAAAATACTATAAATTTTACTTCGCGTAGCATACGGACGCGTCAATTCCCGTTGAGGACGATACGGCTACGACGATTTCGAGGGGTCGTCTAGCGAGAATTCCCGATGGTACCATAAAAGTCGTCGCCCATCCAACTACACAACGTCTGAGTAACAACAGGCCAGGAATAACGTGTCCATACTACCAAAGGAGGAAAAAAGAGGAGTTTCGAAGTTGTGCTGGTGTCGTTAAGTGAATGCACAACTATTGCATGTTGAAAATATTATTTAATATATAGTGCCGGATAAAATGTACACTTTACACACTCTATGTACTGGATGCGGCCCCTAAAATGAGCATTCTAAAGAGAGATTTTATTTAGAGAACAAACTATAAACGTGGGCTGATCTTGATGGAACAAAATAATAGGACGCCAATTAGAAATTGAAGTTGTTTTGGTATGCCACCTTTTCGTTGTACAACATCTGGTAAACGCTTTGGAATGGTTTTATATAATTTATCTATTCGTTTATAATAGGCGCCACCTTTTAAAAATAGTATCTGCTAATTCTCTTACGTCACTAAATTATTTCCCGCCCGCATACGCACTTCTTGACAGGTCAGTTCAGACATCCTGGATAATATTAAGGTCAAGAGAGCTGGCAGGCTAATCCAAAACTGTTACATTTGTTGAGGCGTGTGATCGATGAAACCGACGTGGTAAACGCTCAAGTACAAACCTCTGAGGAAGTGTATTGATCCAGCTCAACTTAACGAAGTTGGACTGACGTATTGAAAGGTGGTTGAACGATCGATAGATCGAGTTGCGTTGTTCGTGCGTTTATTAGACAGGGTTTAGAATTGCGTTACCTCCACTTTCTCTCGGATCGAGTTTCGGGCTATACGCTGCCCTACGTTTTTTCGAACGTAGATGTTTGGCATCGTAGATCTTTGTCACGTCGCAGATCCAAACACGTGACCTCAACAGTAATCTTCCGACTTTTCGTGGCTCCGTAAGTGTGTGATTTGTCGTTTCCTTTTGGTTCTCTTTATTCTCTTCCCAACGAAAAGTCGCTAATCCTGTACAATTCCCTCATGGATCGGCGTTCTAGTGCCGTCTTTGCAGGCAAAACCGTTCTTGGCCGGAGAGTGAGACGTTGGCGAGACGGTAGCGAGATTTTTCCAAGTCTCAAAGTTAGTTGGGCTTTTCCTTCGTCTCTTGTCGACGTTTCTGGGTTGATCGATCCAATTCTGAGGGGACCCTTTTATTTCTCACCGCTGGAAGTTTAAGTGAGCTAGCAGACAGTAGCAGAGCAGTCTCCGGTCCATTTCAACGTAAAATGTTAATGATGAAAAGAGAATACGGCTGCTCCTACAAGTTCTATTTCACACCTTTGCTAAGTTTTTAGAACGAGATCGAGATACTGTCTCAAAATAGCCATTCATTTTACTCTGAACATCCAAATGTTTTCAGCTTGGACGAACAGTAATTAGTAGACAGCGGATCTTTATGCAAAATTTTCTACCTGAATTGCAACGCAATCTGGAGTGAAAAAGAAACTTATTTTCTTTCTTAATATGATTAACAATATTTTAAACTTCTTATAACCTGTTTATTAATAAATGTTAAATGCTTTCGGCGCAATGGTTCGATCGTTTACTACTAATTATGAAGCAATTTTGCTAATTATCAAACAAAATCAACGTTTCGATCCTAGTTTGGATCCTTTTCAAGATCCTTTCCAATAAACCTTACTTTTGTCATTATCTAAAAATTTTGAACTAACTGTTTCTCATATACAATTAATTGTATGAAACCGATACCAATAAAGGTTGAAAGTTAATAACGATTTACTATCAAGGTATATTCGTAAGAGTAGATTTAAGAACATACTATGACCTTTCAAATTTACAGCCTTACATCAATAGATATAACCTAGATCGTTTCCAATACGTTCTTACATCAGTGTCGTGACAACAAGCATGTCCGACGCACGTAACACACGTGCCACACAATTATTATCAATTTATTTTCCCCAAAGCAAGTGAGTGAGTTTTTATGAACAATATTCCTTATATTCAATCATTTAATAGTTTTTGAAATTATTATAACATATTTACTATACAGACGCAATTCAAATAAATCTTGAAAAGGATCCAAACTAGGATCGAAACATTGATTTTGTTCGATAATTAGCAAAATTGCTTCATAATTAGTAGTAAACGATCGAACCGTTACGCCGAAAGAATTTAACATTTATTAACAGCAAATACGATCGATAGAAGAAATATATTTAACCTATTTATTGCTTGAAATTACACCCAACCATTTTTTCCACAAACGCATAAAATCCGCAGTCTAGTAACTAATAGAATCCGGATGTCCATGCAAATACATATGTATTTATATAAGAAGCAGACAAAGATATGATACCGAGACAGAAATGTCCTTTTTGATTAAGAGCTTCTGAAAATACATTATTTTATTGTTATTTATTAATTACTTTAAACCAAATAAGATTTATATAGCATATACAATGCATGAACAGTTTGGGCACAGTAAACAATACAATAAATTCTCACTTTTTGTGATAATATTGATTAAAATGACGAGCTACACCTACAAAATGTTTTGAAAAGTGGAAATGTTTCTATATTCTCCTCTTGTACGCGACTATTCCAAAATGTCAGTTCGTTTTCAACGCATCTGTTTCATTTACCAATACAAACATATTTTTGGAAATGCTGTAGGAAGAAAATCAGAAGCAGCAAAGTACGCGGAGACGTGACTAGCACGTGTTTTCGACAGGCGAGTTGCCGCAATACTGGCAAAATGATGTGTGTGTACTGTATACACACTACACACTGCTGAGCCGGCCATATTCGTCGTTGCAGAGTATGTTATCCGGCTCCGCTCCACAACATGATCCAGGCACACCATTTATTAAGAAAGGGGTGATAACTTTTTCATGAAGCGACAGAAAACTGCTGCTGGTTCTGCACTGGTCTGCAGATTCTAACGATTCTTTCGAGAACCACGTGAAGAACGGCGTTAGTTTGAATAATTTATTTCAACAAATATTACGTGTATTTTGATAGAATTTTTGTAGCTGTTCATTCTGGAACGTGCGACATCTTCATAAAAGAACTTTGTATTGTTTAACAGCATAGTTGTTCCTATCTAGATGAGACCAAGTGGACATTTCAGTAGACAAGTCTTACACTCAATCTGTGTCATGGGATATTCTATACTATATTTAACCCTTGAAACAATGAAACAAGTAAAAAAACTGAGTGGACGGTAGTCAGCTTAATCCTAGATTTTTGTGATCACAATTTAGATATTCAAACATTTTGTTAGTTTTATTACTTTGTAGGATCACTACACTGTCTATTACAGCTCATATCCTGTTTGATCTTGAGTAATTATAGTCATTGAATTCCTAGTGAAAGGAACCATCATCGGGGGTGTGTAAAAAAGAATGGTTTGGATTATATATTCTGCTCTCATATTTTGAATCTTATACGTTTCTTCTGTCTATGATCTCGAATGATTTTGAGTAATTATAGTCACTGACTTCCTAATGAAGCAGAGTATCATAGTTAGGGTTGCCAGAAATGTTTTATCCAAATACAGAAAAAGTAATGAAAACTGCAATTATGTATATATGAGATAGGCTCAAAATATAGGAGTTCAAGTAAAAGAGGCACACAGCACATTTTAAACTTTTTTATTCAAACAAAGATTTTAAAAAATTATATGCTATTCAAATATGATATCGGAGATTAAGTTCAAATATAGAAGACTCATATCAAATATAGAAGATCTGGCAACCCTAATCATCGTTGGTGTTTAAAAAGGGGTGGTCCTAGTTAACTCCTTGCGGTACCATTTTCTTTAATAAAAGTATCTAGATATTGGAAATCCTGGACAGTTTTCTGATATTTTTACAAATATACGAAAAACTATTATAACGCCCTGGGATGGACGTTAGTTTTAGAAAAAGAAAAATGACAATAGTATTTATTTAATTAAAGAGATTTAGACGCAGTTCCGAGCCTACCTACATTCACCGACTTTAATTCGGGCAATTGAGGATTTTCTTAATTCTAATTGGAGTTAATTGTAGGATTTGGATATATAATATAGTAGAAGTCGAAGTTGGTTTTATAATTGAATTGCGAGATTCGATTTGACTTTAAAAAATAAGAATATATTCTGAGGACACAGATATGTTGGGTACATAAGGTTAAGAGGACCTTATTATTATAAATTGTTAGTGTTACTGTTAAGTCGTTTTGTTTTTCGGGATGATTGGTTTGGGGTGAACTGATCCTCGTGGTTGGGGTGGAGATGTGGGTGACTAACGATTGTTTAATAAAAGAGATTTCGCAGTATTCTTATTAATTCAATAAGATTTTTTAGTTCGAATTATGGTTTAATAACGAAATACCATATGGGTTACCAATATTATACAGTCGGCTGCGAAATATGTCTCATGTTTTCTTATACTATTCCTTATTTTTATCACCTTATTTATAATTATATTAATAAGTATAATATAAATTCAATATGTTTTTCGATCGTAATTTTGATAATAAATATGTGATGGTATCGGCGCATAGGTTTGATCAGTGATATAAACGTTGAGTTTTTGAATTAATTTGCAAAATTGCTTGTGTTTATATCACTGATCGAACCTGTGCGCCGATACTATCACACATTTAATAAGTATAATATTGGATATTTATTCCCCGTGCAACATTATCTGCGAAAATATAAGAGGAATAAAAAAATATATATGTATAATTGATTTCGTCAATTATTGCTAATGGCTGGATCACCGGACGTGACACTATCAGTAGAACTGGCACAAGAGTTAATAATTTGGAGTACACTTTCAATCCTACTAAAGTTTACAGGTCTCACCACACGTGAAGCATAATTTATTATCTAGTATTTGAGCAGCGAGAAACTGTGAACCTCTTACTTTTGCATAGAGACTGGGTTAAATATGTATATGTATGCGTATGTATGACAGTGACAAGAGAAGGTACTGATGTGTGGCAAGATAAATGCAGCCCTAAAAGATAATAGCTTAGAAACGCCATAAACATGTCCTGATAAATTCTGGTATACGGCCAACGCAATCATTATACCCGTATAAAAAATATGATGTAACAGAATATCGAGATAAAACAGAAATTCCTTTGGAATTTGATATTTCTCAACGTTTCCCTATGCACAAGTGTAAGAAAATACTTTTCCAAAATATTTTTGTTAAACTACGAATGTTTAAAAGACGTTATGAAAGATTTATGTCTCGGGAAATAAATTTTAAATGAAAACATTAGAAATAACATTGCTTTCAAAAGTACCGTGATGTAAATGGTTAGGTTAGGGTGAACGTTTTTTGCAATAAATGGAAGCAAACGCCTTAGTATGACAGTAACGGTGTCTTACACAATTATTTAAATTGACATACAGGGTGGTTCACACAACTGGCACACCTATAATAACTTCCAAAGTATGCGTTGCACGACAAAATTTTGTATACAGAAGTTGCATGGTCTGAAAGGGTACATTATGTAGTGTATTTATTTTTTTTACAAATGGACGCGTAAAGGACATGTGAAGGTCAACTTCATTTTTTTAATGGAATGAGGTATTTTTTAATAAATCAATCGATACAGATGGACATTCGTTATAAAAAAGTACTAACCTATGTATGTCGAAAAGTTAGTAGTTCAAGAGATATTTCAATTTAAATAACTCTAAAATACCATTACTGTCGTGCTAATTGTAAGATGTTACACAAGTAAGTAAACACTAACGTCAATGAATCTCCTAAACTAAACTATCCGGCATAAGTAGCCCAGATAGCACAAAGACATCTTAAAGTACGTCTAAAAGTTGCCTGACGCAAGACGTAACGTACGTCTTTAAGTCGTACGTTACGTCTGTGGCACGTCGTTTTCACGTCTTTTTCACGTACTGTGTACGACTTTAACAGGTCTTTGTTACAAAACTGTGCGACTTAAAGTCGTTTCTCACGGGTCTTTTCGATGTCTTTAAGATGTACGTAAAGACGCAAAAAAAGTTGCCTTTTTGGACATCTTTTATGAATCTTTTCGGAGGTCTTTCAGGCATCTTTTAAGCGTCTTTTTACGCGTCTTCCGGACATCTTTTAGCCATCTTTTAGGCATCTTTTAGGCATCTTTTTCAGGCGCACAAAATCTTCAAATTTAAGAAAAAATTATAAAAAAAATTAGAATCTATATATCTATATATAATCTATATATATATATTACTACTTTCATGTACTACTTGAGAGAATATTCCATTTTGTCTCTTTGAAAAAACATTATTACACAATTTAGAAATTTTTATGCAGCATATTGGGCGGGATTCGAACTCGGGACCTACCGTTTAACTTCATGATGGCTTCCTCGCTGAGCCATGCGAACTTTACTGTTAGATTTATTACTTTTTATCCTTATAGGCTGAAATATTTTTTAGATAAAAATCAAACTACTTTTTTTTAATGAAGCATAGTATCAGTATATTAACGATTAAGAGATATACATATTTTCGTAAGTACTTCAATCGTTTCTGCCGTGAAAACGGCGTCCCGAAAGAGGAAACTTTTACACGTCCATAAAGGAATCTCTGCTGGGACGACGTTTGTACGGCAGAAATGAGATGCATAAAAGGCACCTTCCTTCGTGCGTCAAAACGACGTCCCAGAAAAGATGCCTTTATGGACGTCTAAAAAGCGTCTTACTGAGACGTAAGACGTAAAGACGTAGAACGGACATGAAAACGGCGACTGTAAGTCGTCCTGTGCTATCTGGGAGAGTAATACTTTTTTTATAACTAATGTCGAGCTGCATCCATTGATGTCAAAATCGGGTGGAACATCTTGTTTTAGCAGACCGGTAAAGTTGGGCGTTCAATACATTTAGCGATGTATTTCAAAAATAAAGTTATGAATATACAGGATGTCCCATTTTAATGAATAAATGCGATTATCTCTAGAACTTCTCGTTATTTTAAAAAATATTTCATACGAAACGTTTTCTATGTCGAGGGGGATGTACTCTAGTGCTGCATATTAAAGTGTGTTTGACTTAAAACTCACCATTGCTGAGAGATTTCACTGTTTCCAATCTATTTATTACTTTCATTATGGAACGTATTCGACTAAATCGATGCGTTTGCTCCCCATACACAGAGCGAAGGATAAGTAGCACCGAAAAGAAAAATCGCAGCTAATTTCACCAAGTTCTCGACACTATAAAAACAAAAACACAGTCGTGCGGGAAGATTAGAATTCGTAAAATTGGTAAACAAGATTTAACGGAGGGGTAAATGTTGCTCGTGTTTCATCTCCTCGCAGTGTACAGCGGACCGCAATTTTCCGTTTGCTTCCCTCTAACGAAGAATAATGGAATTTGGTCCGGAGGATGCGATGGTATTCCCGGCTGAAAATCCACCCCTTTTACGGCGTGTCGATGCGAGCTGTTTATACACGCGCTCACGATTGCGGAAACAACGTTCCTCCGCACCAAATTATGATGGCACACCGGCGTGGCGCACGAATTGGCAAGGGGCCAGCAACAGTAAAAACATTTTCAATTTAACACACCCGCAAGTCCGGCAAAGTAATATTTCATGATTTAAGAAACATCGCTATGTTTATTTCGATGTAAATATAGTTATATATGGCTCACGTGTGCGGCCCTTTCATTCTTGTCTCACAAAAATATGCACACGCGCTACGATGAAAATAATAATAGAAAAAGGCACGTACACAGACTAAATGTAGAAAGGCCGTCTTCCCATTTATTATAAATTTTCAGTCAGAACTAATTATAAATAAAACTTTACATAAAACAGAACTTTACATTAGAAAATATTTCTAAACCGAATATTTTTGAATTCCTACGATTGTACCTTCTCCTACGATCCTCTTCTCTTGTCAGTCATGATAATTTAACACTAAACGTACCACGAGGGGTCAAATGATCCATTTTAGATTTTTAATTTGACAATTATTGAGATTGTAAAGGTGTTTTCATGTGAATTGATTGAATACATTTTTTGACTCCAGTATACAGGGTGAGTCCGAAGAAACAGAACACTTAAATATCTCCGTTACTTTTCGTTGTACAAAAAAACTTCTTAGAACAAAGTTACACTGTTTGAAGGGCCACATGTAACGGTGTAAGGGAACAAATTTTCGAGATTATTTTTTTATGAGATTTCAAAGTCATCGATATTTTGTAAATGGAATGAGGTATTTTTTAATACATCAATCGATGCAACTGGACATTCGTTATAAAAAAATACTCACCTATGTATGTCGAAAAGTTAGTAGTTCACGAGATATTTCAATTTAAATAACTCTAAAACACCATAACTGTCGTACTAAGACGTTACACAAGTAAGTAAACGCTAACATCAATTCCAATTTCAATGTCAATTTTTCAATTTCAACTTGAATTTCAATATCAACTCTTCAACTTCATTTTTAATTTCAACTTTAATGTCAACTTCAATTTCACCTCTTCCATTTGAACTTCAATTTCTACTCTTCCATTTCAACTTTAATTTCTACTCTGCCATTTCAACTTCAATTTTTCAATTTCACTTCGTTAGTTTCAACTCTTTAATTCCAATGACAATTTATCAATTTCAACTTTAATTTCAATATCAACCATTCAACTTCAATTTCAACTTCAATTTTTCAATTTCAACTTTTCAATGTCAATTTTCAAATTTCAATATCAACCCTTCAACTTCAACTTCAACTTGTCAATTTCAATTTCTCAATTTCAATTCGTTAATTTCAAATCTTCAACTTCATTTTCAACGTCAATTCTTCAATTTCAATTTTATTTTTTTCAATTTCAACGTCAATTTCAATATCAACCCTTCAAGTTCAACTTCAACTTCAACTCTTCAATTTCAATTTTTCAATTTCAACGTCAATTTTTCAATTTCAACTTTTAATTTTTCAATTTCAATTCGTTAATTTCAAATCGTCAATTTCATTTTCAACGTCAATTTTTCGATTTCAATTTAAACTCTTCAATTTTCACTAGCAAGTAAACGCTAACGTTTCAGTACGACAGTAATGGTGTTTTAGAGTTATTTAAATTGAAATATCTCCTGAACTACTAACTTTTCGACATACATGGGTTAGTACTTTTTTATAACGAATGTCCAGCTGCATCGATTGATGTCTTAAAAAATACCTCATTCCATTTTAGAAAACATCGATGACCTTGAAATCTTATAAAAAAATGACCTAGAAAGTGTTTTCCCTTACACCGTTACATGTGGCCCTTCAAACAGTGTAACTTTGTCCTAAGAAGAATATAATTTCACTGTGAATGAGATCAAATGTATTTCACTGTTTATTGCTCACACTGTACCACTGAGTAAATGAAAACGTACACAAACTTGGCCGAAATGCTTAGTACTAAATGTCTGTAATTTGAAACTGATGACTAATTGTGGGGGGGAGGGATAACAGAAAATTGATTTGATCCCTTAGTGACTTTGTTACGTTAAAAACAACATTGCATTTTTCTAATCTATTCATGTTGTATATTTCACACAACTAATTTCTGCACAAATGCACAAAGATTTTGTGACCTCGAATGACCTTGAATATCTATATTGTTGAAATTTTGAAATTATCTCGACAAGGACTACAATCATAGGAGTTCAGTAATACATATGTGGTACCATTTTACAAAATTAAGTTAACAAAGTTCTTTTAAGAAACAAAGTTTTTTAATTAATGCTCTTGAAAATGATTACATTCCGTATACATAAAATATGCTATTGGCATAAGGGCTGCACTCTACGACCGAAGTTCAGATAGTAAGGGTTCAAGGATCTTGTGACAATATTTGTCCGAGCAAACAAAGTTTTACTGCAAAAGACCGGTTTGTTTGGCGGTACGCTGGAGGATCCTCGATTCAAACTGACAGATTGCAAGCTAAAGTGGTCCATAATTATCCCAGCGTTAGCATAAGACCTGTATCTCTTTGTGGCGGCGCAGCTACCGTAAACTAATCGTCTGAATTGTATTTGTCGTGCGTTTTTCCTTTGCATCCATTTACCCGTACCTTCAATTACATTTTTCCTGGCGGATAACAAAGGTCTGAGCATTGAAAGGAGGAAGTACAATTGAATTTTATTTTGCAGGGACAATTTCGCCAGAATGAAAAATGCATTTCGCACAATAACCAAACAAAAATAGCCCTTAAACAGCTGTTTTTCTGAAGAGAAACGTTGGCCCGGCGATATAATTAATGAACCGGATGGAAGATCAAGAACACTTCCTTGTGGTGCTGCTATGCCCGCCATGATATTATCGTAGAAGCCAGTACGCAAAATTAATTGACGTTCTATTACCGTGCGTCCATGTTGTTGCCGATGAATTTCTGATTAATAGTGGCAGCATGATCTGCGATGAAGGATCCCGGAGTAATGTTCGAACATAATGGACTGGGACCGGGCCATTATCCAGTTGCATTAGCGTCTGACTAACTAAGAAGACAATACCCCGGAAGCGTAGTGTATTAGCTTATCCGTAATGTCTGCAACAAATTTCTGTAGTTTTTTATTAAACATTATTTCTTAATAATAAGGAGAAGGTTAAGTCTTCGCAAAAGTTTTCAGGATGCGAATAAGAAAGAGTGATGAATAGACTGAGGTTGTTTATGCAATTTGCAACTTTCGTAGACGAATTTTTAGAAACTCGAATGAAAACAGATCTTATTTTGTGTGGCAGTAGCCTTTTCAGATCAGAAATAAATTAAAATTTTATACTCTAGTGTTTTCTGAAAATTTGTAGAAATTTGCATAAAGATCCGCAGTCTGGTAATGAAGAACGTTCAAAGACTAGGGCCAATATTTTTGTAACAAAATTAATTTTTATATTTTCCATGTTATAGTGCATCTAAACTAACAATAGGACAGTTTAAAGAACACGGAAAAATGTCATTAGCCACTCTAATTGTTAGTTAAGCATAATCCCTGAATTATCTTCTTTTAGTTTTAATAAAAAATTATGTTATTGGGGAAAACTTTTTAATTAATTCTTAAACTTCCATCATAAACTAACATACGTAATACGGAACCCAACCATGTTGCATTGATTTTGAAATATACGATAACTACTAAAAACTGTTACAAACTGATGTCAACATTTTTACAAATTAAAATTTTATTGTAAAGCAACATTCAGTTTTTTTATAAATACAGTACAACTTCGATTATCCGTGCTAATTACTGGAACATGATTATTCGGATAATACAACAATTACATGGTTTCAGTGCTGAACTTAATCCTTATTGAAGTGTGCAGTATCTAAATCGTGTAGCGTATGGGTTGGTTTAACGCAAACTAATTCTTTTTGGAAAGTATTCAGACGATAAAGAATTCGAACATCAGAGGCCCGGATAATCGAGCTTCTACTGTATTTACACTACCGCTCATGCAAGTTTGGCCAAGAGAGAAAATTTTAAAATATAACAATTTAGAACGTTTCGCTCGTTTCAAGAAAGTTTATATTATTACATAGCAATCTTAAATAAACTTTCTACATAACTGACGAGAGTTTTTCGAAGAAACATTACAATAAACATTTCACCGTAAACATATTCGCAAAAATAATTTCAATTGTTTGCTGTAACTCTGTAACTATGTGCAAAAAAAGAGTTGAAGTAAATACTATTAAGTTTAATGAGAGGTATCACAATGACAAAACATCAATAATACTTTTCATTTTAAAAAATGTTGGGTGCCCCCCTTCTCACCCAAAATAATTTAATACATATTAAATTATTAGCCTTCCTTAACCATTTAATTAAAAAAAATTAAGTCGATATCTTCGGTAGGTTCCGAGAAAACAGCTTGTAACACTTTATCTGGTACACCCTGTAGATAGAAACTTTAGAAATGTGTTTATCCAACTTGTACTCCCCTCTCGCGGTCGTGCGAGTCGGAGCGCAGTAGAGGGGGTAGCAGTTCGATCGTCACAGCCCCTGAACAATCAGTTTCCTAGGCTTGGTTTATATTCTCGTTTAATTTAGACCTCGATCGCAATTGTAGTACCTACAAAAGAAGAACTTAATAATTTTTAATTTGGAAATACAATTGTTACGATAGATAAAATCTCCAAAATTGGATTACAAGAAAATTCGATTCAGTTTTGTAAGGAAAAGCCGGAAGGAAGAATAGGTTTATTAACAAAATTGGGCACAGGATAACCAGAAGTTAACGACCAACGTGTTTGTGGCGTGCGCTCGTTTCAATTTGCCATGTTTTTTGCAATCTATTGGCGATCGTAATTGTACAATACAGTAAATTCTC
Source organism: Lasioglossum pauxillum (assembly GCA_933228785.1). Classification (NCBI taxonomy): domain Eukaryota; kingdom Metazoa; phylum Arthropoda; class Insecta; order Hymenoptera; family Halictidae; genus Lasioglossum; species Lasioglossum pauxillum. Next base: position 28,271,959 of record OW121700.1, read on the forward strand.
TATAAATGCAAACAGGCCGTACACGATAAACGCAAAAAAATATCCCCTCTACTGTAGTAATCTGATCTCCGCTCGGGTTTATCGGAGTGCACCTACTAATGCGGCGCGGAGAGTCGCAGTCGTCGGCACAGTTCAAAGGCCCGTGCGCCCTCACAATGTAACATCAATATAAAATCTTTTTTATTATTACTTATTTTTTTATGAAACTTTCACCAATATATTTGTGGCATTTTTTCAATTAAGATAAGACCAAACGCCATATAATTTCAACAATATTTAGTGGTTTAATTAACGATGAAAGTTTCGGGCGCAAGGAAGGACAGCGTATGGGAATGAAAGAGACGCGGAGAATCGCAGTCGCTTTGGCTGCGCGCGGTCGTTCGAGAAAGTTAAATGAAGTACACAACCGATTAATTACACGAATAGTGAAAAAAGATCCCACTACCAGTGCAGTTTCATTAACTCAAGAAATATCTGAAATACAACAGAAACCTATAAGTGCGAGTACAATTAGTGGATCATTAAATTCTCAAGGTATGCATGGCCGAGTACTACACAAGAAACCAGCGATAATTGCAAACAATCGTGCTTTGAAATTGTAATTCGCAGAAAAATTCATAAACATACCACTCGAATTTTGGAACACCGAATTCACTGATGAAAGTAAATTCGAAATATTTGGAAGAAAAAGGCAACCAAAAATTTGGAGAAAAAAAAATACGGAATTAGAACCGAAAAATCTTGTTAGTATCGTCAAGCACGGTGGTGAGATATTATATTATGGTTCTTTGGTAGCATGGCAATCTCTGGGGTCGGGGAATTAGCTTTCATTAACAATACAATGGACAGATTTCAGTACCTAAATATTTTAAGAACAAATTTAGCTGCATATGTCAAAAAAAGTTCAGTTGCCAGATTCGTGGATCTTTCAGCAAGATCGACATCCTAAACATACAGCACAGATTGTTAAGAATTGGTTGCAACAAAATGCTCCAAATCAACTGAATTCTCTACCGCAATCTCCAGATCTTAATGTAATAGAGAATTTGTGGGAAATATTAGATTTGAACTTACGCAAAATAAAAATTACGAACAAGGAAATCCTTAACATCGAATTACTAAAAGTATGGAATGACTGTTTCAACAACAAGTAAATTGGTTAAATCCATTCCAAGACGATTAGCTGCCGTAATTAAAGCTAAAGGTGGACCAACAAAGTATTAAATGTACGTAATTTTATTAAGAAGTGGTGATAGATAAATAATTCTTAATTAATTATGTATACTCACTTTAGATTCATATTTTTACAGATCCTCAACTATTTTATGTTGTATCTCAAAAATTATTTATTAGATTAAATTACGTTTTCTACATTTAATTACCATCAATCTATACTTTATGTTTTTCAAATAACTTTTCCATTAATGTAACATATATCTAATAATTGTTAAGTAAATGCCGTGTTCTCGAGGTGTATACTCACTTTTGACTCTCACTGTATACATACTTATATGGTTGACTGTTAATGTTCACACATACACACATACATTCGTACTTGAACTCTACAGTTTGGTAAGCGGCCTCCAAGATAATTTATAGTTTATTTGTATGAGTATTAGTATAAGAAAGTTGCAAAATTGAGTCATTTATTTTTTATGTATAAATTCGCAACTAACGCAGGACTCCCTTTCTCTGCAACTTGTTCATTTCACACGAAGCATATCATATGTTTGATTTCGAACAAAAGCTCTGACATTAACTACATGAAGCTGTTGCTACAACTTGAAATAGCCGAATTTAGACAAATTAAGGATGTTCTGGTATATAAAAACGCAATAAAATTTTTGAAAATTTTACAACATATAATTCTTACTAAATTAATGCAATTTCCAAAGTTTGGGTTCGATTCACTGCACCGTTTAAGAATTATAGCAACTTAAAGTTTGCACATTTTAACACGTCTTCTTATGGAGAATCCATAAAATTCCACTTCAAACCCTATTTAAACCTTGAAAAAACGCAACTAGAAACTCCAGTTTTTTTATATGTAGTAAAAATTATGTTATTAATTATGTTCAAAATTTATTAGGATTCACTAAACAGTTACACAGCAAAAGATTATAAACTGGTACAAAACGTCAAATTTATCGTGTTGTCCTGCTCACTAGCATGGAAACGCGACAACTGTGTAGACCACTGAATATAGCTACAATCAGAGGGTACAGTTAGGCTCTCCACACACGGGTCGATCGGCGATTCGGTCGATGCGATTCCAGTCGCATGCGATTCGTCCCTCCACGTGACTTCCAATGCAAATGAATGGAGAGCCACACACGGGTCGATTCGTGGTCGACTGAAATCGACTCAACTGAAATCGTCGCGATTCTAATCCCGTGCGATCGGAAGCGAAGTTGGAAAATCGCGTGGATCGTACGATTCGCGCGACTCCACAGGAGACGATTTTTTTAGTCTCTTAAATCGCATTTCTGAGGTAAAAAAATTGCTTAATTCGATGTAGTATCACTAATTAGAGCTTAATATACCCCCACGGTAAAACCTGCAAGTCTAGCTTTCCTTCTAGCAGCAAAAACGTCGAAGCAGTTTGGTTTTTATTGTTTTTGACAATGATCTCCCACAACAAAAAATCTGAAAAAAATCGAGGACACCGCTTTTGATGGTAGCTTATTCGGGCACTATTAATAGCATGTTTTCATATTATTGAGAAATCTTCATTTTTCGACGTTAGAGGTTTTTCAATGGCTCTTGAACCATTCGAAAGCTGACCAATAAAAACCCATCCGAGTAAACTTTCAGCCCTCTAGCTTGCCCGTGATAGTTATAGGGTTTTACTCAGATGGGTTTTTATTGGTCAGCTTTCGAATGGTTCAAGAGCCATTGAAAAACCTCTAAGGGCAGTTTTGACCATCTTAAAAGGCTAGGCCCTTTTACTCGTACCACTAAAAAGTGTGAAATAAAAAATTTTATATAATAAATAAAAATTATAAGTATAATTATAAGTATAAATAATTATGTGAATACACACACGAATTTAAATGCAATACAATGTTTTCGGAGGTGACGCAAAATTGAAAATTTTCCTTAAATTCCTTAAATTCTTCTACATGCTTTCACATATTAATGTATATTCTCTTACGACCTACTGATTTTCAGATTCACCATATTCTAATGAAATCATAATCAGCAACATCTGTCATTTGGAAAATTTTCAATTTTGCACCGCCTCCGAAAAGATTTTATTGTATTTAAGTTCGTGTGTATTCACATAATTATTTATACTTATAATTATTTCATATTTTTTAGTGCGTTTTTCGAAGTCGGTTTAATTTTTTTATAAAATTTTTTGAAAGTGAAAACGTGAAAACGCGATTCTTGATGTTTGAAAAACACAAATTGACTACAATCGACCCGTGTGCAAATGGCAATCGCGTCCGTCACATGAATCGTATATGACGATCAAGACGTACGAACTTCACGACGCGATTACAATCGATTCGTGTGTGGACGGCAATCGCGTCTGTTGCATGAATCGTACGACGTTCAAGACGTAAAAACTGCACGACGCGATTACAATCGACCCGTGTGTGGACGGCAATCGCGTCCGTCGTATGAATCGTATTTGACGAGCAATACGTACGAACTTCACGACGCGATTTCAATCGACCCGTGTGTGGAGGGCCTTATTCGCAAAAGTCACTTACAATTTTTTATAATATGAAAACAATTTGCTTAAAAAATAAATATAACATGAAATTCACTAATTAAACGAAAGCTTTTTAAATCAATCTATTTTTTTAATGCAAAATATACTCATGAATGGCTTTCATTGCCAATATATTGATGGATGTCGAATTTCTTGTACTTTTGTCTCCCATTGTATCTCCAGAACATCCTTAATTTCTTCACAATACAATACATAATGTATCTAGTCAATGGACTGTGTCGCCGTAACAGTGTAAAAATAAAAGAGAGGTCAACTATTATATCCCGAAATGTTCTAATTCGGTTTTATCGTATTTCGCGTATTTGTAAATTCCGGTTCGTTGGTTCGTGATATTACGCGGGGCGTTGTTGACTTTAACTGTTTATTTAAAACCTCGTTGAAATAAATGACCGCGTGATGTTACAGTGGATGCATTTTCTGATGGCCTAACGTACTGGCGAATATATCCGAACCATCCACCGAATAATTGCAACAAGCGATGGTCACAGCGGATGCGTATTCTGATAAAATAAATGAAAGCACAGTGACTGAGAAAAGAAAGTTTGACGTTGGAATTTCCGTATACGAGTATTAGTGACTGTAGCGCCAGATGTATTTTCAAATGTTTTGTTAACATTCATCTGATCTGAGGCAACCCCTGCCACACTACACTACCAAAACCCTTTTGTTTGTTGGTCTGTTTTCGTACCGAGGCACGGTCAGCTCTAGTAGGGGAGACCGGGGCTAGTTGATTAATAATGTTAGTCGACCAATCCATTGTTAATTGTAATACTATAGAGTTGCTGCTTTCCACGATATTGAAACATGAGAATGACACTGTTTTCTCATAGGAATCTCTTCCAGATCGTTTCTGGCAGAAAGCGTCCTAGATAACCTTTCATATCATAGTTGAACCCTTTCATTTAGGACCGAGATCTGGCTCCGATTTCATTAGAAGTGTCAAAAAATGAGAGTCTGGCCCTAAGCCCTAAGCCCTAAGCACCAAGCGCGATTAGATTATGAACAGAGTATTCCATTAATTGTAGGGGTATAAAAATAAAAAAAAAAAAATTGTAGGGGTATACATATAAACCCTTATATTCTTACTCTCGTGGGCTAGTACTTCGGTAAACACGTATCGCGTCACGTCGCGTCGCGCGTCGTGTTGTATTTCGGAAAGTCAACTTTTAGTGAGATCGGGCTAGTGTACCTTTCGCATCAAAGTTAACCATATAGATTCCGCGAGTTCGGTTTAAAATCTATTAGGCAGTGTTAAAGTTGTTTCCGAGTCTCCCGAATTGCCAGTGCGTCAAAACCGTGCATCATAGTTAGGGAAATTCTTCTTTCTACCTTCTATACCAGAGATCCCCAAACTTTTTTGTTTCGTAGACCACGTGCCAATTTTTTCTGTTTTGGGTAGACCCCCCGCCTTTCTAATATTGAATTGTTACAAATTCATCAAATCAAATGTGTTTTTGACCGTTGTCACAGTGCTACTCACTTTGATAGGTTTAACTGTAGAGTGAAAAAGTTAAAAAAAACACGTGTTAAGTTTTATCAGGTACGACGGCCGACCCTCCGTGCTGCTATTCTTTTCGCAAGGACATACGGACCTTTGTGAATGAATACGAGTCTTGCGACGAAACAGCAAGTTTTTACAAGGTACAAGTAATTACGGTTACCGTTGTGCGCTAGGTTCGGGATGGCCCTTCGAATGTTCCTGGTTTATGACATGTCGCGGCTATTAAGGAAGATGGAAACGAACGTTGCATGCCAAATGGTTGCCAAATGTAGAATATGCCTTAAACTCAAATGATTTGAATAAAAATAAATTGTTAAAAAATACCACGCGTTTTTAAAAACGGACTAAAAAGTATAAAATAATTTTTTCTGGTCCCATACAGATTCCTAACCCCGTACAGATAATCCTGAGAATTTTTAATGGCTAAGAAAATACTTGCAAGATTTAAAACGAAACACGTGGGGCGCATGCAATAGATAATTGATGCATGAACACCTAAATCACTAACAATTTTGTCTTCCTGAACGCGAAGACGTACTACGTCACGCGGCGGGGGGTGCAACGGTTCAATTTATTAATAATTTATACCTCCTAAACGCATAAGCTTTTTAAAAATTTTTTTAAAAATATTGCATTGTCATCCAGTTCTGAGCTATGTTTAAAATTTCAAGTCTCTAGCTCATCGGGAAGTTAGTTTAAAATCAATTACAAAATTTGTACCGAACAAACAGACAAACAGACAGACGAGAAAGCGAGCTAATAAAAACGTGGTAAAATAGCCTTTCTGTCACGTCCGTATCATAAATCTTATCAACGAAGACTCCACGTGTTTCATTCTTTCGCTAGGGAACACTCGTGGACCCCCATTTACATTTCATGCACCCCTAATTTTTGTTTTCGCTGACATGGACCCCTTGCAGTCCGGAGTCGACCCCTAGGGGTCGATATATACCACTTTGAGAATCACTGTTCTATACCTTTTATCTTCATTTTATTCGCGACAATTACACAATTGTACCACAGATTCTTATAACTAGAATATATTTGTGTCCTTTGGTAATTAGAGCAAATTTGTTAAACCCATAATCATCGTCCAATATCCTAATCAAGTAATTGAACGTTCCCACACGATACAACCTTACCGCTCGGGTTGTATCAATTAGATTATATTAGTTACGAGGCCTACTAACTATCCTAGCGACCCCTGATTACGCATTAGGTTCGTTCGCGACTTTTCAATTGTCCAAATAGAGATTTTTCCTACCTAGTGGCTCTCCAGTTACGCATTGGGTTCGTTCACGAAAACTATACCATCCTAGCGGCTCCCTGATTACGCATCAGGTTCGTCCGCATCCTAACAGCTCCCTGATTTCGCATCAGGTTCGTCTGCGTTTGACTCCATTCCTAGAGGCTCCCTGACTTCGCGTCAGGTTCGTCCTCGCTGTCTATATTCCTAGCGGCTCCCCAATTTCGCATTGGGTTCGTCCGCGTACCTTAACTAACAAATTGAGACCATATTCCTGGGTTAACAACCCTTCGCCGGCCACTCGTGCTGCTCGCGGCCCTGGCTTGTAACAACACCATGTAATGTTGTCGTGACCGAAACTTGCGTGTTATACCAATAAGAATAAAAAATCTAAATACAACGGCGGTAAGTAAATATTTTTGTTTCGACTATTTATCAATTTTTGTCCATTAAGTACTGCTTCATATTTTTTCATGATTAGTTTATGAAAATATGATGCATTGACTATAATTTGAGGTATTTTATTTTATCCGGTGCATCGAGGTTATGCACATGTAGCCCTTACAATGATAAAAATGTCGAACTGGGTTACGCGACTAACCATAGGATCTATAATCTATGTCATTCAAGAAAGATTCCTTGTCCTCAGAATAAGAAGATGATTCAAAATGCTTGATCTGAAATGAATCTTACACTGATAGCGTCCGCGACGAAAACTGAGTGCAGTGCACACGCTGCAGCAAATGGACTCACAAAAAGTGCATCAGATGTGTGTTATAGTATTATCTGTGACTCGGATAATGATTTGAAAGCCCAATTTGGCTTAATTTTGCCTTCAAATCATCAACTGATTCACTACAGTGTGATTCACTACATGTATGAACAAATAAAAATTTAAGTATTGTTAATATGTACTATTATTTTTTCTCAAGCACTTAAAAGTAACTGTTAAGTCAACTAACCCCACAACCGGGGTTTGTTGACTTATTGCTCTCACTAATCTAAATTTTATTAAAACTACAACTAGGTTCAATCAAAGCGATTTCCGTGTTCCAAAGCGAATTAAATCAGTGTACCTAAGTGAATGTACAAACTTTTGGTGTACAACAAGTCAGCAAAATATTAATGGTTCATTGGTAAAAATTAAATATGTTAAAAGTTAGTCACCTAGTCCCGGTCTCCTCTACAGGCCGGAACATGGTAAATTTGGCAACGCTATCTCAGTTAGATTTGAAGTGATTTGGATTGGCTCACGTTATATCCAAAGTTCTCAGATTAAGACTTGTGTCCCCACTGTACCTTCCCCTTCTACGACGGAACTCCCTGTTACAAGCCAAGGGCCGCGAGCGGCGAAGGGTTGTTACCCTAGGAATATGGTTGCAATTTGTTAGTTAAGGTACGCAAACGAACCCAATACGAAATTGGTAGAGGTATGCGGGACCGGGACGGGATTCCCGAAAATGTTCGGGTCTCCCGTGAATTTTCTCGGGATCTCTGATACTGTACGGATTCTTTTAATATTGTTTTTTTAGTGTTTATCTATGCTACAAGAGTCTTCTATATAATTTCGTTTTTCGAAATATCGTGTAAAGAGAAGTCACGCGTACAGTTGTCATCGCAAAAACAGTAAACATAATGTTAATCGTTATTTATATGTATGTACAACTAAATGCAAAATATGTCAAAAGTATGTATACATGTGAAAAGTATGCAATATATGTATAAAATATATGCAATATGCAAATGTGCAAAATAAAAACTATATTTTCAAAATCCTCTACAGACAACGTAAAGTTCTGTCCAGGTCCCATAACTTTACCTACTTTCTATAAAAATATGCATTTGCATAAACATCCGCTGTCTAGTTATAAATTATCAAGTAAAATAAAACTTGATGTTTTATTTAGATAAATCAAACACTATGGTCACATTCAAGAAAACAATTTAAGAATTTATTTAAGAATTTATTTCAGAAATCCCGACAAAATTCACGAGAAACCCGAACATTTTTGGGAAACCCGAACATTTTCGGGAATCCCGTCTGATTGTAAAAGTGTCTTTACAAGTGGCGATGTCACAACTGAATTGAATGGAATTAAGAGTACATACAGTGGGTAACGAAAGTATTCGAACGTCCTTTAAAACAAAGTAACTTTTTTATAAATGTACCAAACGTCCTGATTTTTTATAATCAATTAGAAGCATTGGTTCATAAAATGATATGCAAAAAAGATTTTCCAAGAAATTATAATTTACAAGGTTACATGCAAAAATAAAAAAGGCATTTTTTAAACTTTTTTATTAGGGCCTTTAATGAAAATTTAAAATATATGTTCGTAGATCTGTGTTTGTTACACACATGCTGAAAATTTCTTCTAAATCGGTTGACGTAGGAAAAAACGACACGCATCGAAAGATGTACGATTTTCAACATTTTTAATCGCTTGCAGCTCGTGTGTATGTTAATCGATTTTGATGAAATGTTCAGCATGTGTATAACTAACATAGATCTACAAAACATATATTTCAAATTTTCTTTAAGGCCCGTAATAAAAAAGTTTAAAAAATGCCTTTTTTATTTTTGCATGTAACCTTGTAAATTATAATTTTTTGGAAAATCTTGTTTGCATATCATTTCATAAACCAATGCTTCTAATTGATTATAAAAAATCAGGTCGTTTGGTACAATTATAAAAAATTTATTCTGTCTTAAAGGGCGTTCGAATACTTTCGTTATCCAATGTATATGTATAGAAATGAAAATGGTATTACCTAAGAGGCACTATGTTGACGCACTGGCAATGCAGGTTCTCAAAGAAACTTTATAAATGCCAAATAGATTTATATCGGACTCGCGGTATCTGTAAGGTGAACTTCATACGAAGGGGAACTTTCACCCAATATCACTAGAAGTTGACTCTACATATGTGACACGACGTGACTCACAAGTACATACTAACTGAAGAGAGTAAAAATGTAAGGGTTTATATATATACCTCTAAAATGAATGGGATGGTGTGTTCATATTTTGAGATCACGTAGGGCCAGGATCTCGTTTATTGTCACTTCCAATTCAATCGACCCAGGCTTCGGTTTTTGTTACATGAATCAACTATGATGCGAAAGGTTATCTAGGACGTTTCCTGCCAGGGACGGTCTTGAAGAGATTCCCATGAGAAAATCGAACAGATTCTGTTCTCCATCAGTAACTCACGCGAATCAGTAATTCTCCACAGTCCCTGTGTGCATGTGTCACAATATCACGTGACTAATCCGGTACAAAAATAAACTTTTGTTCTGCAGTTTCAATTTATGTCAGATTCTCTATTAATGTGTGCATATTAAATGTAATAGTTAGTAGAAAATGATTGTTTTGTGTTTAACTGGTTGTTTCTTCATCAGATAGTAAAATGGGTAGCCAATTTTATCCAGATCTCATAAAAATTTTACTCACTAGCGAGAGTAACCGACAACTTTTTGGCCTACTTTCCGATATACATACATACCTATCGATCGGCTTTTAAAATAGATATTGGCCTCGTAAACAATGATTAAGGATTCACCTGTTTGTCAGTGTCAATTATCCCGCAAAATGAACATCCTGACAAGCATTTTATTCAATTGTGATGCAATTATAAGAAAATTCTCGTTCCATTGATTCAGGTGTCCATTTTGCATTTTTACTGATTTGTACAAAACTAGTTAACGAAATACTGTTTCAACACGAATGCAATACTAGTTATGAAAAACGCGATGCACAGATTCAAATTAGAAATTGTACTGCTGGGTGTTCCCATATTTTATGAATATTATAAATGTATTCATTTATTCTCACCATACAAAAGAGTTTTATTAGAATGCAGTGGCATTAGTTAAAACGCGAATTTTCAGTGGGTTGTTAAAAATGTTTTCATTAGTGTTGCACTTGTTTGAATGGTTTATACTGTGTTTAGACGTTGCAATAGTAATGCTTGATACGCTCATCATTAAACTCAATAAGCTATTTTTAGCACGATTCAAAGCTGACTAAGATAACTGCTCCTACATTGATTATACTCGTATGTATATTGTATCTAATAGAAATATTTTTTTATGAGGAAATTTTACATAATAAAGCAATGAATAGTAATGAAAACTTTAGGATCTAGGATACATTCTATCAAATGACAACCAAGATAACCTTATAAATACATGGTGAGGCACTAAGACTCCCACCGAAAATATCTCCGTTGTTTTTAGTAATACGAGAAAATGTTCCAGATAGAAAATGTTTGGTTCAGTGGGAACTGTGACATGGGCACGTTGATCTGTAACAACTTGCCCCGTCTCTTATTATACAGTGTGGCCCACATAACTCTGAACAGCTCAATATCTCCGTTACTTTTCGTTGTACAAAAAAACTTCGTAGGACAAAGTTACACTGTTTGAAGGGCCACATATAACGGTGTAAGGGAAAAAAAGTTTCAAGGTCATTTTTATGAGATTTCAAGGTTATCGATATTTTTTTAAATGGAATGAGGTATTTTTTAACATCAATCGATGCAGCTGGACATTCTTTATAAAAAAGTACTAACCTATGTATGTCGAAAAGTTAGTAGTTCAGGAGATATTTCAATTTAAATAACTCCAAAATACCATTACTGTCGTACTAAGGCGTTAGTGTTTACTTACTTGTGTAACGCCTTAGTACGACAGTAATGGTATTTTGGAGTTATTTAAATTGAAATATCTCCTGAACTACATAGGTTAGTTGTATTAAAAAATACCTCATTCCATTTAAAAAAACATCGATAACCTTGAAATCTCATAAAAATGGCCTTGAAACTTTTTTTCCCTTACACCGTTATATGTGGCCCTTCAAACAGTGTAACTTTGTCCTACGAAGTTTTTTTGTACAACGAAAAGTAACGAAGATATTGAGCTGTTCAGAGTTATGTGGGTCACCCTGTATATTTAGTATTTTATTTTGAAAAGAATAAAATGTCACACGACTTTGTCCAAATTTATTAAAAAATACTAAGAGATAGACAACAGGCTACAATAGGATACAGAAAAAAGAGTATCGTCTTTAATGAGCATGAAGAAAAGATTATGGCAAAATACCTTTTGAAATGTTCATCTATTTTTACCACGCTTATATTAGCTTGCCGAGTTGTCGTTGTCGTTGTATGCGTCAAATCTTGTAATCGAATTTTGAATCACTTCCCGATGAGCTAGAGATTTTAAACTTTAAACATAGCTCAGAACTGGATGACAATGCAATATGAAAAAACAAATTTAAGAAAAAACTGTGCGTCTAGGAGAAAAACAAATTTTATTATTAACCGTCACACTTCGCCATGCGACGCTCGGTAGTACGTCATCACGGTCAGCGATCCCCACTCCGCCGCGCCAGCGCTCCCTACTCGTTTCCACTTCGACTCATCGCCACTCCACTGACACACTTCGCACCAACAGAGCTCAGTGTGGTTGTGGTGTTCCGCTCATTCAGTTCCATTTCGGACAATTTCGGACTTCATCAAGAGACGTCGTCTCTCGGAGTCATCCCTCATTCTATCTCGTGTATTTCCATATATTGCGTTTCTACAGGGTGTCCCAAAATTCCTTCAAGACCCGGAAATGGGAGGTTCCTGAGATTATTTGAAGCAATATATTCCATTGCAAAAGTGTTATCCGCGGCTTTGTTTAGGAGTTATTAACGAAAAACACTGACCAATCAGAGCGCGTCCTAGACGCGAGTTGACACAGTCGGCCAATAGACAGTTGGCGAACGTGCACTGTAGTAGTAGGCTTTTGTCTATACGTATAATTCCACACAATCAAATTTTGCACAAACTTTAACAGTTAATACACCAATAACTATTTGTTTGCGACATATAGCTCCTTTCAAACATTTTCTCTTTTCGATGAGTAGAAGGCGTTGATGTAAAAAAAAACTTCAACAATTTTCTTTGTTATAAATAATGTTGCGGCAAGTTTCTCTTACAAATGTCCACCGATCCAGAGGTGTAGATTCACTCCCAGAACGATTGACCATTACTTTTTATACACCCTGTACAAATATATCCACTGTATTGATTTACACTCATTCTTGTCATAAATGCCTAAAAGCCGCTGTCTACTCATAAGTAAGAGCTCTATATTTTGTATAAAATGCAGTTCGACTGTTGGATAACGTTCGTCCCGAGTAGTTTAGCAATTCATCGAGTTTCAGATAAAATTAGGATCGCACTTGTTCGTCAGTCTTTGATAAACGTTAACACACCTTTAATTGATTTCATAGAAGAACATTGCGTCTCATGATGATTGCACGGCAAACACTCGTGATTTTCCGTAGCTCTATTTGCAATTCATAGCTGCCCGCCGTCCTCGGTTTACCGATCAATTTACAATTGCCTTATGACCGATCGCACCCTCAGGCACGACACAATTTTCCTGCACAACGGAGATAATGTAATTTGCTGTGATGGATCGTTATCGGAATTTTAAACGTATTTGCTCAGGTTTTCGGTTGAGTTTTTCGTTAAAACGAAGGCGGATACGCGTTTAAAAGGTTCGCACGCAAATTGAAATTTTGTAACTGTATTTAATTGGCTTTGCGTGCGTCTGCGGCTCGCAATAATCGACACGACGCACGCTAGGTTTAGTTTGTGTGGTTAGCATTTGACAGATTTTATTCATACGATGTATCGCATGAATTCATTCGATCTTTTGTTCTACAAATTCTTCGTAATGAGTCACGAATACTTGAGAGGTAATGTTTCAGCTAGACGGAAGATTAATTTTTCTTTTATGGTGAATGAATGGTGTACTGCTTAGGGATTCGATTTCGAAAGTGATTTAAGTTTGCGTGATCCGATATTATAGGATCGTCGAATAAATCAAGTAGAGGAGACTGGAGAGGGCTATTACAGTTTTATATTTCTCACTTGATGAACGAAAGAGACTGTTCTACATTACAATTGTGATTCCATTGTACTACAATCCTCGACAAAATAATAAGTAGACTGCGGATCTTTATGCTTTTATAAAGAAACTGGCTGGGCGAAATATAAAACGGCGAAAGATTTGTAAAATTCAAGAATGTTGTAATGTTGCTTCCAATGTAACAAAGTCGTTAAGGGATGACATCAATTCTTATGTTATTACTGCTTCCCATAATCCATGTAAAACATTTTTATTTTGCATAAAGATCCGCAGTCTAATAATAAGACACTTAGCATATTTTTAAATTTTTTATATTTAAAGGTGGAAAGTATACACTCCATTATATCCTGAACACTACACACTATCTCCAAAGTAAACACGCAAAATCATAGAATTGTATCGCATACCATAGCAAAATTAGATTAAGATATGTGAACACGGTCTGACATTACTTCGACAAAAGTATAAGACATTTGGCTTATTTTCCACTCATGTGACTTCTATCATTAAGTGTTCTACTGCGACGCATTCAGACGTTGAATCTTGTGATTTTCTTACATTATAAGTACATTTATTATAATGAAAAATAAATAACGGGTCGAGGAAAGTAGTTAGATAAAAGTGAGTTCGATCGAATCGTTATGTTGCGCTCGGAAAAGTACAGTATTAATAAAATTACGAAATTATTAAACAGAAGTAGGTGCGCGATATATAATGTGTTAAAAAATCCAAGTGCTTATGAAAAAACGGAAGGAAGTGGAAGACCCAGCGTTACTTCCGAACGTGATGAACGTGTAATTTTGCGTGTTGCGTCGAATTTTAAGGACACAGCAAGACAAATAGCCGAAGAAGCAGGTGTGAAAACAAATTTAAGAAATGTACATCGCATTTTACAAGGAAGCAAACACATTAAATGGGAGAATTTTACAACGGCCACCCTTAATGGAGAAACACAAAGCAGCACGACTAAAGTTCACTTGTGAACAGGGACTTATACCGGTACGTAAAATACCGGTATGATACCGGTATTTTTCGGTTATTTCTTCCTAACCGTTATAGAACCGAAATATCGGAATACCGGTATGACGTCATACCGGTATTTTCATATACCGGTATGACGTATACCGGTATAGTTGCATTCTCGAATTCATACCGGTACGTACAATACCGGTACGTAAAATACCGGTACGATGCCGGTGTAATACCGGTATTTTTCGGTTATTTGGGAAGGGGAAAAGGGACAAGAGGGATATTCCGCATGCTTCGCCCGATCCCCACTTTTCGACTCACGCGTTGCTCCTGCCGTTCATAGGAGTAGGAACAGATGTCGCTACTACATACAATGTATTTCTACGCCGACTACGCCAATGGATTCCCGTTCACCGCATCGCTCGCTCTGTCTCGCTTGTTTTTATATAATAATAAAATATATTTATCAAATGTAAGTTTTTATATGAATTTTATAATATGAATTTGGTAAAATTTTAGATAATGTTAACGAGATTTCCCGCTTACAGTCGCGAAACAATTAAGATTTATATCTGACACTGGAAACCTACACATAAACCAATAAAACTAGTAATATATTAATTATACATTTACCGGTAATTTTTTTCGGTTCCGTATTTCATTATTTACAACTTTTTAGTATCTAATTTATATTTCTAATTGTAAGATATTCTTATTTGCATTATCCAGTGCCGTAACGAGGGCGTGGCGAAAGAGGCGCCCGGCACGGGCGCAACTAGGTTTGGGGCGCAAAACAAAGAATACCGACCCGGTTGAGGGTCGCTTGGATGCTTTTCAAATCTTGCAAAAAAATTACGAACTCTCATTACAAAACACGTATCCAAATCTAGACGTAGAATTAAGGATTTTCATAACAATGCCTGTAACAACAGCTTCCTGCAAACGTTCGTTTAGCAAATTAAAAATTGTAAAATCGTACCTACGTTATTCTATTGGACAAGAGCGATTAAGAAACATGTCTATAATATCAATTGATAAAGATGTTGCCAAAACATTAAATTATGACGATATAATAGATGCGTTTGCAAATGAAAAAACGAGAACAATTACTTTATAAAATATGCTGAATTGTTTTATATTTCTATTATATTATTTTAACATATACCTATGTTTTGTATTTCCTTTATTTTGTCGTCATTGAATATGAACAAAAATTTGTTCTTATTCAGATTATAGATTATTTATTCATACAAATACCTTGACAAATACATTATTGTATATACAGGGCAACTCATTTTGATGAGATTAATAGTATTTAATATATTGCATTTAGTAAAATTGAACTTGTTACATTAAAATTTTTTATTTTTTGTCATTATTGGGTTACGGGGGGCGCAAGTTAGACACTTGCCACAGACGCTTCATACCCTCGTTACGGCACTGGATAATGCAAATAAGAATATCTTACAATTGGAAATATGAATTAGATTCTTAAATGTTGTAAATAATGAAATACGAAACCGAAAAAAATTACCGGTAAATGTATAATTAATATATTACTAGTTTTATTGGTTTATGTGCAGTTTTCCAGTGTCAGCTATAAATCTTAATTATTTCGCGACTGTAAGCGGGAAATCTCGTTAACATTATCTAAAATTTTACCAAATTCATATTATAAAATTCATATAAAAACTTACATTTGATAAATATATTTTATTATTATATAAAAACAAGCGAGACAGAGCGAGCGATGCGGTGAACGGGAATCCATTGGCGTAGTCGGCGTAGAAATACATTGTATGTAGTAGCGACATCTGTTCCTACTCCTATGAACGGCAGGAGCTACGCGTGAGTCGAAAAGTGGGGATCGGGCGAAGCGTGCGGAATATCCCTCTTGTCCTGTTTCCCCTTCCCAAAATAACCGAAAAATACCGGTATTTCATATCGGTTACCGGTATATTCTGTTGGCCCAATACCGTTACCAAGATTATACCGGTATTACGTCACACGGCGTAATACCGGTATGAAAATTTTACCGGTATTCATAATACCGGTATAAAAATTTTACCGGTATTGAGTCCCTGTCGTGATACCGGTATACAAATTTTACCGGTATAAGTCCCTGCTTGTGAACACGTCCACTGGATGAAAAACTGGAGAAAATACATTTTTAGTGTCGAGAAAAAATTCAATCTAGAGGCTCTGACGGCTTGGCATACTACTTTCATGATTGCAGAAAGGAAGAACTCCATTGAAGTTGCCGTCGAATGGGTGGTGGCAGTGTTATGGTATGGGCCGCTATTGGTTACTATGGAAAAACAGAAATAAACTTTTTATCAGGTCGGATGAATAGTAATAAATATATTGAACTAATAACAGATAAGTTAAACAAGCCTGCAGCTCGTATCACAGGCGGTGACTATATTTTTCAACAGGATAATGTAGCAATCCATACTGCGAAATCTGTGAAACAATTCTTTTCTTCAAAAGATATTAATATTGTGGAATGGCCCGCTCGTTCTCCCGATTTAAATATTATAGAAAATGTGTGGGGGATTTGTCAAGACGATTCTACGCAAATAGGAGACAATATAATAACGTAAATGAACTAAAAGAAAGTATAAATCACAATTGGGCACATTTAGAACAAAAACGAATCAAAAGTTATATAGAACTATCCGAAAGCGATTACTAGACGTAATTCAATTCAAGAGAGGTATCACAAAGTATTAATTTTCTATTTTTATTTGCTTGATCAAACATTTTTTTGTTGGTGTCTTATACTTTTGTCGAATTGATGTCAGGCCGTGTTTACATATCTTTCTCCAATTTTGCTGTGGTACGCGATACAATCCTAAGATTTTACATGCTTACTTTGGAAATATTATGTAATATACAGGATACAACGGACTGTACATTTTCTACCTTTAAATATAAGAAATTTAAAAATATGCTAGGTGTTTTATTATTTTGTCGAGGACTGTATGTACCTAAATAAATTTTGTAATAAATGAAATTCTTATTCAATTTAACCTTATACATACACATATGAACATTATTTGTACCTAATCTATGTGTTTGTAATAAATTAAATTTTAATTCAATTTAACCTTATATGTATACATTATGAACATTGTTTAATAGTTTTAAACATTAGGAAAACATTTCGTATACAGGTTTTTAAATGTTCTATAAACGTCCTGTAAATGTCTTGCGGACGTTCATTGTAGAACGTTCATATGGACGTCCCACTTTCTAACTGGGACCTTTGTGGGACCTATTTCGAACGTATCCGGAACGTATCCGGGACACATGGACGTTATTTGAACGTTCTTGGGACGTACAGAAAGCCCTGATCCAACGTCCAGGTGCTAACTGGTATATAGACAGAGTTCTCTCAAATGATCGGTGCAATAGAGTTTGTTGACCGAAGGTTGTTTTATTAGAGGAACAGCATTTTTTTATTACTTAAATTATATGAAATTTTTGTCACTGTATATACAATAAATTTCTATGAAATATCAATTATTTTATGTGATAGTATATTCAACATTGTGAAATGTAGTTAATTGGTATGCACTTTTTGTATCTCTCAGTTGTTTGCATATTCTATCGTGTAGTGAGCCCTATGAATGAGGATATTAAAAATGTCAATTATTATATCAACAAAATAATAATTCGTTAACAGTATAGAAATGCATATTTAAAAAGCCACCATAAAAAGTTAAATGACTGGGGTCGCATAATCAGTATAAATGGTCTGAACCAAAATAAATTGAACATCTTGATTAATCACAAAGTGGCGGCATTTTGAATTCAAATTACTGATTTTTGGATATTTTCCTACTTTAGCACTTGAAAAAATAAAAAAAAGCGACGGTTTCAAAAAATGTTGTGTAATTGATTAAGAAGAACTGGATATATCGTGGAAACAGTTCCGTGCAAAACGCGTATAATCATTCTACATCTATGAATTATGTATAGCAGGGATGGGCACGGGTGGGGCCCCTCAAACGCCTGCTTCTCCCACCAACCTCTCTTCCATGCAACGCGCGCCTTCGTAGCACAGGGCGCTCCTCGCTTGCTCGCGGCCACGATACGCGAAGCCTTCGCGAGACATGCGCACCTCTAGTAGGAGAAGAGTACATGAGCGCCGTTCGGCGCTCATTCTGGCTTCACTGCTCAATAGTGCATTTGCAGCCTTCGTCAAATGATTCAGCTAATAGTGGAAGACGTGTAGCGCGAAGTAGGGTTAACACGTGGCCCCTACAAGTCTCTCACTGCCATCTTTTCGTGGACGATTAGTACATCTTTTTCTTCTCTTATCGTTTAGGGTGCTGGGGGTTGAAATGCTTTATGTACGACACTTCGGGATAATCGCAACCTCGGAGAAGTGTGGGACTCCCCGGCTTGACATCCTTAAATGAATAAGGGTGTCGTGCAAAACGCGAAGGGTTACCCACTAATCACTCCACGAACACTTTCGTCCTGGCTCGCAGTGAGGAAGGATTGGGCGTGACTATCCTAGAATTTTACTTTGTCCAGTCCTGGTTTCCCCTCTCTTCTTCTTCTCCTTCCTTTTCCTGCTGTTGTTGAGAGATAATATGTTTCCTGATGTTGTATACTTCTTCTTCGGTCTATTATCTTGACCGGGTAGTTGATTATTAAATATTAGAAGCATTTATATTCTTCGAGTGTGACATTCTAATTCTGTGTTTAGTCAAGTGTGTTGTGTTATAATTAAGTGTATTTGTTCTTTGAAGTTACTTATGTCTTCTCTGGGCTGTTTAACATCTTGATACAGCACAGTTCATGATTGTTCGGGTCTGTATGATTGGTTATGCTGTCTTTTGTCCTCCATCTGGACGATTAGTACATCTGCTGCACTTTTTCTCGATGAAGACCAATAATTAAAAATCGGACTTTATAAATATAATAAAATAACTTCATAAAATAACAGCATCGTTGAATTTTCAAAACGAAACAAGCAAGTCTGAGTCGATTCCCGTAAATAATCGGGTCTCAAACAAACAGTGATTGCAATTCCGAAAATGGTAAACGTGACGCATTACGGATGAACACACTCGTTCTCAAAGTTTCGTGCAATGAGTAACGGTCCGCACGTTCACAATTCAAATACATATGCCGAAGTATTCAGTCGACAACTCCCGGTCGACAATCCCATAATTTACGAAAGCACAGAAGCTTCCGTTGCATGTAAATCACAAATCACAGCCCGTTTTAACGCGTATCGACGTCTCCACTATCTTGATCCAATTGCCAAAGACTATTTGGCAGGCAATAGCAGCAGTAACTCGTGAACCAGCAGCGTTCCACAGCAGTCAAACTTGGAATTTACGACCCCGACTGGATTTAAAAGACAAATTCGCATCCTGTTCACGATCGCATACGTTACATGAAATACTCGATACACGTGAACCATCTAATATACAGTGCGTACCAGAGGTTTAGACGCACCCTATTATTATAACAATAACGTTTAGAAGTAAATTAAGATTGGAAATGGCAAATAATCCTAATGATGCGACAACAAGATCAGGAACAACTCTCGATGTAGTATTTGCAAGACATTTGGACAAAATTGAATCAAGAATATTTATATCATATTTTAGCTATCACAAACCAATTGTTTCAATGATAGAATCATAGAAAATCATAGAACATAGAAAAAAATAATGAACTGAGAAAGAATGAGAATGAATGAGAAAGAAATAATTAATTATAATGAAATAATGAAAATAATGAGAATGTTATTAACAATTGTTGCGCGGACTGATTGTTTCGGAAGTTCCCATAATGCGTAAGACAAGGAGGGTCGAACTGTGCGACAAAGACAGACATACATAACATACCACTTCTCCAAAATGTGTTAATAACTAACAATTTAAGCATCAAACCTGCATAAAACTGAAATGGGAATGTAGCCAAGGCTTCATTTTACATTCTACAATCTTAAAAGTTCACCAATTAAGCCTTTAAAGTTAGTACATTAATTATGAAAATGTTACTTGTCAAACTATTCGAGGTTATTCGCGAAATTTCGTCACTTCCGTAACACTCGACCGCGTCACTTGCGTAACGCTAGAAAATTATAGTCCCCTCAGCGAAGAAGTTTCACTTCAAAAACGTACCCTCTGATTAATCGTCGTTTGATTATTTAGAACGCTTTGAAAAATTATGATTACCACTAAAACTATTCATATATTGCACTGCAGGAAGAAACTTTTACCCAAAATATGAAAAAGGACCGTATCAGAAGTTTTGACGCACTTGCTTTTCTTGTTGTTTGTAACTTCATATCGTGGCACCAGTGGTTATATTCATTATAAGAATGAAGTTAGTATAGCATTAGGAAACTAAGCATGAATATAGCCGTAGAATTGGTTGTTAATGAATAGAAAGTTTACTGTTATTGTTAGTGTCTTGTTATAATTGTACTCCACCTGACAAGAATTATTCGATCAAACAAACCAAGCATCTATCACTATAATTATTAATATTTTCGATGTGAAAACGACCGGGTATTCAGTGTCGCCAGTTGAGGCAGAAAGTTGCCTCAATTACTCTCCTCCTTTTCCCCTTGCACTATCCCATTGCAGCACCTTGCGCACACTCCAACGTCCCCCACTAAGCCATAGACCACGGTGCCCGTGCCGTAGACTGGACTGGTCATCAGAGAGGGGGTGCTTGATTCCCCTCGATTGCTGGCGACCTGGCGACACTGTGGGGTATGCGATAGTTGTCAGTTGCCTACCCACTGCACTGGCGGCCAAGGAAGGACAGCATGTGGCAGCGCTCGGATGTACTTACTCGCGACGGCCGAGTTTTGAAGGCTACGCCCGCGCCCCCTCAACCCGGCCGCGCGTCTCGCTCCCCGTGACGGTCATAGGTCGGCGATCCTCGGACACGTTCCATATTCGCTATTCGTGGCGTCTAGGAGAACTACGACCGCCACGGGGAGCGAGACGCGCGGCCGGATCGAAGGGGCGCACAGTGGTCCGGATCGAGAAATTCAGTGACATTTTGTTATAACTTTTGAACCATTAGAGATATTGCAATGAAATTTTCACTAAAAATATTTAAAAAATAGTCATTTTTAATTATAGATAATTAAATATTTTTTGCATTTGTTAAACAATATTTATTAATTAATTTTCATTCATACTTTGTTATTGATAATAAATTTGTTTACATATAAGTTCACAAACTATTTTTTGTAATAATTTATAATAAAAATTTGTTCGTCCATACCGAGAAGTTCTGTGACACTGCCACAGCTTTTGAATCGTAAAAGTTATTCTGATGAAACTTTCACTGAAAAATATGAAAAAATAATCACTTTTTAATGATAAATAATTTAATATGTTTAGTGTTTGTTTAATTATTTTTAATAACATTTTACTTACTTTACTGGCTGATTTACTTAAATCTATGCAAGTATCAATTCTGCAGCTGCTTGATCCAGCGGCCTTTTCTTTTTATTTTGTGATTTTACTCTTATAGCAGCATATAATAAACAATTGACTGTAGGCTACAATCAAAACAGTCCGCTCGCACGCGCGCGAGGTTCTTCGCGTCTCGCACAATCCTGGCGCTCGACGCAGCGATGGATACACTTGAATCACTAATAACTTGCGTCGATGGACGATGTTGGTAGTAAATCGTGCATAACTATATAGGGAAAAGTGTACTGAACATTATACAATTTGTAAACATGCGGTGCTAATTGGAACTCAAAAGATATTCCTTATCAAAGATGAAGAATTTTGACAATTTCCGAGCCTTCACTGTACATTATTTTTTTAATACATTATTTAAATTAATTTTTAATTGTCAGTGTAAATTTTTATCGTAATGGAATTCTCTTCATTTTAAAAGAAGAACAGAGGAAAAATATTAAACAGGTGTGTCAGGGTATCCAGATAAAGATAAGTATCTTTTTTCTGCGAAACAGGCTATTTTAAAAATGTCCAACTTTAAGTGTTCGTCGCGATTACAATTTTAATTATATTTTATTAATTTCTTTATTTTCGAGGTAGATGGATATTTATGAAGCAATACAAACTTTGTACATGTCAATATGAGAAAGTTCAGTTTTCGACAAAATGTCACTGAATTTCTCGATCCGGACCACTGTGGGGCGTAGCCTTTGAAACTCAGCCGTCGCGAGTAAGTAAATCCGAGCGCTGGCATATGGGAAAGAAAGAGACGCGGACAGTCGCCGTTGCCGGCACAATTCAAAAGCCCGTACTTACATGCTGTCCTTCTCTACGTTCGGCTTTCGATTGAACTCTCGGCCGCACAGTGGTCCCGGATCCCGTTTTTTGTGGCCAAAAATATTGTAGCGTTATTTCAAGGTTTAATGTTATATTATTATAGATCGTTGGATTTGTCTTGATACCAGTTAGAATATTATGAAATGAAAAGTATATGGTAATACTTAAAAAATTGAGGTAATCTTCATTTTTTTTATAAAAAAAAATTTTGTCTTTAATTTTTTTATATTGAAGTTTGTAGAAAAGTGAATACTGATCAACTTCCGTTCAAAACATTTGTTTCATATCATC
This sequence comes from Lasioglossum pauxillum, assembly GCA_933228785.1. Lineage (NCBI taxonomy): Eukaryota > Metazoa > Arthropoda > Insecta > Hymenoptera > Halictidae > Lasioglossum > Lasioglossum pauxillum. The sequence goes on from OW121700.1 coordinate 28,294,932, forward strand.
AGAAATATTTGAGAAATTGTGTTAACAATGCTCACAGTGCATACTACGGTCCAGAAATCGCTAAAAGGTAGCCAAAATTTAATTCTTCATAAGAATTATATGAAATCTAGTATTGAGAGGTTTTGGGGGTCTCTGATACGAATCTGACATTAAAACTTCAAAATTCAAAATTCAAAATGGCGGATCCAATATGGCATACTAATATCTAATAATTTTTGCTGGATTTGCATGAGATACAAAGGTATTTATTTTCTGTATAAATTATATAATTCTATAAACTATAAAAGAAACTGTAAACCATACGTGTATAAGTTTAAAATGCGTGACGCGTTCAGAACGTAGCATTAGAGCGCGTACTTACTTCGTCTGCTTGTTAACGTCTGCTTGTTAAAATAGACGCAGAATTATAAACGGCAGGAACCGGCAGCTAAAATTTGCATGTATATATGTTGAAGGTCTAAGTTTTCAGAAAAATCAAGTCTGAATGCTAACGTTTTTAAACGTTTTTTTAAAACTCTACCTAAAATTTACATTGCACTTAAATTTATATTCTTCGTATATTGATTAAAACATGCTTATATTGCCATCAAATAACTGAAATATACCTGCTCGCACATACGGAAATATAGTACAAATTTTCATTTCAGCATTGTGTAAGGAATAATTAAACTATTTAGTTGTTCCTCCAATTTCATAATTTTGAACTTCAAACGCTATATCTGCTCGAAAAGTTATCCGAAAGACCTAATATTTTGAATTTCGCGGTTTCAAAGTGTTCATGTTTGAAAGAAAAAACATTTTGTTGAAATTTGAAAGACGAAAAATTGAATTTTGGCCACAAAAACCGGGCTCCGGGACCACTGTGGGCCGGTCGGCACGGTAGACGCAGTCATAAAGAAATAATATTGGTATGCGATAGTTGTCCGTGCAGAACACCGGATGGTTGACAAGTATTGCGACTATACTGTATTTTCGTGCGCGATATAGTTAAATGCAGTCGTAAAACTCATCCCTAGACTGCGGATGTTCATGCACGTAAAATATTCAAAAAGCATATGCAAATATGCACATAAAATATGCACAAAAAATATGATCGGCACTAATACAAAGAGATATTTACCAGTTATGTTTTAATTAACAATTTATTTATACGGAAGCAGCATAATTTGCGTTACAATAAGTTGTTAGTCATTTTTCCATGTTTGTAGCACTTAGTTTTTGCCATTTGTCAGTTAATATTGACTTATATACTGAAAAAGTACGTTCTACATTACAGTATGTGATGAGTGCATAATTATATTTGCTCCAATAGCGTTGTGGTACATTAGTTGGCACCTTTTCATCGCTTTTGGTACGCCCAGGATTCTTTTTTACCACTGCATCTATTTTAACACGAATTTGATCACCACATTTAGCAGAAACAGCTCTTAAATGTTCAATACAGTCCATAAATATTTTCATTGAATTTATTAAGGTTAAACCGACTGTTTGCAATCTCTTTATAGTGGCTGGGAGAGTTTGTAAATGTACTTTTATAAACGTCTTTTGTGCAACTTGTGTCTATTGCAACACATTCTGAGCCGTTGCTATTGCAACTATTATAAATCATCTTCATCAAAATCTTCTACTAGTTTATAGAAACAAAATAAAGATTGTGAATGAATGATTTTACTGTTTTCGGATGTTCAGAAAAAAGAATAATCGAACCTCTTTAATTTTATTTACTAGAGATCACGTGTTTGAACGTGTATTGAAAATTCACGTGTACACTTATACACCTGTAACGAATATATACGTGTTTGAGTTCGCGTAATGTTTAATACACGTGTACACGTGTATTTCGATAGACGGATACACGTGTATTTTACCCAGATAGTACACGACGTCTTTTACACGTGTACACGTGTACACGTGAATTTTCAATACACGTTCAAACTCGTGATCTCTAGTATGGAGTCAAGCTTTATGGAAACTAGGGTGTTCCATTTTCAAAAAGATACACGTAGTCCGGGTGCAAAATACAATGGCAGTTACGTGTATCGGCGCACGCAATTTGTCTATAAAAATTCCAGGAGGATGCCGGACTTTAAATATGTATAAACGCATCACTGCACATGTACAATACAAGCACGTGGACTTGGCATCTCCTAAGATGCTATTCCCCGGTGTTGTACGACGTTAGGCTGCATTATGGTCCATTCACCAAGAATCTTTTATGGTGTCCGTAACGCGACCAACAACGGATGCAGTAATGCAGGTGATGCACGTGTCTGATATGTCCTATCAGTCGCACATTGGCGTTGGAATTGAGTTGTAAAGCAGTTTAAGACCGGCCACGGAACACTTTTTTTTTGCTAAATGTAAGGGAAAGAATATATAAAAATACTTTTTAAAAACCACGCTTATATTAAAATGCACTAAAAAGGAGAAAATAATTTTTTTCCTGGTTCTCCATAAAATACCGAATCCAGGTACATGATTAATAATATTTTTCCCGAAAATTTTAAGCAATTAGTTCAATATTTCTTCTGTCATAAAATTTGTGTCGGAATAGATAGCAAAATTTAATATAAATTTAAAGAAAAACATGACATTAGTGACTAAAAATAAAAGCGTGGAGCATCCACGAAGATTACGACAATATAGTTTATTTTTATAGTCACTAATGTCATGATTTTCTTTAAAATATCAAATTTGTCTATCTATTCCGACACTAATTTTGGAACAGAAGAAATTTTGAACTAATTGCTTACAATTTTGGGGAAAAATATTATTAATCATTTAACTGGATTCGGTATTTTATGGAGAACCAGAAAAAATAATTATTTTCTCCTTTTTAGTGCATTTTAATATAAGTGTGGTTTTTAGAAAGTCTTTTTATATATTTTATTTTCTACTTTTATTGTCATCGGAAGCAAGTGTGTACACAAAATTTCGTATACAAAATGAAGTTTAAAATTCGATTACGAGATTTGACGCATACAACATACAACAACACGGCAAGTTAATATAAGCGTGGCAAAAATACATTTATGTACACCCCAGAAGGGAGTAGTATAGGACTCGGGGGATCAGGTGTTCCGATCCCCCACTACCCACTAAAAAGACCCATCTCCCAGGACCAGTGTTGCCAGACAGGAGTAATCGAAAAGGAATCGAGGGGAATACAAGTACCCCGTCTCTGATGATCAGAGTAATATGTGACACGTTGCTCGACTGCGCGACTAGAAAGAGTGAGGCGAATGGGAGTACGTTGCGCGTGCGCGATAGGGACTGAACGGTGGAATAGGATAGTGGAAGGGGATAAAGGTGGAGAGCAGTGGAGAGCCTGGAGAGGGAATGAGGATCGTTTCAACCTCAATCTAGCCACACTGCCCAAGACTCTTGTGCCCAGTCCTTCCTCACTATCTGGCCCGAATTAGGAACAATTCAGGGCCTCGCAGTTCGCATTTCTCCTGAACTGCGCCGTATTGTAGGGTTCCATCCACTCATGTTCTTGTCAATTCTTCGATATTACTTCTTTCGCTCTCTAATTCCTCATTCAGTATTACTTCTTGCTTCTTTCTCTAATTTTCGCTCGTATTGCTCTTTCTCCGCGATGATGCAGTTTACATATCCATCAATCTTTTTCCAATTTTCGGTCACGGAACACCCGAAACACTGCTAACCAATAAGATGCCTGCATGACTAACATTTATCATTTCACAATGGCTGCCCACCCTCATCGAGGATCCCGTTCATTTCGATCCCAACGGAACATACCTCGAACAATGAGAAGTCTCTAAATACCTATCCTCTCATAAATTCAAAGTATCATATTATTCCTGGTGAGACTATTGGAATAATAATTCATCGCACTACACATAACTATATTTTAGGTATACGCTTATTTATGATTAGACTGCCGATCTTTACGCAAAATGAAAATGGTGGAAGTTAATTATAGGAAACAGAATATATGGGTTGGCAACTAAGTGATTTCAGATTTTAAGTAAGAAGGAAAATTCAAAACTTTGACTTGAAAATATAACTTCATTTAATTAGGTATTGTCCATTTTTGTCGATGACCTTTTGTCATCTTTCAAGCAGTGTCATAATTCCATGTTCATGAAATTTCTGATTTTTGCCAACAATAAAATGAATTAAAATGAGATTTTACATCATTCTGCATGGAACGAAATAAATAGAAATCTGAAGGCACAAGGTCAGGACTATATGGTGGATGTGATAACACAGTGACCAAAGATGTGTGGAGCTTTGCATTATCATGTTGAAACACAACACCCTCACGATTTGGCAATTCTGGCTGCTTGAACTGCATCGCTCAGTTTGGTGAGTTGTTGGACGTAGACGTTTGAATTAACCGTTTGATTTCTTGGTAAAAGTTCAAAGTGCTGTATCCTTTTTTAATGCCACCAAACTGACAGCATAATCTTTTTTTGGTGAATTTCAGCTCTTGATGTTGTCTGGACTGGTTCATCCTGCTTCACTCACGATCTTTTTAGGTTAACGTTGTTATAAACTATCCCCTTTTTGTCGCCAGTAATCAGTCGTTTCCAAAATGGGTCAATTTCGTTACGTTTCAGAAGCGAATCGCAGCTGCTAATGCGTTGCGTCAAATGAATTTCCTTAAGCTGATGAGGGACCCATAAATCGAGTTTCTTAATACAGCCATGCTGTTTTAATTTTTTTTAATGCATGCAATTCCTGCAATCTCATGTGTTGTGCTATGACGATCTGAATCGATAATGGCCTTGATATGGCTCTCGTCAACTTTAATTGGATGGCCAGATCTTTGTGCATTTTTTAGTGAAAAATCAGCAGAACGAAATTTGGCAAACCTTTTTTTGACACTGCATATACGGCACATAACTTCTTGTATGTTTGCGATGCGTTCTTGCCTTTTCGGAAATAATACAATAAAATATGTCTGAAATGCGCGTTTTGTTCTTCCATTTTTAAATTGGGATAAAGAAGAAACTAAATAACTAATCGATACAATTTTCTTACTAATTAAAGATGGAAGTCCAAACAACAAGAAAAAAATTAAGTTAGGTGCTTTGAACACGTTGACAAAACAAAAGAATGTTCTACAGCCATCTATTGACAAAATCAGCAATTACTTAGTTGCTAACCCTGTCACGTTAACCTTTTCCCGACGGGCGGTTTGACCCGCGGAAGCCGGTTAACTTCGGGTCTTGCAGGCGCTGAGACCGGCCGCGTGCAGGCCGAGTACACGCGGTCCGCCCGAGACAAAACGAGATTCGAAGATTCGACGATTTTTCTCTCGACAAACGAAAAGTTCGGGCGCCAGGCGCCTCAAGGATGCCACACGAAACGCGGAATAGTTCTCGATCTCGGAGAAGCCGAGATCGAGAATCGAATCTTCGAAACGCGGATCGAAAGTGACGTCACGACGATGCCAGAAGGTTCGGACACGGGGAAACTAGGAGAGTCCTTTCGGCAGGACGGATCTCACAGGGAAATCGATAGATTGACGACGATTTAGCCTCGAGCTGTTTATTGTAGCCGTCGTAAAGAATACAAAAATCTGCGGCCACGTGGCCGCGACCCGAGAGCCCGCGCTCTTCATACAAGCTAGCGAGAAGATGGTCGTTCGCAGCGCGGTTGTCTTATCGTTTTCGCTCGCGACGATACCGTTGACATTTATCGCCGTTTTCGTTCAACACGAACTTTCGAAAACGCGAGGCGCAGATGACCGGCGAAATACGTGACTGTCGCGATTGCTTCCGCACGCGAGTCGCTACGACGCGTACGCTAACGATTACGCGATCGAACGTCGACGAAAACAATTCTATATTCGGCGAGAAACACAGGACTCGAGAATACACGAAACTATCGCAGAGATTGCTCTCACGAAACGCGACTCCTCTGAGGACACTCCTACGCACGCAATTTGAGAAGGAAAACTCTCTCGAAATGACGCGAAAAACTCAAAGTACTCCCGAAACGAGCACGAGCGAATTATCGAGGATGGAACGGGAAGCGTCCGTCTTCTCGCGACGAAGGTCGAGCCGTCGCGCAACGAAATATCGAATGGATCACTGTGACGACTTACCATTTCTCGATTTCCAGCGTTCTCCTTTATTTTATGGCTCCCGATAGAGCGTCGGAATAGGCCGGACTCGGGTGTACGACGTCTCAACGCACGATATCCTCAACAGGGCACGACACGTCTCGTTTCGCTCTACTTTTCGCAACGCGAGTACAAATGTTTTGCGTGTTCCACGATCGATAGCCAACGCGACAGTGATCCATCGATTTTCGGCAAGCTAGCGGATCGAACGCGGCTCCCCCAACTCGATCGCTTTTCCGAATTGCCTATGGCGTGTTTCCACGGCGCGAACTCTTGGGCTCAGGAGCGTTCCCTCTAGCGTCCTAGGGCCCCGGACAGTCACGAAATTGACCAAGGAGCTTATCGCTCTCTTGGTCGGCGGAGGGGCTTCCTCTTCTTGGCTACGGGGGCGCCGACCCCGGGGCAGCTTCTCCCTTGACGGGGCGAGACGGCGTCAAGATCTGTAAGGAGTCGCAGTGGACGTGATGTTGGATTTAGCTGTTGTCCTGGCGTCGCCTCCGGGTTGGTTTGCCGAGTGCCCTCGCACCAAGCTCAAAATCTCGAAATGGCCATTTGCTTTCGGTCGGGCGCTTCCTGGCTGCGGGACGTCTGTTAGGTTCCCGTGACAATTCGGACGATCGGTGGTTCTTTCTGCGCGTCCCATCTACGGCCCTGAAACTTGCCGTTCTCGGCACGCGCGACAGATGTCATCAAAAATTCTCGATAATGTCGGGATCTCTCAGAGGAGCGCTCTCGAAACCTGTGTCTTCGGTGTCGTGTCCCGTTAGAGGGCGGTCCGGTCCTTTATCGCTTTCGAAACGTGCACAAAATTGACGGAGAAGTGACGTCGCAATATTTGCAACGTCACAACCCATATCAATAATATAATATCAACAATATAATATCAACAATATAATCGTTAACAGTTCTTCTAACCTTCTTAAATTCTTCTCTCATTCATTTATTCATTTTTGCTATAAATATGGTAGACAGCAGATTTTATGCATTTATGGCAAAAATGAATACGTGTAATTTGAAAGAGTAAACTTATTGGAAAAATCAGAAAATACTCTTATACTATTTTCAACCTGTTGAACATATTAACACTTTACCTACCGGAAGCCTATTAATAGGATTTTCAATAATTGTGTTGTAAAGTTGCTGTTGTTATTGAAGGTTCTATTATAAAGTGTTTCGCCTTGTACCATAGAGTTTTCAAAATTATGCAATAATAACCGTTCGGTAACGTGTTAAGAAAGAAAATAAATTTCAATTTCACTCATGTTCGTTACAATTAAATTGGAAAATTTTTATTTTGCGTAAAGATCCGCTGTCCAGCTATAAATGTGTAAAATCTCCTTCTAGAAGTTAGCTTGTTGAATTAAATAATTTCAACAGTTATGCTAAGTTTGTGCTATATGGTGCTCGAATATTAAAACTATAGTATAAAAAATAAGACAAAAGTTTGAGAAAAACGATATTTTCAGTAGCCTCCCACGTTTTATTTTTCTCAATTTTCTGTATTGTGATGGGCTGTGCTAAGATCGTGCCAAATGATTACTTTAAAAAGATAATAAATAAAGAAGTTACGGTAAATAATAGTTTTGGACATGCATTTAACGTTTATAAGTTAGTAACAGTTATCCAAACAGCATATAAACATGCATATCTGACTTGTGCTAGGCTAGCACGACTTAGCACGATAGAGGAAATTGAAAAAAAGAATAGTGGTGGCAACTAAAAAAATCGTTTCTCTCAATTTTTTGTCTTATTTTTTATATTATAGTTTCAATATTCGAGCACGATGTAACACAAACTTAGCACAACTGTCGAAATTATTTAATTCAACAAGTGGGGGGTTGAAAACAGTAGTGACAAGAAGATACATTAAAAGAATTTAAGATTATCGATGTATTATTTTGAATTTATTAACCCTTTCCTTTTTTAAAAATATGGATATTTTCTTCGGAGGACAATGTATCAGTAACTTAAATAATGGAAAAACTAACAATATGTATTCTGATCTTTTGTTGTGTGCATAATTGAATTGTATGTTTGCGGCTTTAGAAATTCGATATCATTCATTCGACCTCAATAAGTGCAAATACTCACGTTTCTTACACGTTAAAATAAACTGTACATAAAATGAAGACATAAATTCGTCTCGAAAACTGTAATTTTATATACAAATTCGCAATCTATGTATGATAATTAGACTGCGGATCTTTATGCAAAGTAAAAAATGTTTGCATTGATTGCAGAAATTTCGTTCTTTTATTAATTGTCTTATTAAGTTGAAATTAATATGCTAATGTCCTTAAACCCTTGAATTCGTCCACTGCTTCAAATTGTGCGCATCCATTTTCGTCATAAATGCATAAAATGCGCAGTCTAATAATAATACACTAGTCTTTTTTATTGTATCATATTATTATTTTCTGGTTTATATAAGGTTCCTTTTGGACCTATTAATTACTGATGTAGTAAATGGTTCACAGTACTTGATAAACCTACTGAAATTTCGCAGTGTTAAAATTAAAATATGTCCCAATAGTTTTTCGACATAAATCGATTAATACATTTTTATTTTATGCATCGAATATTGCATAAAAAATTATATGATTCCATTAAAAAAGAAAAATGACCTACACGTGTCCTTCATGCATACATTTACAAACAAAATAGCAGCACTAGATTACATCCCCCTCGAAAAAGATAAAATTTCGTATGAAATATTTTCTGAAATAACGAGTAGGTCTAGAGATAATCGCATTTATTGATTAAAATGGGACACCCTGTATATTCATAACTTTATTTATGAAATACATCGCTAAATGTATTGAACACCCAACTTTATCGGTCGGTTGAAGTGTCCTAGTAATAGAGGTAGGTAGACACGAGAAAGTACTACCGGTCCTGTTCAGACGCGAACGACTCTCAAGATGGATCGAAGTCTTTGACGCTCTCTGCCACTTTATGAGATACGATGGTGATGGTTTATAAACGATTCGAAAAGTACGGCTTTTCGATGAATTACTTCCATACAGGTCCTTCGAACTCAATAAAATTTACATTATATGTACTCAATATTAAATTTTTCCTTTTAAACTCAAGTAAATGTTTGTGAAATAATTAATTTTATCAGACTTTCACATATAAGTAAAATGTGTTTAGAAACGTCTTCTGACAACGGAAAATGTTTGACACATTCGTGTCAGTTTTTCATTTTCCCAAGATTCTTACGTGTTGAATATTTACTGTTAATGTTTTCGTGATTATTAGAATCAAACATCTTAGAATAATATAAATTCAATATGTTTTTCGATCGTAATTTTGATAATAAATGTGTATGGTATCGGCGCACAGGTTCGATCAGTGATATAAAAATATAAACTGTTCATAACAGACTTCAATTCACGCATGAGGTTGAATCCAATTCTTGTCTAAACTTTCTTGACGTTAGTATGAATTAAAAACAAACTGGTACCTCAAATCTACGTGTCTGCTAGATATATAAATTTTCATTCTTTCCACCCGTTACAACATAAAGTGGGTTTGATAAAAGGTTTAATCGACCGTGCAATCCTACTTTCAAACCCTGAATTCAGATCTAATAATCCTGTTGCTCACTAAAAATGTTCTTAAAAATCATGGTTTCTTGGTCACACAACGAAAAGAGGAAAGGTTTTTACCACCGGTGGCTCACGCGACATATAAAAATAGTAGGCGCTGCGCCGCGCCGGCGTGAACGTGTTAAAAACAGGTCCGATCAATTATAAAAACACAGTGGTCATTCCCTTTGTTAAAAACATTTCTATTGACATACGTAGAATTTTCAGGAAAGTTGGGATTCATACGATTTTTAAAATACCTTCATATTTAAAGAAATGTTTTCCACCCATAAAAGATAAATTACCACTTCTAAATAGTTGTAACCTAGTATATGAAATACCTTGTAAAGGTTGCAACCAGACATACATAGGACAGACTTCTCGACATTTGGACACGTTTAACTGAACATAAACGTAATATTTTTCTGTCTCCTTCACAACTGTGACGTGGCAGGTTTTGCCAATGTCTGCCCGTACCCTTTACGAAAGACCGGGTCACTCTTAGGCAGTGCCGAAACGAAACGGCCGTTGCGATCGATCTCCTTGGAGACGTCCGAGTTCCAGTGGTAAAGAATTATCGCGTTTGGAATGTCGCGCCACTGGGAGCGACACGAAGTTTCAGGACTAACCGATTCCGAGAGAAGCCCGGTACCTATCTCCGGCCATTGATTGGCGGAAGATCTAAATAAAATCGCTCGGAAGCACCTATCGCAGGACGCCGCTGGCGAGGAAGACAACAAGGATTGGACCGAGCCCAGATTCACCAACCCGGAGACATCGACGAGGACATTGAAAATTAGGGATGTCCATCTGCCCAACCTCGTCGATCTCTCGTCCGGAATATGCCGCGAGAGCAACCCCGGAATGGCTCGGATCCACCCTTACCGATCTCGCAGCGATCTATCGAACGTAGCCCCCGAGAATCGATCAATTACCGGAGGCCCGGGATCGAAGTTACTAGATTCGTCCCAGCTGCGAGGAACCACGCGATAGGCCCGAGTGTCGCCACGGCGGAGATAGTTGAGGGAGTAGGGGGACGCTTCGCTTCCGCGTTCTCGAGCCGGCTCGAACTGGGTCGAAGGACTGCGTACCGTTAACACGCATTAAATTCGCGAATATTAATGAGTATTTTGCGTCGGCCGCCTAGACGAGAATATCGCCGTCTGGTAAGTGCCGGTCAGGCCCTTTGCGATAATTTGGTGACCAGTTCGTGTTGGTTCGGGGGCGTTGTTTGAGTTTTCGAATCTTTGTGTCGCGTCGAAGAGTACTATGGATCCGCCGGCGTTTTCCGAGGACCAGGAGTCGCTCTTCTGTGAGGTACGCGAGGCCGTGGGTCGTGACGCCACTGGTTGTCCGTGCACGGAATATCCGGGGCGCACAATATTAGTCCGACATATATTTTTTTGGCTGCCCTCGAGACGTTCCACGGTGGGACGACGCGACGTGCCCGTTTCGTCTGTTCGATAATTCGCTACGTTTATTCGCGCGTTCGTTTCGTCTTTGCCCGGTCAATAGAATAGAGCCGCGTATGTTACCGGAGCTCGGCAGACCTCTTGCCTCTTAGGCTTCTAATTCACGCGAAGTCCTGTGACTGCCGAGCTCGACGCGATAGAATAGGTTACGCGCGATCGGCCGAACATCCGCCGAGTATTTTCGCCTTCGCGCCGGCAAATCTTTTGACTGCAGCCGGTTTCCACCGGTGGCCTGTACGACGTTACGTTTCTAATAAACGATTATTATTAACTTCCCGATTCATAGGGAAGTTACTGTAATTACCCCGAAAATCGAAAATCGATTTTTTAGCAGATCTTCACGTTTCATGGTCATTGGAGTCATTTTAGACTATTTTTATCAAAATGTTTGTGTGTGTGTGTGTGTGTGCGTGCGTGCGCGCGCGTATGGCCGTTTCTATGTAATCAAATTTTTCGTTAACGTTTTCAGAAAAAGTAACAACGCGATCAGGATGATGAATGATGCAATCGATGTGCCCCGTCGTAACTTAGAGCTGATTAGATTTTGGTCCATATTGGTCAAGTAGTTTTTTAGATTTTTAGTTTTTTTTCGAAAAGAGTTGATTCTACAATGCAATTTATAAGGGAGGACGAATATTTTCCACCAAAGTACCAAACGCAATTACATAAAAAAAAATTTTTTTCTTAATTTTTTTTTAGATTTAAAAAAAATTTTTTTTTAGATTTAAAAAAAATTTTTTTTTTAACTGATGCTAATGTTACCGCTTGGAATAATCGAAAGTTATTCCAATGCAACAGTGAATTTATCATCTCTACTCCCAAGAATACATTTTGGGAGAATATCGATGAAAGTACAAAAAAAAACGATGTTAGCGATGTTGGTGAAGCAGTAACGAATCGGGAAGTTCTTTGTGTGACTCTTGGAGAGTCACACACCAAATAAAAAACATTAATAGCAGTAGGCCCTACTAGCCATGCGTATCACTAACCCTCTCGCAAGAGCAGTCCTACGCGCGAGCTCGCGAAGCGAGCGAGCAAAAACAACCCTGCGAGCGAGCGAGCGAAGCGAGCGAGCAACAATAGCCCTCTAGTTTAATAAGCGATGAACGTTTCGAACGCAAAGAAGAACAGCATGCGGAAAGGACGAGACGCGCTGAGTCGTAGCAGCCCGCATAGATCAAAGGCCTAGGTATCGATTGCAATGGTAACGCAAATACAAATCTTTCTTATTTTTTATTCTTTATTTCTAGAACTTTTACTAATATATTTGTACTATTTTTCTGATTATAATAAGTCTAAACAGGACATAATTTGGATTTTTTTAATTGTCCAAAGTGCAGGGAGGTAAAATATTTTATACGCTGACTCCTGAGGCCATTCTAACCTCCAGGAAGTGTCGGAGTTCCCAGTAAAACATGGTAGTATTACTGTGTGTACCCGCCAAACAAAATTAGCTTCCAGGAGTGGGATAGTGAGCTGTTTAAAGATCCAAATTCGCTTCTTGGACTCGGATAGTGAGCTATGTAAACACAACAGTTGAACAGTGTTCCGATATTGTCGAGGATTTTTCGTGCGATGGACAACGCTGGTTGCGCTGCGCGGCCAAAACAGTAACGTATCTATGATGACGAGGTAGTGGAGCCCTGCGCTCTGCGCCTTGAGGCAGTTATATTGGCGCGAAAGTACCGAAACAATCTGTTGCAGACAAAAAAACTTCATGACATGTCCTACAAGTTACAAAATGTACACAAATACACATGTTATACATTCATTTTTCAGAATTAAATCATACAAATCTTTTCAAATTCTGCGGGGTGCTCAAGGTACTCTATTTTATCGAGAATCTTACTTTACTGAGGCTGAATGATCGCATGAAAAATCCTCGACGATATCGGAACACAACAGTTGAAGGGCCCTGTGCCGTATTCGCTTTCAGGCCGTACATAGTGAAATGTTGAAACGTTCATAGACCCAAATTCGCTTCCAGGTCTCGCATTGTGAGCTGTTTAAAGAACCGATCACTGAACAAGACGTTGTTAATTTTATTCATAATTTCTTTATTTTTAGTTCCACTTGTACAAAACTTGCATCAATAGATTTGTGAGATTTCCCTGGTTAAAAATGGACCAAACTCGACAGAGTTTCAATCAGGGACTTAATACCGGTAAAATTTGTATACCGGTATCACGACAGGGACTCAATACCGGTAAAATTTTTATACCGGTATTATGAATACCGGTAAAATTTTCATACCGGTATTACGCCGTGTGACGTAATACCGGTATAATCTTGGTAACGGTATTGGGCCAACAGAATATACCGGTAACCGATATGAAATACCGGTATTTTTCGGTTATTTTGGGAAGGGGAAACAGGACAAGAGGGATATTCCGCACGCTTCGCCCGATCCCCACTTTTCGACTCACGCGTAGCTCCTGCCGTTCATAGGAGTAGGAACAGATGTCGCTACTACATACAATGTATTTCTACGCCGACTACGCCAATGGATTCCCGTTCACCGCATCGCTCGCTCTGTCTCGCTTGTTTTTATATAATAATAAAATATATTTATCAAATGTAAGTTTTTATATGAATTTTATAATATGAATTTGGTAAAATTTTAGATAATGTTAACGAGATTTCCCGCTTACAGTCGCGAAATAATTAAGATTTATAGCTGACACTGGAAAACTGCACATAAACCAATAAAACTAGTAATATATTAATTATACATTTACCGGTAATTTTTTTCGGTTCCGTATTTCATTATTTACAACATTTAAGTATCTAATTTATATTTCTAATTGTAAGATATTCTTATTTGCATTATCCAGTGCCGTAACGAGGGTATGAAGCGTCTGTGGCAAGTGTCTAACTTGCGCCCCCCGTAACCCAATAATGACAAAAAATAAAAAATTTTAATGTAACAAGTTCAATTTTACTAAATGCAATATATTAAATACTATTAACCTCATCAAAATGAGTTGCCCTGTATATACAATAATGTATTTGTCAAGGTATTTGTATGAATAAATAATCTATAATCTGAATAAGAACAAATTTTTGTTCATATTCAATGACGACAAAATAAAGGAAATACAAAACATAGGTATATGTTAAAATAATATAATAGAAATATAAAACAATTCAGCATATTTTATAAAGTAATTGTTCTCGTTTTTTCATTTGCAAACGCATCTATTATATCGTCATAATTTAATGTTTTGGCAACATCTTTATCAATTGATATTATAGACATGTTTGTTAATCGCTCTTGTCCAATAGAATAACGTAGGTACGATTATACAATTTTTAATTTGCTAAACGAACGTTTGCAGGAAGCTGTTGTTACAGGCATTGTTATGAAAATCCTTAATTCTACGTCTAGATTTGGATACGTGTTTTGTAATGAGAGTTCGTAATTTTTTTGCAAGATTTGAAAAGCATCCAAGCGACCCTCAACCGGGTCGGTATTCTTTGTTTTGCGCCCCAAACCTAGTTGCGCCCGTGCCGGGCGCCTCTTTCGCCACGCCCTCGTTACGGCACTGGATAATGCAAATAAGAATATCTTACAATTAGAAATATAAATTAGATACTAAAAAGTTATAAATAATGAAAGACGGAACCGAAAAAAATTACCGGTAAATGTATAATTAATATATTACTAGTTTTATTGGTTTATGTGTAGGTTTCCAGTGTCAGATATAAATCTTAATTGTTTCGCGACTGTAAGCGGGAAATCTCGTTAACATTATCTAAAATTTTACCAAATTCATATTATAAAATTCATATAAAAACTTACATTTGATAAATATATTTTATTATTATATAAAAACAAGCGAGACAGAGCGAGCGATGCGGTGAACGGGAATCCATTGGCGTAGTCGGCGTAGAAATACATTGTATGTAGTAGCGACATCTGTTCCTACTCCTATGAACGGCAGGAGCTACGCGTGAGTCGAAAAGTGGGGATCGGGAGAAGCATGCGGAATATCCCTCTTGTCCCTTTTCCCCTTCCCAAATAACCGAAAAATACCGGTATTACACCGGCATCGTACCGGTATTTTACGTACCGGTATTGTACGTACCGGTATGAATTCGAGAATGCAACTATACCGGTATACGTCATACCGGTATATGAAAATACCGGTATGACGTCATACCGGTATTCCGATATTTCGGTTCTATAACGGTTAGGAAGAAATAACCGAAACATACCGGTATCATACCGGTATTTTACGTACCGGTATAAGTCCCTGGTTTCAATCATATTTACCGATGTCATAGCGAGTTATTATCACATGTTAAATCAGTAAATATTGTCGAAATTATGCCGTATTTACACTCATTTTAATTAGAAAAGTCTCAAGAATACGTAGGTGGAAGTTCTGTAAAAAAAGAATGAAAAATACAAAACTTTCCTATTTTCATTGATGTTGTAGTCGACGCGCAGCCTTTTGAACTTTGCCGGCTGCCTCAACCCACTGTCCTTTTTGGTCATTTACGCATTGTCAAAGAACGTAGTACCTCTACGATTTCTGAGCTTCCATACCCCGAGGTATTATTCGTCCGCCGAGAGTTGAGACGAGAAACTCGTGGGTACCACGTGGTATCCCTACTACGCGCTACACGGCTTCCGCGATTAGCCGAATCGCTTGACGAAGACAACAAACAAGTGTATTCAGTGTGGGTACAACAGAGCGATGTGGCGACGCTGAGCTCCAATGTCTAGCGTTTCCGCCCGAAACCGAAGCGTAAGAGCGTAAGAGTGGGATCCACAGCCTTGCGTCAAGAGTGGGGACTCGCCATTCCCCCTGCACCCCACTGACGAGATTCTGTGCCAACTCTCGGCGAACGAATAATAGTAACACTATGCGAGAGAAGACTGTATACCTTCTCTTTGAGATCCTGTATATGATTCTGTACATTTTAATTACCGTTCAGTGACAGCTTGTAGGAGGATAAAGTATACAGTGATTACCACTAATATTCGGACACTCTTCAAAAGACGATAACTTTTTTAATGTTGGACCATACGATTTGAACTTTTTTGAGAAGATAGACAATTGGTTTGTTACACAACGAGAACAAAATTTTGGAAAAAATCGCAAGTTTTCGGAATTACTGAGAAAGTACTAAAGGTTGTATTGTGCAACTTTCACACAATCATGACAAAATGTCACACGTCAAGTGAGGATCACGGGCTAGAATATTTTCTAGAATCGTTCTATTGAACGATGTGTCGAACAAATAAACAACTGTTCCATAAACAAACTGAAACATACCAATATTGAATCATATCGAATCAATTATAATCGAACATTAGATTAATTTTGACATATTTCAATAGGAAAAAGTTTCTTCAAAATACGTCAGGAGTTACCCCTTTCAAGGAAATACAACGTTTGCGGGACACCCTATATACTATCTATTTTTCATTGAACTTTTAATACTGTCAGCGTTAAAACTCCAACTGCAATCTATAGCCAATATAATTCGAAAACCTTTCTTCAATAATTGAACTTTACTGTAAGTCTCAAGAGGAAAACAATTTTTCCACAGGATTCACTATAAGTGTCCATGGTTAGGTTGGAGCTGCGATAAACGATTAAAGCGAAGCGACGCGCGACGTCACAGTGGCGAGTTCGAACGCATTCGTGACTAAAAATAGAAGAAACTTTTATCTGAATTTGACAAATTTAACGTACTTTTTATTTTACCGTTAACTACAACATTTCCGATTTAATGCTGTCAGAGATATATGAATCGAAAGTTGCGGTTCATGGAAAATTGCTGTGCGATTTGTTGTCATCTATGCGGGTTTCTCTATCTTTGTTAATACTACTTACTCATGTTTCAAGTTAATATTTCACGTAAATATTATAATATTTTAATTAAACGAGGCGCATCTAAGTTTTATGCTTTGTCAATGAAATAGTTATCCGTCAACCGAGATCAAGCAGTAATTTATTTTTTAAAAGAAACTTTGAAGCTTACTGAACAACATTCTGTTTAGTTCGCCTGCGATAACTTGCGGTTTTATGAATTATCTTCATTTTCATACGGACGTATATATAATCGTTTTAGCGTTTAGCGTTTAAAAATTGTTTATTTCAGGCATAAGTACTATTGCTAAATAAATTTCTACTAATGTAACGTTACTAATGCAACAGCACATTAGAGGTCTACTTGTGACGGTTTTGTACGTCGAGGAGCAGTTTATCTGTACTCCTAGTAGTGATTACTATGTATCACAGTAATACATTATTCAGTTCAAAGCCGTATTAATTTATCTTGCACTTATATTGCTCCCGAAAAACGCCTTATAAAACTAGGAGCTTCCTTTGGATGAAACCTATACATAATCAATATGAGGAAAAACATGCTCCGATAAAGGAGAAGAGTATCGTATGTACAGATGTTTTTCAATTCCTGGGTATACCGAATATCAATGAATAATTATGAATATCATAGGTGTATTAGGTAATTAGTAGACTAATTTCAAGAAATTTCAGAGGTAGTAGCCATTGCAGATCTCAACAAAATAAGATTGCACTTAATTCTGTCGAATTTTATATTCCACTCTTTCTTGACAATTTTTAGTAGCCATAAATGCAAAAAGATCCGCGGTCTAGTAATTAGCTATTAGATCTATAATTATAAATCACTCTTTCTCATGTATATTACTTTTTTATAAGTTGTATATATACAAATTCATTAGTTTTAATAAAAAGGTACAGTATACAGGGTGAATTCGATAAAGCAGGACACCTACATATCTCCGTTACTATTCGTTGTACAAAAAAACTTCGTAGACAAAGTTACACTGTTTGAAGGGCCACATATAACGGTGTAAGGGAAAAAAATGTCACGGTAATTTTTATGAGATTACAAGATTATCGATGTTTTTTAAAATGGAATGATATATTTTCGTTAACGTAATGTTGTAGCTGACAAAATACCGAATTCATGCATGTAACACAATATGACCTTCAAATGACCTTCAACCCAGAAAAATGGTATAAATAAAATTCAACGTGTAAGATTCATTTGATGTATTTCTGTTACGCCAAATGTTCAAAAATATTCCCTTGAGCTGCTATACATTCAAATGTATCGCAATACACAACATATTAACAGATTCGGTGTTGACAGGAGGACAATTATGATATACCTCCACCTATACGTTCGTACAGAATCGTGTTTATCCACTACTAATTACTCAGAAGACCTTCTTGCTATCAGATTTCCACAGTTTCTAAGATTTCTCGATCAGTTTATCGATGAACGTTTCACAATGCGTTACTCGAAGGAAGATAAGATTTATATGATTTTCATTTATTGAGAAAGTCGACAGTGTTTGAGAGAAGCCGTGCAGTTGTACAAGGACCGATTTCCTAATCGTAATTGTCCATCAGTTTCCGTTTACTCCAATTTGTTAAATAAATTCCATGAAACTGGTAGTGTCGAAAATAAAAAACGTACAAAGGTGAGGACTGTAAGGAATGAAGCAAACACAATTAATGTTTGGCAGCAGTGAATACAAACCCTCGTGCTAGTACGAGGCAAATCAGACGAGGAAGTGGCATGAGTAAAAAATGTGTAGTGCAAATACTCCAGGAACACAAATTTCACCCCTTTCACCTATTAATTCATCAAGAACTTCATGGTAGAGACTTTGTAAATCGTGTAAACTTTTGTCAGTGGGGATTGATACAATTGATAAACGATAGAGCATTTTTTAATCAAGTATTATTTACCGATGAAGTTTCGTTTACAAATCACGGGCAAATAAATTTAGAAAACCTGCATTATTGGTCATCTGAAAATCCGCGGTGGTTACGGACAGTCGACAAATAAAGACCATGGTCCGTCAATGTTTGGTGCGGAATTTCAGACAACCAAATAATTGGGCCTCACTTTATTACCGAAACATTAAATGCAGATAAATACATTGCATTTTTACGAGAATCGTTACCAATTCTCCTGGAAAATACACCCTTGAACATTCGTGAAAATATGTGGTATCAACATGATGAATGTCCGGCCCATTCTTCCCGTGTCGTAACACAATTCTTAAATAACAAGTTTCCAAATCGTTGAATTGGACGTAACGGACCCGTATTATGGCCAGCTCGCTCACCAGACCTTACACCCCTTGATTTTTATCTATGGGGAAAACCGAAAGACGATGTTTGTAGTGAACCACCAACGACTATAGACGACATGAAAGAAAGAATCGTCCAGGCTTGTTGCGTCGATTTCCTCAGAAATGAATTACGCAGCAGTACGTTCTGTAACTTCACGGCTGAATGAATGTATAGCAGCTCAAGGGAATATTTTTGAACATTTGGCGTAACAGAAATACATCAAATGAATCTTACACGTTGAATTTTATTTATACCATTTTCCTGGGTTGAAGGTCATTTGAAGGTCATATTGTGTTACATGCATGAATTCGTTATTTTGTCAGCTACAACATTACGTTAACGAAAATATATCATTCCATTTAAAAAAACATCGATAACCTTAAAATCTCATAAAAATAACCGTGACATTTTTTTCCCTTACACCGTTATATGTGACCCTTCAAACAGTGTAACTTTGTCCTACGAAGTTTTTTTGTACAACAAAAAGTAACGGAGATATTTAGGTGTCCTGCTTTATCGAATTCACCCTGTATAAGTGAGAGTCAAAAATGACTATACGCCCCATACAAATGAGATTCTACATATAATATTTACAGAATATTTCGCAAAAGCCAAAGTTGTGATGTCGTAGCACACGGCAGTGTTACCAGACAGGGGTAATCGAAAAGGAATCGAGGGGAATACAAGTATTACTCTCAAGTATATTACTCTCTGATGACCAGAGTAATATGTGACACGTTGCGCGACTGCGCGACGAGAATAGAGTGCAGTGATGCCAGATGCGGAGAGTCACGGTGAAATGATGTACCTCCTCTCTGATGACGGGGAATGAGTGGAACAAATGGGAGACACGTTGCACGTGCGCGATGGGGACCGTGGAGTGTGCGCCTGCGCACGGTGCTGGAATGGAATAGTGGAAGGGGTAAGGAGGAGAGTACGGGAGCTCCGTTTGGAGCTCCATATGGCATCACTGATAGAGTGAGGCAGAGTGAGGCGAATGGGAGACACGTTGCGCGTGCGCGATAGGGACTGAACGGTGGAATAGGATAGTGGAAGAGGATAAAGGTGGAGAGCCTGGTGAGGGAGTGAGGTTCGTTCAGGGGGCATAAGCTGCCGTGTTAAAAATGTGTCCAGTATTTTAGCGCTCCCTGTGATCCAGGGCAGAACTAACGACAGTATATATAGATATAAACGCTAACTCACTTATACACACATACTTGCGTGACTCACACAACTCTATATACCGTAGCTATATGTGTACGCGCGTACAATTAATATTTAAAGTAAAAAGGGTAGAAATTTATGCAATTTCAAATAAAATTAAATGTTTATTATATATTTATTTTCGTTTACAATGTTTTGTATATTATTTTGTACAATTTCGCAACCATAGCTACTTTTCACTAAGTACACTCACTTTGAACAATTTTACTCAACGATACAAAATGATATAAAGTTGTATAAAGCACTAGACGCTACATGTGGATGCGCGTAGATACAGAAGATACAGAACTGAGCTTGGCTTCACTCCTGTTCACTCCAATTTACTTGTGGAAGTGTTTTGCGACAATGAGCGAGTTTGGCTTGGCTTCCATGTTGGCTTGGTGCAGCTTGGTCAGCTGGCGTGGATCAACGTGGATATAAAGCAAAGACGCGTTCTGCGCATGCGCCCCCATCACGTTATCGAGAACACCAGCGCCGCCTGTGATTCAGGGCGGAATAATAGTGGTCAAACTATTTCCATTACAGCTTACACCCCCTGGGTTCGTTTCAACCTCAATCTGGCCACACTGGTACACGGTACTTCTAGTATCTCAATTGTATATAAACACACATCTTAATGAATTACGTTTCCAGTGTTTTGTAAACAAATGCCCATCTGAAATAAGTTTCTAGGTGCACCAACGAAGTATTAAATGTACGTAATTTTATTAAGAAGTGGTGATAGATAAATCATTCTTAATTAATTATGTATACTCACTTTAGATTCATATTTTTACAGATCCTCAACTATTTTATGTTGTATCTCAAAAATTATTTATTAGATTAAATTACGTTTTCTACATTTAATTACCATCCATCTGTACTTTATGTTTTTCAAATAACTTTTCCATTAATGTAACATATATCTAATAATTGTTAAGTAAATGCCGTGTTCTCGAGGTGTATACTCACTTTTGACTCTCACTGTATAGTGTATCCCAACAAAAACATTCTGTAAACAGGAGCCAAGTTCTTATGGCCGTAAAATGTTGTGAGATCAAACAAAATACGGCCAAGTTCGTTAGCTTAGAAATACCTCTTGCAATACTGAAAAAAGCGTTTGTAAAAATTAGTTTAAAAGAACGCTATTTAATATTTAAAGAGTTACATGAAGGGCTAAATTATTGACACTTGGCCGCTACCTAACACCTTTTATGGTCATTGGTTTAAAAAGTAACGGCCAAGATTCAATAATTTAGCCCTTCATGTAACTCTTTAAAAATTAAATAGCGTTCTTTTAAACTAATTTTTACAAACGCTTTTTTCAGTATTGCAAGAGGTATTTCTAAGCTAACGAACTTGGCCGTATTTTGTTTGATCTCACAACATTTTACGACCATAAGAACTTGGCTCCTGTTTACAGAATGTTTTTGTTGGGATTTCATCAATTTTTGTTGAATTTTTTTTCGAAAAATCAAAAGACCACATACGTCATGTGGTTGGGCATAACATAAATGCCTCGCGGAAGGTCTTTCGAAAATTTCGTTATTTTTGCGGTAGGACGCACCGTTCCCGAGATACAGCCATTTTTTAATTTCTTTTTGTTTAAAAAATCGAAAGATTACATACGTCATGTGGTTGGGTATACCTCATATGCTTTTCGGTTGAGCCTTTTGAAAATTTCATTATTTTTGCGGTAGGATGCACCGTTCCCGTGATACAGTCATTTTCTATATGTTCTATCCTACGTACCTATTTCGTAATGTTTTTTTGCAATACCACCCCTTTAAGGTGTAAAATTTCAAACTTTGACAATTATTCCTTTGAGGGTTTGTTATGGTGGACCTGTGTGCCAAATTTCAAGCTTGTAGGTCAATGGGAAGTACCCAAAAGGTTTTGATGATCGTCAGTCAGTCAGTCAGTCAGTCAGTGACAAATTTCGCGATTTTTGAGGTCCTATATCTCGGAACCTACTAA
Source organism: Lasioglossum pauxillum (assembly GCA_933228785.1). NCBI lineage: Eukaryota > Metazoa > Arthropoda > Insecta > Hymenoptera > Halictidae > Lasioglossum > Lasioglossum pauxillum. The sequence goes on from OW121700.1 coordinate 28,317,421, forward strand.
TGTTGGAAGATTAATGTTTTGTCAATATTGAGACATGATAGCATTTAACAAGTGTACGAAATTACATGTCTCCATCTGCCTCCAGTGCCGAGTTATAAGCCTCTAAAAACGCCTAAGTTGTTTCGTGTAAAAGGAGGTAGTGCCAGAACTTGGCTGGTGCACTACCGTGCACCTAGATATTGTCTTGTTGTTGAATTTTCTGCCGAATTCGCCATTGTGCGACGCTTAGAAATACATTCTATTGTTTCATAGTTGAAGTGTCTACAGTGGCAGATAAAAGAATGTTTAAAATTCGAATTTCAGTATATGAGTATTAACAACTTTAAACTAGATGGGTTCCCAAATGTTGATAACATTCATCTAATCTGGGGCATCCTCGCTACTATACGAGATCAAACTTCTTTTGTTTATTCGTCTGTTTTCACATAACGTATTAACATTCCTTTCTGTTCGACACACGTAGTGGACAAAAGTAAGTTTCAATTTTACATTGTAATAATAGTAACAACTACATAGGTACATATAATACTACAGCTCGGTCGACATTTCTCTTCATTTATGCGAGTATATAGAGTTGAACTAACATCTGCATCCCTAATTACACAGATGAATTAGAATAATAGAATTTATTGAGGTTCTACAAAGTAGTAAAATCAACAAAATGTTTGAATATTAAAAATTGTAAACACAAAAATGTAGAATTAAGCTTACTTTTATTTACCCAGTTTTTGTACTTGTTTCATTGCTTTAAATAAACTATTAATTTTCTATCCCCTTTCGTAATTTTTTCGCTTCCATTATTTTATACAATGTATGTAGATATTTATAAAAAATTCATTGCTCCTTTAAAATAAAATTTCAGGTTGTAAAAATTGTCGTGGTCATCGTATACATTAATATTTAAACTTCCTTTTGTTCGCCATTATATATTGAAGCAGTGATGAGAACTACACGTAGTCAACGATATTGTCTGTGTTAACAAGAAAATATTACTTTTTGTTCGATGTTATCGCCTGTACCGCATTTGTTACGTAACGTTATTAACGATGCATATAGACAAATTAATATGCAAAGTGTTTATTAGATCTTCCTTATGGAAATCTGTTCAACGAAAACATTATTACATTAGTTTTGTTCACAAAAGCTGATTTCTTGCACAATCCTGAGGACGTAGACAAATTTTGACACCAGATTTGAAATCAGCGTGAAAAAATCTACGGGAAATGATATATAGCATGTTAAAAAAAAATGTTCCGCACGTGATACTGGAGAAACCACATTTTCTAGAAATTCTACATGTTTAACCCGGGAGTACGCGCGCCACCAGCACTTACGTTAGTAGGCACGCGTCGGTCATTTCGACCGATGCTAATATAATAAGAAATAATTGAATAAAATTGACTAATATAGTATAAATAATGTGTAATATTGTATTTTAATTGTTTCAGAATTGTTTTACGTAAACAATAACAATATTTTATTATAAAATAAATGTTCACCTGGTAACGAAATAACTAAAATATGAAATAGATAAATTAAATAAAATATTAAGTAACCATATAATATAAAATTAAAAATAAATGAATAAAACTAACTGTTGAAATAAAAAAGTATAATATATAAAAAAATCTTTTCAATTATATCGTCAGATAAATAAAGTCTCCATGCATCAATAGACGTTTTAGCATTCTTAACAGTAGGTCTTACTCCTTGATGTTCTTTGACAACGTCATGTTTTTTAGTTTTACTTTTGGTTCTAGGTGGTAGTTTAGACCATACAGTTGTTTTATCTTTGCCAATGTAACGGATTGTAGAATTCTGGAAAATTTATTTTTATGCAAATGATACATTGTAATCAATTTTGAAAATAAAATATTATACACAAATTTTTGCGAACGCAAAATTTACATACAATAGTATAGTGTCCTTTCATCAATTTGAATTTATAACTTGATTTTTATTTTTTTATAACACCAATAATTTAATATATTTTATATCTATTTTTCACAAAATGTACTTGTAAATTTTCGATTTTGTAAACATATTAAATTTTTATATTTTCTTCAGATTAGAATTGTTTCTTCATTGGAAATATATGTGACCTCTGAATCAGATATTTCTATATCTGAACAATCAATTTCCGAATCAGTATTGTGATCGGATTCTATTACATAATCGGAATCTTCTGCCGAATCACTGATCTCGTCTTCAATGTCTTCAAAATATCCGAAATTAGCCATCATTGTCACACAGTATGCGTCAAACTCGATGCACAAAATCAGACTGACGGCAGTAGCGTATTCAGAGATGTCAGGCAGCCGCTGTACGTGGAGCGCTAATTTCTGCAAAGCACTAACTTCAAACACAACTGCCATAGGTGAAAAATTGTCGCAGCGAGTTCACGGGGTACTCAATCGAATCGGCACAATCTCTGCTTCAATCTGACGTTCGGATCATGGTATTACGATCATTTTTCGCCGAGATATAGCGAGTTAAAGGAAAAATGGAAATTGTGCATTTTTAAGCATATTTTCAGAAACACCTGGTATATAGAAATGTTAATGAAATTGAAAAAGCAAAATGAGTGCCTTGATGAGAAAAAAACGCTCTTTCTATTGTAAGGGATTCGAGGGCCAGCGGCCCATGCGGGCCGCAACAGGGTACCATGTGCCGGTCAGGGATGCAGTTTATGATTACGGCGCGGACGTGACTTTAGGCTATTTTTGAGATTTAGCGGAACTTTATGTTTTATGATAATTTATTAGAGATCTCATATTTTAGCTAAAGGTCCCAATAGCCGTTGACGTGCCGTAAAACATCTGCAGACCAAGTGCGGACCGTTAAGGGTTCTAGGTAGACAACGAGGGCTCAAGGCGAGGGTACCTCCAGGAACTGGCCAGTTTCCCTCACCCTGTCGCCTCTTAGAAAATAAGCATTGCGATTGGTTATCGAAAGGAACCACCTACGTTGCGGAAAAAGCTTAAAAAAGCTAGAGCGAAAAAGCAGGTCGTTGTCGTCGTGGCGCGTGCGAAAGGAATAAATGTTTTTTTTAAATCAGACATCGTGTGTTTGAATCAGTCATCCTTACACTATTGCTTTTTTGCACAAGATTCTACGACAATTTTTTCGCTTTCTAGAGCCAGTTAAAGTTAAAAAGTCCATATGTACTTCAATGTTGAATAACTCAAATAAAAAAAATCGCACAATATTCAACAACCACACATTTTACACAGGAAAGATAGCCCTTCGAAATGTTATTAACGCGATTCATCAAAAAAATTTGTTGCTCCCCATGTGATGTTCCAAAGTTGCACAAAATTTTTGTTAACCGTCAATGTTGTCTTTGTCTTCATCTAGCTATAACTTTGTAAAAAACTAACATAGCAAGAATTTGAAACAGAGCATCTGAAACTAGAGGTTTCAGGCTTCCAAACCATTGTTTAACAATGTCGATACGGCAATTTTTGACGAAGTTATGATCACGTAAATTGGGACCAATTTTTCGGGTTCGCACAAGTGATCCCTTAATTCTTTTGAGGAGTGTAGATTAATATACAAATCATATACATTTGAAGAGATTGTTGAAAGGGATTGTTGTAGGACGTACAAGACAGCCGGTCCAGATCTACATGTTTTGTCTAACACTTTTTCGATGCGGTCAATAATTTAAAAGATATTCGAGAAAAACGATTTTATGAGCATTAATTAATTATTTTAATGTTGGGGAGCCTTGCGGCACGTTTTCACGTTATCCGATCGAGCTCAAACTTGGCACAGATTCTTTTTTATTAATTGGTAACGATCCTGGGGGTGCCGTAATTGAATTTTGAAAAAATTTTCGTCTGGAATAAATAAAAGCAACACTAGTAAACGTATTTGGGAGGTTTGGTTGGAAGCGGTTTGTTCTGCCTCTGGTGTGTGTCTGAGTGGACGAGTACAGAGCGCGTCCAATGTTTATTTATCGTAGCGGTCATCAAACACTGCCTCATCTACATTTAGCAGAGATAATATATAGACCATAACAAATTTGTTTTAGATAAGTCATAGCATGAAATGTGATGAAACATTTTAGCATTAACCGGATATTTCCTGATTCTTCTTCAGAATCACTTTCGTTTAAGTGGTTCATCTTTGCAAAACCGATTAAAACTGTACTACATATCACTGCTGCATTATAAACACATCAAAGGAAGATATTTTTGAACAGCTTTTATCGCCGTTCTGATCAACGCTTTTATAGCTTCCATCGCAACTCTAACACAAAGGTGTCTTAAGGTGAACTGACTTACAGTACACATAACCTAGACGTAAATAGTAGGTACACGTGTAAATCTGAGAAATACAGTAGAACAATATCTAGACAAGCTATAAAATGGTCGACTTATTGTTAACTATTATTAGACTGTGGACTTGATATGCTTATAACAAAAATGTACGCAAAATATAGAGCAGTGAAAATATTTTGAGAATTAACGAATACTGTTACATTATTCCCAAACTGTTAGAATCACAGAAAGAAGCACGTTTTTATTGAATCTCTGTTTCTTATAATTGACACGGACAATTTTTATTGTGCATAAAAATCCGCCGTATTATTATCATTGTTTTTTGTATTAAATTAAATATAATTCCGAGTTCAAAGAGTTCAATATATTTGTATCGATGCTGAATTCATTCTACAATACTTTTATTAGAGATTATTCCATAATATAATACAGGGTGTTTCAAAACTCCTTCTACAGCCGGAAATAGGAGGTTCCTGAGATCATGTGAAGCAACATTTTCCTTTGCAGAAATGTTATCCGCGGCTTTATTTAGGAGTTATTAACGAAAAACACGGACCAGGCAGAGCGCGACCTAGACCCGAATTGGCACAATCGGCCAATAGACAGTTGGGGCGCCGCGCCGCGGCGACTGTGGCAACTCGCGTCTAGGTAGCGCTCTGATTGGTCCGTGTTTTTCATTAATAACTCCTAAACAAAGCCGCGGATAACATTTTTGCAAAGGAAAATGTTGCTTCAAATGATCTCAGGAACCTCCCACTTCCGGCTGTTGAAGGAATTTTGGGACACCCTGTATATTACATAATAAATTTACAAAATAATTTCAACCGTCAACAATGTCGATGAATACTGAAACAAATATTTAAGTTAACAAAACAGCCAAATATTTAACAAATATTTAAGTTAATAACATCCAATTTTTTATTATGAACAAAAAGTATATCTGACACTAAACCAGTCGTTATTCCCCAGATAGCCAAAATGCTCGATTCTGGCCAGGGCAGTTATGACCGTGTGGGCTCGTAACGTTCCCTCGGCACAAGCTGCCGAGGGAACGTTACGAGCCCACACGGTCAAAATTTGGCAGGAACCAGGACCGACGGGCCGAAGGGAAGCTTGTGCCGGGTTTGTGCCGAGGGAACGTTACGAGCCCTGACGGTCATAAGTGCCCTCCTCAGATTATAGCCATCGTGTGCCTTTTGTCCATTCAAGCGACGTTCAGCCCGTCTACCTGACCCCGACACGCCGGGCTCGATCTGTGCACGAGGATCGCTTGGCTATCTGGGTTCACATGTATTTTTAACGAATTATTACCGTGTGTAGTATTATGAGTAATTGGATGCGAATTTTCATTTGATTCGAAACGCACATGGCATATTAATTCAACCGACTAATCTAATGAAGCAGAGATGATTCCAACCGGCCAGCAACAAACAACGAGTGCAGTCAAAACAAAATTAATGAGAAAGTCCACCAAAGTGTGGTTAGGTATGTGTATAGTAAAGTAATTTCAGCGTGTAGGTTCTTCCAATTTCCGAGTCGCGGCAGAAAACTTCCGATGTTACGATTACAGTAGGACCTCGATTAACCGGCTTGATCGGGAGACAAATAGCCCGGATAAATTAAAGCTCGATGGATAATCGAGACCCGAGGGAAATAATTAAAACCTACATTATATTCCAAATAATAAATATTTTATTTTTGAAAATTTATTTCCCTTTATAATATAATCATATTTAGACGCATATTTGTTTATAATCGGGATCCGGTTAATCGAGGTTCTACTGTATTTATCAAACCTCAGTGATTTGTTGGAATGTTCAAATTACGCGCCATTCCAGAAAATTCGTGGACCTTCTTTCGTTCTAGTTCTCTTTTTGGCCGCCGAATTCAGACGTGTGTGTGCCTTGCCTCGTGTGTCTCGTGTGCGGCGTACGCGTATTTTATTTTTCTTTATATGTATCCATTATGTAAAACTAACATTATTCAAAATAAAATCTAACAGGTTATGGGCCCAGGAGACCCTGAAGACTTAAAGTCAGGTGGTACATGTGAAAAATTAAATGCGTGAATAGTGATCAAAAAAAAAAAAGTAAGGTTATTCACGTGCCACGTGTTCGACAAAAGGAATCGAAAATGAAAATTGCTAAGGTAGACCAAGCTCAGAAGTTAAATTCTACAAATTACGATACATGGAAAATCCAAATAAAGAGCATACTTCGCTACAATGGATTATGGGGGTACGTAGATGGAAGCGTTGCAAAACCTAAAGAGAACTACCAGGCATGGACTACAAACGATGAGAAAGCTCTGGATTCAATTATCCTCTGCGTACAACCTGACCAATACATCTATGTAAAAAGGGCAGAAACCTCTGCAGATGCATGGCAAGTATTGAAAGAAAAATATGAATCTAAAAGTCCAATGAGGCAATGCGTTTTGTTTAAGCAGCTGTATCGTCTAAAGAAAGCTTCAAATCAAAGCATGACACAGTTCATAAATGAATTTATGAACATAGCGGAACAACTAGAGGAGTGTGAACTAAAATTGCCAGAAAATCTATTATCTATTTGGTTGTTGAATTCATTACCTCATGAATATGAAACTTTGAGTATAGCAATTGAATCAAGAGAGCAAATGCCACCCTTGGAAGAAGTAAGAAACAAGATACTCAAAGAGGAGTCAAGACGAGCTGAGAATACAAGGGAACACGAGGGAGGCGCAGAAGAAGCTCTACTGACGAGTAGAGGTAAATCATATAAGAAAGGTACTCAGAAAAGCACTACACACAATGAACAAGGAAAGAAATTTGAAGTTAAGTGTTTTACATGTGGTAAAGTGGGACATATTGCTAGAAATTGCAGATCAAAAGCAAAATTAGGAAATAAGAGAATGACACAGGATGCATTTACAGCCACTGCTTTCAGCACTACCACACGAAGAGCAGGAGTTTGGTGCTTGGATAGCGGAGCAAGTACACATATGTGCTACGATGAGAAGAAGTTCAACAATCTGGACAACAATGACAAAACGAGAATTTATACAGCAGCAGAAGATAGCATTAATTCACAGGGACAGGGAGAAATAAACATAAATATAAAAACTCCCAAAGAAACTAAAAGTATCAAATTACAGCAAGCAATGTATGTTCCAGAATTTAAAAGCAACTTATTATCTGTGTCGAGTATTACAAGCAATGGATATTCTGTGGTGTTTTATGAGAATTATGCACTCGTGAGACGCAAAGATGGATCAACAGTAATGAAAGCAACGATGGAAGATGGCTTGTATGTGATAAAAGAACAGCAAGTGCAATCGGCTATGATCTCTCAACAGTGCAATAAGAATCTAATGAAATGGCATCAAAGAATGGGCCACTTGAATTTCGAGGATTTAAGAAAACTTAAAAAGAAAGAAATTGTAGATGGACTGAGAGACGAATTGTGTGTGAAAAATGAAAACCCAGTATGTGAAGTATGCATGAAGGCAAAAATTCATCAGCAACCTTTCAGGCAATCAACAAGAAGAGAAAACGACGTCTTAGATTTAATACATACCGATATTTGTGGGCCATTTAAAACCTGTTCGCTAGGGGGAGCGAAATACTTTGCGACCTTTATTGACGACAAAAGTAGATACATTGAGGTAGCAATTTTGAAGAGAAGGTCTGACATCTTCGAAGCATTTAAAGAATATAAAGCTCGCGTTGAAAAGCAGACAGGGCGTCAAATAAAGAAGATTCGAAGTGACAATGCCAAAGAATACCTATCTCGCGATTTCAATGAGTTTCTAAAACAAGAAGATATTCAAAGAGAATTAAGTGTGGAATACACACCGCAACAAAACGGCGTGGCTGAGCGCGCAAATCAAACGCTAGTAGAAATGGCGCGTTGTATGTTGTTACAATCTAATTTACCATACGGTTTATGGGCTGAGGCGGTGTGCGCAGCCGCATACATTAGAAATAGATGCCCAACCAAGGCGTTAAACGATGCTATTGAAATATGGACCAAAAGGAAGCCATACGTAGGATATTTTAGAACATTCGGAAGCCGAACTATTGCACTCAATAAAAATAACAGAGGAAACAAGTTCGCAGCAAGAGGAGAAGAATACATTTTAGTTGGATATTCTCACGAAGCAAAAGCTTATAGATTGTGGAAAAAGGGAACAAACCAAGTAGTGAAACGAAGAGATGTACGTTTCATAGAAGAAATTCCAGAATCAACGAACTTCGAAAAGGAGAAGCAACCAGAATCTGAACTGGAACATTTGACCTACGATATGATTGAGAACTCGAAAGATCCCATGTATGAGGACCTAGACAAGGAAGAAGAGCAGCATGAAATGATAAATGAAGACAACTATAAAGATGATCCTGAAGATTCTCAAGAAGAAGAGGAAGAAACAGCAAGAGAAGAACAGGAAATTAACCAAATGTTGGAATCTACCCCACGAAAAAGAGGTTGCGGACGACCGAAATTGGAAAGAACCGGACGGCCTGGTAGACCGCGAAAATTGTATCATAGCGCTAATATTGCAGAATGTCACGAATGCAAAGTACCGAAAACGGTTGAGGAGGCGATGCGTTCGCCAGAAAAATCGTTCTGACTAGAGGCTATGGAGTCCGAGTTCAATACTTTAAAGGGCAACAATACCTGGAATTTGGTAAGTAGACCGTTGAATAAAAAAGTTATAAAGAATAAATGGGTTTACAGGATAAAGCGAAACCAGGATGGAAGTATTCAAAAATTTAAAGCCAGGTTAGTTGCACGCGGAGACCAACAAATACCAGGGCAGGATTATGACGAGACGTTTGCGCCTGTGGCAAGATTTGAGATGTTGAGAGCGTTTTTGGCTATAAGTGCTGAAAATGAAATGTTTGTCCATCATATGGATGTCGTTTCGGCGTATACGCAGACTGAATTGTCCGATGAGATATACATGGAACAGCCAACATTATTTGTAAAGAAAGGACAAGAAGATAAAGTATGTAAGTTACAGAAATCATTGTACGGATTAAAACAGGCAGGTCGCGAATGGTATAGTAAATTAAATAAGTATATGATAAGTATTAATTTTATTAAGTCCGAAATAAATCAGTGCGTATACGTTGATAACTCAAATGGAAGTGACGTTATAATAATAATCTACGTAGACGACTTGCTAATAGCCTCTGCTGATTTTAAGAAGTTAAAAGTTGTAAAAGACTTACTAAAGAAGCAATTCGCCATGAATGATTTAGGGCCAGTATCAAATATCTTAGGCATTCGCGTTGAAAGACAAGGTCAAAAGGGAAAGATAAAGTTAAATCAAAGTTTATATATAGAAGATTTACTTGAGCGATTTAATATGAAAAATTGTAAAACTGCGAATACACCTCTAGAAGCTAATGTGAACCAACAGGTAAAAGATTTGAAACCACCAACAGATTCGGAAATCGACGAAATGAAGGAAAAACCATATCGGCAATTAGTGGGAAGTTTATTGTATTTAGCCAATACAACTAGACCAGATATAATGTTTGCGGTAAATTTTCTATGTCGTTTTTGCGAAAACTCAAGAATTATACACTGGAAAATGGCAAAGCACGTATTAAGATATCTGCGAGGAACACGTGATTACAGTATTCAGTATGAAAAGACAAATAAGTTATTACAAGCGTATGTAGATTCTGATTGGGGTGGAAATCTTGAGGATAGACATTCGAGTTCCGGATTTGTGACGTTTTTGGGTGGAGCACCGATAAGCTGGGCGACGAAAAAGCAAAAATGTGTCGCGCTTTCCACCATGGAATCGGAATACATAGCTCTCTCGGAAGTAACGAAAGAAATTGTATACTTACGAGAGTTATTGAAGCATATGAAGCAGTCCAAATTTGTTTCCAAAGAGACACAAGTATATTGCGACAATCAAAGTGCAATCGCGTTGTGTACGAATAATATACATCATGCTAGAAGTAAACACATCGACATACGATTTCATTTTTCTAGGGAGGCCCAGGAACAAGGGCATATTAAGGTTGAATATAAATCTACGAATGACATGGCAGCTGATATACTTACGAAATCACTGCCAAAACTGAAACATGTAAAATGCGTTGAATTGTTGAAACTATGTAATTGAGAGTTTAAAGCTTATTTGTAAGACATGTACCGTGCGAATATTATTATTCTGCGTCGGCCCACGAATTAGGGGGAGTGTTGGAATGTTCAAATTACGCGCCATTCCAGAAAATTCGTGGATCTTCTTTCGTTCTAGTTCTCTTTTTGGCCGCCGAATTCAGACGTGTGTGTGCCTTGCCTCGTGTGTCTCGTGTGCGGCGTGCGCGTATTTTATTTTTCTTTATATGTATCCATTATGTAAAACTAACATTATTCAAAATAAAATCTAACATGATTAAAACTGTCGGGAATACTATCGTCATTAGATACTTCATAGAACATCGATATCGATCAACTATCTTTACTAAATCTCAGATCAATTCTTAATCTTTTAATTAAATGACCTATACGATTTCGCGATAGTAAACTAACACGGGTATTCCTTAAAAGTTTTATCGGTTTGTTTGTGACTCCACGCAACTCTAAACATGAGAGGAGAATCCGTAGAGAACGGCTTTCGACGATTGACGTAGTGTGGCCAGCAAATTCCACAGTTTAAACCCCGAACGTCTGCAGTGAACCACGACAGTATTTGAACTTTGAAACCAACAACAAGCTTCGTGAATTCTGACTTTTATGTTTTCACGCGTCGTAGGCTTAATGGACATTACACAGTTTTTAATGTGACCCCATAGGAAGTAGTCGATTGGTGTTAAATCCGGCGAACGGACAGCCAGGCTACAGGACCTCCTCGACCTATCCACTTTTCATTGCAGTTTTATTTATTCGGGTTGAATTTTATTTTGAATGAATGTTTTTATATTTGTTAGTAATGGGAGTTTGTGAAAGTGTAATTGGTATTTCATTAATAATTAGAATGGTTCATAATTATGGTTCTCAAAGAATAAAGATTTTAAATTTAAAATGATAACAGAAATTTTAATATTATTGTGTATATTATTTATTTTATTTATTGATTTAGAAGTAAAATATTTATTAAAAAATTTTATTAGTTGTTTTATAATATTAATAGTTATAAAATTATTTATGAAGTATTATTTAATTTGCAATTTCCACTTGTCGTTGCATCCACATAACGTATCCACATAATTGGGGTAATACATTGTATAGGAAGTTAACATAAACATGCTCAATTAACCCTCATCCGTCCCTCATTTCGCGAACTGAATCTGTCCCTCGGTGTCAAATTGACACAGTGGTAAAATATCGACGAAATAACAAGATAGAAAGTTATTTTTCGATATTTTTGTATTCAAATGGATGCGTTAACATCTGCATCTTAGTTTTTGCACAATTTTCGCATAAAATAAAGCGATGTGTGGGACATATTGCTTGTTTGTTGCCAAATCACATCGGGCACTATGTATATTAGCATTCGGTCATTTCTCACATATGTGACACCGGGCTCGTTTTTTTGTTGGTGGAGTATGCATTATACGATTACTGCAAGACGGTACAATCACTGTTGGTATACCCTTCATTTGTACAACAAGTGCAGTCGCATTAGATCCTCGCGGTAGATGTGTGCGAAACGTAATACATATACGAATGCACCAAAGAATGTCCAATTTCAATAAAAAAAAGGCGTCGACGATATTTTTTATTTTTATTCCACGTTGCATTGAGTGAAGGAAATATTATAAAAGCATTGCATGCTGATATATCTAACATATTAGCAACAATTGCCATTGGTCATCTATTTGTTTCGCGCTTACATCTGTATGTGCCCACCATTGGGCGTATTGTACGTATTTGCGAGTACAAGTTTGAACCGGCAAGATGTAAAGGGTATAGCCGGATAAGCATGGGCCAGCATTTGAAATAAACATTTCAAATGTCTACCCCCACCGATAGGGGTGATATTGAGGTAAATTGACCCGCACTTAAATGCAATTTGCTCTAAAACGAGAAGAGATATCGACATGGGATAAACGGCAAATAAAAGATATAGATACACTCTATATTTCAGATTTTTTCACAACTTTCTGCTAATTATTTATAGTTGAAAATAATTAATTAATTTTTTGGGAATTTTTTTAACTATCTTCCCCTGGGTTGACACCTACCAAAATATTCTAAAATATTGCTATGATTCTAACCTATTATGTAAAAAAATCTCAGAAGTGTCCGTTTGGTGGAACAGTGTCAAAAAAAAATAAAGTATGCCGGCGAACGCTCGGTTTGATCAGTAACGACGCAGCGACCGAGTCTCCTTGCGGTGGCTAGTGACGGGAGCGAACGGGAAGTCGGCGATTGTACGGAAAAGTTGATACATGTAAAAATGCGACTAAATCTTCTAATACATGATTACAGTTGGAAGTCTAAACAATTATATTCTAGGAAATAGCTTACATTGAAGAAGAAAAATACGTGTAAAGCTAGTTTGTTGCTGTCAAGTAACAGAAAGAAGAAGCTTCTCACAAGTATGTTGTATGGTCACGGTGTTAGAGGTTCTGCTCGATGCTCTGGAGGGCTCCTGTTCGAATCCTCCTCAACTCAACTTTTCTTGTTTTATTCATTTTTTTATATGTATTTATAAACTAAACGATTTTTATTGTTTGCACTTCAATATTCTATAAAACAAACATAATTATTCATTGTATGAGTTCTCGCGTTTCGCTCATTTCGCGGCATGCCGCCTTTGAACATGCCGCAAAGTCAGCATATTCCTTGATCGCTAGCCGACGTTACAATGTTATCTGATCACACGCTCATTCGTTTGGTTAGACACGATCAGAATGAGTGCGGTTCCATTCATCGGCTGAATTACAATAATAAAAGAAAAAATTATTGTTGTTACGCAATCATCCCTTCGTCTTGGTACACGCGCAGGATATTATTATTTCACAGTGTTCAGAATTTGAGCGCAGAAATACAAAGCAGCATATTGCATTATAGCAAGTTTGTTTTATAGAATATTGAAGTGCAAACAATAAAAATCGTTTAGTTTATAAATACATACAAAAAAAAAAGAAAAAAACAAAAAAAGTTTAGTTGAGGAGGATTCGAACTGGAGCCCTCCAGAGCATCGAGCAGAACCACTAACACCATGACCATACAACATACTTGTGAAAAGCTTCTTCTTTCTGTTACTTGACAGCAACAAACTAGCTTTACACGTATTTTTCTTCTTCAATGTAAGCTATTTCCTAGAATATAATTGTTTAGACTTCCAACTGTAATCATGTATTAGAAGATTTAGTCGCATTTTTGCATGTATCAACTTTTCCGTACAAGCGCCGACTTCCCGTTCGCTCCCGTCACTAGCCACCGCAAGGAGACTCGGTCGCTGCGTCGTTACTGATCAAACCGAGCGTTCAATATTTTAGAATTTTTTGGTAGGTGTCAACCCAGGGGAAGATAGTTAAAAAAATTCCCAAAAAATTAATTAATTATTTTCAACTATAAATAATTAGCAAAAAGTTCTGAAAAAATCTGAAATATAGAGTGTATCTATATCTTTTATTTGCCGTTTATCTCGTGTCGATATCTTTTCTCGTTTTAGAGCAAATTGCATTTAAGTGCGGGGGAATTTACCTCGATATCACTCCTATCGGTGGGGGTAGACATTTGAAATTTTACACAATGTTTTTTTAGACATAAAACGATGTTTTAAGACAGGAATCAGGAAAATCGGAGCGGGGGGCCGCTGGCCCATGCTTATCCGGCTATACCCTTTCTAATGTAACATGAGAGTGGCCTAAGGCTTATGCATAGTACTCTACGTGTGCAGCTATAATTGAGTCGACTATTCAGTAGTTGTGTACATACATTCTTCGTTTGTCTTTTATTGTAAAGAATTTTGCGTTTAAATTCGATACATGAGGAATGAACCTGAAGAGTTGCCTCCAGTACATTTGCAGGACACGTTTTAAGGATCTTGACGAGTCGTTGAATATTCATTGATTCCGAAGAGCTGGTTGGATGCATATGTTTCAATCAAATATGTGCATAGTTGCACGGGCAGGAATTAGATTCGATCCCGTGAAATTCCACGACGGTGCTCCCTCAAAGTCAGTTCGCGTCACCGTGAAGGCTTAATTACGATATTAGTTCTACTTGCGTCATAGAAACTCGACAGTATTTCGCCGCGTGCCACTTCTGTGAAAATAATTTCTTGAACCGAAAAGGTTCCGTGTTAATATTCACGTGTATACGTGTGCAGTGAAATCCAGTTCGCTCCCTTAAGTAATACCTCTATTATTCCATTTATTCATATACCATATAATGACATTTCTTGGAAAAATGTTTCAGACAAAAGTTTCTTGTTTTATCGTATAGAACCCGAATCCGTAATAAAAAATACCATGTTCCATTTGAAACATGTAACTTCCGGTCTCAATCACGTCTTTCCGGCCGAAACCGGAAGTAAAAATATCACCATTTGATACAGCGCATCTGATTTATAAAAGAAACACTTTGAATTTTTGAAAATAACCTATTTTCTAGATTATAAATGGGTGGTACGGTGGTCTGAGACACCCTGTATATGTATAATATAATCACATATAAAACTACATACTACGTATATAATGTTCTGCGTCGCGTTTAAAAATAAATAATTGATCAAGACGGGACTTAATATCTAGATAAGAATTATTAATTAGAGTCGTAAGAAACGCTGCACTGTACATTATACCATTATAATGACAAAATTTTATTTATTTTTCAATATTTAACTATGTTCCACCAATCCGATCATCTTGAAACTTTTTTATATATGTTAGATAAGCAACAGAACATTGTTCTTGAATTTTTTGGAAGTGGTCACTCGAAGGGTTGCTTGCAATTCCCACCCCTAAAAAATCAAATGTTTTTTTTCTACCCTTAATAATTTGCTCACAATGATGAAAAAATGTATGATATGAAGGAGGTAAGTTCGAGTATTTTCGTTTTTTTTATCTGAATATCTTAATTAACAACCGAGAAAAAGATGATACTGTTAAGAGTATTTACCCTCATATCATCCTTATACGAAGGGTTAGCGACTTACAATTTTAGAGGGTTTCGTTTTCGTTTTAATGGGTTTAGTTTCAACCTAAAACCATTGTTTTCCACACAATATCAATAAAAATTGTGGGTGGGGCCGCTGGACCAATCTTAGTCTGCTTAGCTGTTTTTAAGACAGAAGACGAAAACAGTTTAAAATAGTTATTTAAGGTAAAAATACCGTTATATTATTTTTAACCTGTTGAACATACTAAGAAAGAAAATAAATGTCTATTTCACTCCGTTTGTTGCAAATCAGCAAACCATTTTTATTTTGTATAAAGATCCGCTGTCTACTCGGGATAAATAAAGTATTATTTTTTGTATTAATAGTACTAAGATTTTGCTCAATAATAAGTATCTTTAGCATTTGGAAGGAATATTCTTTTATTAGAAACTTACGGAACATGCTTTTCTGTGTAATACACTAATGATTTATTCAATGAATAACTTTACATGTATACATGTTCATATGAGTTTCGATATTTAATATTTGAGTAGTCAAGAATGCTTGTAAAGCGAACACTATTGGTATTTATTACCGTCCGATGTTTCCGGTGATTCCTGAGGAGTCTCTAAGTACAAGTTTCCTTTGCCATTTCGTGCTAGAGCGTCTTATTTTCGAGTTATTAATGAAAAACACGAAAATTAATCAGAACGTAGCGTCAGCGTCGCGCTGTTGTTGAGTCATGAACAAGAGAAAGAGCAGAAACGCTACGCTCGGCGTGGCCTGTCGCCGAGTGGGTATCAGCCGCGCTCTGATTGGTTCGTGTTTTTCATTAATACTTAACTAGGAACCAAACCGCTCCCGCACGAAATGCAAAAGGAAAATGGTGCTGTGTTCGATTGTTTTGTTTTTTAAGTATAGAGCAATTAATAGGGACACTTTATTCTCTGGAAAATATTCCCCCGCAATCCCAAATTATTGGGAGAGAGTAGTGTAGCTTATTTCCTGAATTTGTTTAACCCTTAGCACACCAATGGTGACTTTGAGGCGCCAGTGAAAAATTGTTGCATCATTATACAAAATATTGTTTACATTATTCAATATGTCGGTATCTAATCAATTACTAAACAATAACAAATCATATCCGTACAATTGAAAAAATCATAGGGAATGGAAATATCTCGGTCGGAAGATATATTTAATTTTCGAGTGAAAATATTTCCGAGTGCAAAGGGTTAAATATCGAATCGTATTGGAAAACGACAGAATATTGCTATGAAATAATAAATCATTTCATAAAAAACTAGAGGGCTATTGTTGCTCGCTCACTTCGCTCGCTCGCGAGTAGGGTTGTTTTCGCGGGTAGGACTGCTCTTACGAGAGGGTTAGTGATACGCATGTCTAGTAGGGCCTACTGCTATTAATGTTTTTTATTTGGTGTGTGACTCTCCAAGAGTCACACAAAGAACTTCCCGATTCGTTACTCCTTCGCCAACATCGCTAACATCGTTTTTTTTTTGTACTTTCATCGATATTCTCCCAAAATGTATTCTTGGGAGTAGAGATGATTAACCCATTCTTGCATTGGAATAACTTTCGATTATTCCAAGCGGTAACATTAGCATCAGTTTAAAAAAAAATAAAAAAAATATTTGTAAATCTAAAAAAAAAATTAAGAAAAAAATTTTTTATGTAATTGCGTTTGGTTCTTTGGTGGAAAATTTTCGTCCTCCCTTATAAATTGCATTGTAGAATCAACTCTTTTCGAAAAAAACTAAAAATCTAAAAAACTACTTGACCAATATGGACCAAAATCTAATCAGCTCTAAGTTACGACGGGGCACATCGATTGCATCATTCATCATCCTGATCGCGTTGTTACTTTTTCTGAAAACGTTAACGAAAAATTTGATTACATAGAAACGGCCATACGCACACACACACACACATACGAACATTTTGATAAAAATAGTCTAAAATGACTCCAATGACCATGAAACGTGAAGATCTACTAAAAAATCGATTTTCGATTTTCGGGGTAATTACAATAACTTCCCTATAAAATCGGGAAGTTAATTAATATTAGATTTCAGAAACAATAGTAATATATTATAAAGTTCTTATGGCATATTGAATTTTATCAACAAACGAGAACTCTATAAAGGATTTAAGAACAATTTTATGAATTGTTGACTTACGAAAAATAATTTATTTATATTTCCATATATAGGGTGGGGCAATAACTATGTCCACCTTGAATATCTCCGTTATTTGAAATAATATGGAAAAATGTTATCAACAAAAATTGCACGGTACAGGGGGGACATGTTGTGACAAAAACATTTTTTGCGTGGATGGAGGCATAGAGGACATTTTAAGGTCACCTTGATTTCTTTTTAATGGAAGCACATATTTTCTGTATAACGAATCGATAGACTATCGAATTCTGAGTAAAAATGTATAGACCTCCATATGTCCTAAATCGACTGGTTAACGAGATATGATCGAAATGATTTTCATTCTTCTTTGGATAATATCTCATTAACTGTTAGGTTTAGGACATATGAAGGTCAACACTTTTATACTCAGAATTTGATACTCTATCGATCTATGGTATAAAAAATAGGACAGTCCATTTAAAAAAAACAAGGTGACCTTGGAATCTCCTCTATGCCTCCACCCACGCAAAAAATGTTGTTTTCACAACATGTCCCCCCCTGTACCGTGGAATTTTTGTTGATAACATTTTTCCATATTATTGCAAATAACGGAGATATTTAAGGTGGACATAGTTATTGTCCCACCCTGTATTAACCCTAGCAGCACAAGATATTGTATACACATTCATATAATATCAAAAAGAGATTCAATCTGTTTTTAATATTCAAATATACATACAATATTTATTTTACATTAAGTACCAAATATTCTTTTTTATCCTAACTTATAAAATAGGAAGAAATATTTTTCTCATATTAAAAAGTGTGGCTTAAAAAATATTTAGCCAATATTTTTGTGCTACTAGGGAATGTTTAACTCATCAAGTCAAAGATTCAATGTTCTCCTTTTTATTTTCCAAATAATATCATGTTTTAGAATTTAGGTCAAAGACTTAAACAATCTGATTAGTAATAACATTTCACTAGAAAAATCTTAATTTCGGGGAAATGTAGTAGAGTGTGATGTTTCATCATGAAACGTGACTGTTTCTTTTCTTACTGCATTTACCTTTCCCTTGAGAAACCAAGAGTACGTTTATTATTTCTCCGCGTCGACTTTTCCAGTTTATTAAATAATTCAAAGGATGCTGAATCTTTTGCTAGCGTATTCCAGACTTTAATGCCGTAAAATCATTTCGTTGTAATGCATGCTGAGAGGCATTATAAATGCAGCGTTATTTACTGCCTGGAAAAACAGAAATGACGTAACATTTCACAAATAAGAAATCTGGGAACCTAGAACGATTATAAATGGACTGCGGGACTTCATGCACAAAATCAGGATTTGCTGCATCGATTGTGAGCAGCAGGGAACGAATAAAATTTTTACTCTTAAAAGTGGTGATACAAAAAAATGGTAAAACAGTGATCTTCAACTTTTCTTATGTGTGTAGATCAGGCATGGGCAAAAATAGCACGCGAGCTAGGGAATTCAAGGAATACCCGTGGAATATCCCCACTTCTCCCGGCCGCGCGTCTCGCTCCCCGTGGCGGCCGTAGTGCTCGATGCAACTATGGCTGCCAAGGGGATTGAGACGCGCGGCCGGGAAAAGTGGGGGTATTCCTTGAATTCCCTAGCTCGCGTGCTATTTTTGCCCATGCCTGGTGTAGATACTGTTCTAAAAGCCACTAACACATGTTTCTTATACATGCAGAAAATCCTCAGTCTGTTCGAACATATTTGTAACCATTCATTGTTATTAAATGTTCCAGATTTTATACAAATGTCTATACTCGATAAGATTAAGATGTTCCGAATGTTTCAACATCCTCGTCGTTAGACTGTGGATTTTATGCATTTGTAACAACAATAAGTAGGTCCAATTTAAAATCGTATAAAGATTAAGAGAATTTAAAAATATGAATGAGTTAAACTTCACTTTAGGAAACCATAAATTTGTAACTTTTTTCGTGTAAATCTGTAGATTTTGGCGAGAAAATATCGAAAATCCAAGTTTTAATGTTAAAAATTCACTGGTTCAAAAGTTTAAATGAAAACATTTTTGTAATCCTTACAATTATATAAAATTTGAATTAAAATTGTAATAGTTTTCGCCCAGTAAGAAGTTGGTCATACACTAAAGCATCCTGATAAACACATCTCTTTTGTACCAGAAATAGTTAAAACATGTTAGCTAAACATAGGTTTGACAATAAAAATTAACCCTTAAGTGAACTATTGGAGCCGAGACGGCTACATTAAAATTTATACTGAATAATTATTTAATGTGTAACTGTTAATAATATAATTATTTTTGAATTCAGATGAAATTTGACTATCTCCGTACGTTTCTATTTACCCTTTTGACAGAGACAAATATTAGATATAATATAATTGAATTGAACCATTTCATTTTTAAAGTATATTTTAAACTTTATATACGCATAACATTTAAACCAGTGAATTTGTAATATTTTTTAAAACTTGGTTTCTCGACATTTTCTCGCCGAAATCTACAGGGTTATATTTAAAAAAAACGTTCAAAATTGTTGGTTCCGTAACATGAAGTTCACCCTTGATCCGTGTTTTTCCTTAGTAACTCCTTATCAAACTCACGGAGAACATTTTCACAAAGGAAAACGTTGAAATTATGTAAGGAATAACCCCTTCCAAGGAAGTACAATCATTTTAGCGCACTCTGTATACTGGAATTTAGGTATTCCTGCAACAACTGTCAGATCAGATCGTTTATTTTCAACATTAAGAAGATATTATTAGTTCTGAATGTTAAGAATTCACAGGTTCAAAAGTTATGCGTGTTTAAAGTTGAGCGATTTTAAACGTTTTTGACCGGTAAGGGCACCGCGCCGCCACACAGTGGGCTCGATTCAAAAAGTGCGCGACATTTTTGAATAACTCTTAAACCACTGAAGATATTGCAATGAAATTTGTACTGAATATATAAAAAAATAAATCCCTTTCAATGATTTTTAACTTAATATATTTCACATTTGTTGAATCGTTTTTATTAATTTAAAACAGTTTTATAAATTATTTATTCTATATTGTATTTGTTGGAGATATGTATTTACAATACGCGCGCGTGTACGAGAAGCGATTGCGTTCTTCGGTCGCTGGCGGCGCATGTATCTGTCTCTCCGCGTTCGAATCGGTTGTGTTTTGTTTGTCGCATGGACATAGGAATAAGGGGACGGAACATAAACCCTTACTTTAGGCGAGGGGTGTTAAGCCATTTCCGGGGAGCGGGGAGCACGGTCACGTGGTACTCTGGTGCCCCATTAGTGATTGGTTCTAGCATATATGCGCGAAATTTGAAGATGAGACTTTTAGTTTGTTAACAATTATAAATTACGATAGAATATTTTCAATAAAATAAAGAAACAAAGTGTTTTATTTATAAATGCATGTCAAAATTAAACGGGCAAAAGTTGGAATCTATAGATATGAAAAATCGTATCTGTTTAACGCGTGTATATTGTAATTCGCGGCAGCGAGCGATACCACGCGCTCGACATTATCATCTTTCGCTAGCGCAAGATTTTGGGTAACCCGGGCTCCTGTGCGGAAGAAGTGGGGATGTGATTCACCCATGCGTATCGATCCGATCGACTTTTCGTCGTCAAGCGTCTTGTCGTAATTCGATTCCTTAAGAGTACACACCGCGAGAATTAGAACAGCGATTGTCGAAAATTAAGAGAACGTTACCCGTGTCGGTAAAAGCTTCGTAGCTCGTGCGTTTCCGTAGTAGTTTAAGTGATCCATTGTAACCAATACACTCGGTATTCAAATTAAATGTGGTGAAAGCCGTAGACCATCGGTTTGTGAAGTGAACATTGAGTACGATTTATTTGCCTAATATTCCATCGATTCCGGTTCCCGATTTTAAGCATCCACCCTATTTAAATCCGCTGGCACGGTTCTTCCTTATAATATATCTTTGGTATCTAATTTTACAAATACATAAAACATTGTTATTTAGGAATAGGAATAACTAGGAGATTATCTTTCACTTTTCTGCGCTTAAGAATGTGATTTAACGAATGTGCAACAGTATACAACCTATCACTATATAATTAAATATCGGTTAGTTTTATCATGAAATATCAAAAATGTTATAAAATGCTAATCCAATTACTTAAATATTAAATTGTACAATTGTTAATATCTATTGCACAAAAGGGATTAGGATGTATTATTAATAATTTTCGTAACAAAATTGGGTTTTGTCAATTTTATTATTTAATATATTACATTATTGCCCCTAAACAAAATTAGTTTGTTATATACATCACACATACTTTCTGAGTGGTTCATGCTTTCTTTACCATTATAAAATAATCTTATTTTTATATATTTGGCACATATATACCTAATTAAGTGGACGATGTGATTCTCGAGCATACTTTGCTCAGTTGTGTGAGTTTCCAAATTGACGAAAAGTTTTCGGCCGACAAAATGATTTAATAGCTGAACAAGTAAATATGTACTGTTAAATTGTTTCTGCATATATGCACTACCACTTTCAAGTAGTGCACGTCTAATAATTTTTTCGCATGCATTGCAAATCGTGATCACATCACTAGATGTCAAAGCGAGAATGTTCTTAGTTGCTTATAAACTGTTTGTTGACACTTATACCCCTATTCTTCCGTAACTGTCTTTCAACTATTTTGCAATTCTTCAGTCGCTAACATATGCTTTTCCCTCAATAAGTCCAGGATTCCCTTCAAAGAGCAAATTTTTGATTTCTTTCGCCGAAGGCTTTGCTGCAGATCTTTTATTTTTCTTATATAAAATTTCTTTGTGTCTTGCAGTTGTTTTTGAAGGTATTCTTTTTCCAAAGAGTTTTCCTCTTTCTTCGGTGACATACTCGTAGACTGATCCACAACTAAAAAGTATTAAAAATATAATGCATAAGAAATATTAATTTTTTAGAAAATTATTAGACATATTATATTAAATAGAATGAAATATTCCTTACAGCCACTGCATCCAGGGATGGGAGATGTTGCTTTATCTACTCTAGATGTATCCGATGCAGAAGTTGACAGCATAATTATATCATTTTGAGTATTCTTAATTGCACGTTCTAAACAAATAGAAAGATACTGTATAAATACTAATTAATTTGGGTATTCTTAATTGCACGTTCTAAACAAATAGAAAGATACTGTATAAATACTGTATAAAGCAATGCATAAGTTGAGCTGTGGATGAGCCGAGCAAAACAGATACACCATCAAAACACATATTATTTCTGACTATTCATTAAGAAATACATGAAAATCACAGCACATGTACAGCTCGTTGGCCTGTATAAATCACCCTTAACACGGAATGTATCCCCCGTGTTATGTGGGAATCCAATGTATTTCCCAATTCTGATAATAGTAACAGTATTTCATACCTATATGTGGTAGTGTATTTGTTGCAAGTATCCTTCTACCATGTACAATCTGGAAGTCATTTTCCGTAAAATGTGCGGAACAGATTCTTGCTCCATTTGGAATCAACTCTACATGTAGCTACATTATATCTGCCCAAATCGATTTTAGTCTTCCATCCTTTGGAAACCTATTACAAAATTAATTCAGTGTGTAACTTTACATCATTTGTCTCATTTTGATAATACAATATAATTTTTATCTACACAAATAGAATATTTTCCTTACCGATGTTATGAGAAGTTATTAGTATTGTTTACTTGTATTTCTCCCACAATCGGACGATGTCTCGTACGATTTGTACACGTTTTTGTGATACACAGCGGCATTGTATAATTTTTAAAAGTTATAATTCACTTCAAATTCGCGTAGCGTCTTCTAAAAGTACGAATGCGCTTGCGCGATCACAACCAATCGTTAATGGGGCACCAGAATACCACGTGACCGTCGTTCCCCGCTCCCCAAAAGTGGCTTCCCCCCCGCAGTAATATGCTCTGTCCCCTTATTCCTATGACCATGGTTTGTCGCAGTTTGTCGATCGTCTGTCGTTCAAACGGTTGCAGCGTTGAAGCACATTGTTCATTGTTCAAGTAAAATTATAAAAACCCATAGCACTAACAGTATTTAATATTTTCGCTATTTAATGCAATTAGATAAAATGTTTAAGTTTTACATTATTAAGAAAAATTTGTTAAGGCCGAAAATCTTGAAAAATTACAATTTTTACCACCTTTGATCGTTTATAATCCGTAAACCAATTATCAATTTCAATGAAATATTCAAAGCGTATATAATTTATACTTGTTGACAAAACACATGTTTTAAATTTTCGTTATTGGGCCAGCTAAAGAGTTGTAAAAATCAATTTTTAACTTCCCGATTTTATAGAGAAGTTAATGTAATGACCCCGAAAATCGAAAATCGATTTTTTAGCAGATCTTCACGTTTCATGGTCATTGCAGTCATTTTAGACTATTTTCAGCGAAATGTTCATATGTGTGTGTGTGTGTGTGTGTGTGTGTGTGTGTGTGTGTGTGTGTGTGCGTGTGCGTGTGCGTGTGCGTGTGCGTGTGCGTGTGCGTGCGCGTGCGCGTGCGCGTGTGCGTGCGTGCGTGCGTGCGTGCGTGCGTGTGTGTGTGTGTGTGTGTGTGTGTGTGTGTGCGTGCGCGTATGTCCGTTTCTATGTAATCAAATTTTTCGTTAACGTTTTCAGAAAAAGTAACAACGCGATCATAATGATGAATGATGCAATCGATGTGCCACGTCGTAACTTACAGCTGTCCATATTGGTCAAGTAGTTTTTTAGATTGTTAGTTTTTTTCGAAAAGAGTTGATTCTACAATGCAATTTATAAGGGAGGACGAAAATTTTCCACCAAAGAACCAAACGCAATTACATAAAAAATGTTTTCTTAATTAACTTTCCGATTCATAGGGAAGTTACTGTAATTTTTTTTTTAGATTTAAAAAAATTTTTTTTTTTTTAACTGATGCTAATGTTACCGCTTGGAATAATCGAAAGTTATTCCAATGCAAGAGTGAATTTATCATCTCTACTCCCAAGAATACATTTTGGGAGAATATCGATGAAAGTACAAAAAAAAACGATGTTAGCGATGTTGGCGAAGGAGTAACGAATCGGGAAGTTCTTTGTGTGACTCTTGGAGAGTCACACACCAAATAAAAAACATTAATAGCAGTAGGCCCTACTAGCCATGCGTATCACTAACCCTCTCGCAAGAGCAGTCCTACCCGCGAGCTCGCGAAGCGAGCGAGCAAAAACAACCCTACTCGTGAGCGAGCGAAGCGAGCGAGCAACAATAGCCTTCTAGTTAGTATTGTTTTTCACAATTCCGACCAAATGCATTCGGTCAACATATTTATTAGACGTCATTTACTAAACTAATTCTTCTAGTCTTACAGAGAAATTGAAGTCGTTTGGTCCATTCATATAAAAGTTATTCTGATTTAAAGTGTGTGGAATAAGTTATGCTCCTTACTGTATATGAAGTTCTAAAAATAAAATATAATTGATATATATTAACTTATTTGATGTATTATATTAAATAATATGAACAGAAAACGTATATAACTGAAAATAATTTCGGAATCACTGTACTGCACAGCCTGATAGTTCTGCTCTGACTGACAATAATTCTGTTTCAATGCACAATTTGCGTCGACAAAACAAAACATAAAGATTTGAAGATCGATGCGCGTAAACAATTACAATGTAACTTATACACTGTCGAAAAGAATTCGTCAAACTCAACGTCGCACAGTGGGGTATTTGGCCCGAAAAAGTGGAAAAAATTCAATTTCTAAATTTTTGCTTATGGCATAAAATTTTTGTTGTTCGTTGTAGTTAAAGGTCTGAAGAATAAGGCTGCAATATTATTTTTTCTATTTGTACACCCGTGAAGTAGTAAACTTCATCGAAAGTCGAGAGATTTTAAGGCGCGCTTGGCGTTCTTAAACAGTCTCTAAGACAGCGTCTGTTCATTGGCGATTTTCATGTGTTTGAAGGGAAATTCTGTAAATTCTTGTATTACAAAAGTTGTTCAGGTAGGTATACAGAGCACTTTCGCATAGATTTTATTTTGTTATCATCTAAATTAGTATAGTTATTAATATTTGAATATTACCAATCATTTTGTAAGCTTTTTAAAAATTACAAAACTTTATTGACAATTTTGTTATAGTATAAAGCCGTATTGAGTGCTCTGTTTGGTGTCATTACATTCGGTAAAGATTCGTGATTATAAGCCACCATGTTTGATTCCGAATATGTCCGAATTCAAATTTTATAGCCTATTTAGAATTAAGTGTTTAGCAGCGTTTCGCGTACGCGTACGTTCGGCTACGCTTGGCCTCAAATGAAGAAGAAACATTATCCGAGGAAGAAATTTCTTATGTATTTCCCGATGAAAATTAATGGTAATCATTTTAAAATATTCTTATAATATACCGGGTGAGTCATTTAACGTGAAACAGACGTATATCTGGGAAATGAAGCTATTTTGGAGAAAAATGTTTCAGACAAAAGTTGTATGGTTTAGAGGGGGGCATAAAATGGTTTCATTGATTTGACCTTGGATAGTCGTTTGAAAATCACGTGAAGGTCATCTTCCATTTTTTAAATAGAACTCCCTATTTTTTGTTGCATATTCTTGTAGCTTGTTTTGACAGCTTTCCAAAACATTATATTAAAATATTTTTTTCTTAAATATTTTTCAAGTTATAATAGTGCAAATATTCCACTATCGTCTTGCTTTTTCAGGGGTTCTCGATAATCTGAGGAAAAAATGTTTCGAACAAAAGAGGAACAGTATACAGACGTCTACGAATTTCAATATATAAAAGTTAAAAAAAATTTTTTTTTTCAAATAATTGAGGTAAATTTGATTTTTCAAATACTAAAATGTATTTTGGATTTCATAATGTTGTAGCTGATCTTAAGGCGAATCCAACGATATATAATATTATAACCTTGAGTCTATAAATAACGCTACAATAGTTTTTTCCACTTTTTCAGGCCAAATACCCCACTGTGCGTCGTCAAAATATCAGAGATGAAAGACTGACTTATTTACTGCAAAATATAAATTAATATTAAATAAAAATATAATATAAATATAAATATTCAACACAGTTCTGTCAGACTTTCAGAGGCTGCGTACTTGACGAATTCAGCGCGTAGCGCTCGTCCGAGCGCGGACAAGATAAGGCGACGCAGATGTCTTCAGGCAATAATATTTTGAAAAAGGACTCGAACAAGGAAATCATTTTTGTCACATTATATAGAGGAAGGTTCACTGAAAAGATCCTTACTTGTTAAAAAGTTCGCCCTCCTAGGACCTGAAAGATAGCGCATGTCAAAGATACAAATTTTTAACGATTATTTTAATTTTGCTCAGTATCTTTTTTAAATATGTTATATATCATAATTGTCAATGAGAAGTATGATTTCTTATCAATAAAGTGTGCATTTGATGTAGAAAAAAATTCAGGACAAGAAGTTTATCACAGTTATCAGGACACAATATCACAGATATTACCACCTCAATTTTCGTAATTATTATTATTCGTAGCGAAGAATGTTTTTTGTAGGTGGACGCGTAGAAGAGAACGAAGGTCATCAAGATAGGAAGGTCATCAGTATTTTTTTGAATTCATATGTTTTTTCCTGCACCAATCGATGAAGCTTCATATTCTCTACAAAAAGGTATTAACCTATTAATATCGAAAAACTTAAGGAGATATTTTTTAATTTTAGTGTTGTTATGAAATCACGTCTCTCTTGATAATGTTACGAATTCAAATACAATTCAAACAATGTGGCTCCAACAGAATGGTTGTCCCGCGCGTCATGAAAGAATAACAAGATATGCATTGAATCAATTAGTACTTTTCCGAATCGTTGGAATTGCTGATATGAAAGATCATATCATCACTGAATGCAATAACATACCACCAGTTTTATTACATAATGTAAAACTATCATTACTTTCTCGATTCAGAAAATGTCGTGATGTAAACGGTCGCCACATTGAACCTTTTCTGTGACTAAAATCATTATAACATTATTAAGAGAGTCGTGATGTCATAACAACACTAAAATTAAAATATCTCTTCAAGTAATGGTTTTTCGATATTAATACTTTTTTTGTACAGAATATGAAGCTTCCTCGATTGGTGCACGAAAAAACATACGATACCATTTAAAAAAAATACTGATGACCTTCATATCTCTTCTACACGTCCACCTACAAAAAACACACAACACTAGAGTATGCATCTCTCGAAACCATTCAATGGTATGCAGGGTGTCCCAAAATTCCTGCACATCCCGGAAATGGGAGGTTCCTGAGACCATTTGAAGCGACATTTTCCTTTGCAAAAATAGCCGCCGCGGCTTTGTTTAGAAGTTATTAACGAAACCAACGGACCAATCAGAGCGCGACCTAGACGCGAGTTGGCACAGTCGGCCAATAAACAGCTGGCACGCCGGGCCGCTGTTTAAGAAAAGAAATACTCACCGTTTATATTATGTTTTAAGTCAAAATGGTTCTAGAACAATTTTGTTTTGTTTTTCAAATATAATAAGTTTAAGTATAATGAATAAATATCAAATGATTTGAAAATAGAATTGAATGGTTAAATTTGAAAGAATATATCTTTATTAATGAATTACATTTTACAATTTACAACTACAATTTACACACTGCCGTGTTGTACAGTTCTACAGAAAACGGACACGAACTTATGCAATCATCTAATATTATTTCTACCGAAAACCACACCACTCTCTTCACACATAACCTAACAATTACGTTCTTAAACAACACGTGAAGCTGGCTGCACTACTACTACTGGTGGAACGTTGGGAAAACATTCTTTATGGACACGCGTTATATCGAGAAACCTCAACAAGTAATATCGTCTGTAATTCTATTGTTCCGTGTTCCTTTGTTGGACAATGAAAGTTCTCCATAGTTCATTGTTATGAAAATCTTATGAAAATGCCTGAAGGATACCCTAAAAAAATAGATTTTCGGATTAGTCCGACAATGGTTTCCTTGCAGTTTCATAGGAAGTCTTCTTACCGTTTTATGTGCTCGTAATTTGAGTGTGCTAAGTCAGACTTAGTTGGTTTTATGATTCCTCCGCAATTATATAGCACACTGGCGTGCTGTTTATTCCTTTATGGCCCACCCAATTCTGCTGCTGTTTCTACTTGGCCTGTATGAATAATTAATCTGACAGAAACCTAATTGTTCTTGGTCGTCAATTAATTATAAGAAGCTTGTATACGTCTGTGTCTGAAATATGACCGGAATTTTAGTTTTGCGTTGACTGTGACGACATGTCAAATACATACATACTAAACATATAAAAACAATGTAATACCTATGTAATGTAAGTTACATGTAACAATACTGTACATGCTAAATAAACTAGTCGGTTTAAAGCAATAATCTTCTAATCTAATCTAATCTAATACATAGTGTTTAGTGTGTAAGATATTAGTGCGTTAGTATTTTATATATGCATATATATTGCATATACATATAGTATGACGTCTAATAAATAAGTTGAAAAAAGCATTTGGTCGGAATTGTAAAAAAAATACTAAAAATTGATTTTACAACTTTTTTAGCTGGCCCGATAACGAAAATTTAAAAAATATGTTTTGTCAAGTGGTATAAATTATATACGCTCTGAAAATTTCATTGAAATTGGTTAATTGGTTTACGAATTATAAACGATCAAACGTGGTAAAAATTGCAATTTTTCAAGATTTTCGGCCTTAACAAATTTTTCTCAATAATGTAAAACTTAAACATTTTATCTATTTGCATTAAATAGCGAAAATATTAAATACATTATAGAATAAATAATTTATAAAACTGTTTTAAATTAATAAAAACGGTGAAACAAATGTGAAATATATTAAGTTAAAATCATTGAGAAGGAATTATTTTTTTATATATTCAGTTCAAATTTCATTGCAATATCTTCAGTGGTTTAAGAGTTAACACTGCAAATTGCTCAACTTTAAGCAAACATAGCTCCTGAACCATTGATCCTACAGGATCGAAACTTCGATCTGCAGCCGCCGCGGATACACATCTACTGGATTACATATCAAATACATAATAATTTATGGGAGAAAGGCACAAATTTTGAGTCCGGCAAAGTAAAGAGCAGCTTTAAATAGCCTTAAAAATCTCGAAGCGTGTCGTAAAAATATTCCACGACCGTTCGGATCAAATCTTGTTTCTATGGCTGTCAGCAAATCGTGCTCGCGAGTAGCAGGAGATATAAGTATCGTTGGGATATAGCACGTGTAAAACATGGGCACGTTACGTAAAATGATAATGGACACCTGTAAAATCGTATAGAATCTTTGGCTTTACCGAGCTAGCTCGTGAAACATTGATCTCGAGAGTCTTTGAGAAACGGTAAGAGAAGAACGAGGCGCCGACCTTAGATATCATCGTCAATGAAAGCTGTACACGTCACTGGGAACCCGATAGGATCGTCGTGACGCGACGCATAACACACTTCTTAGCTTTTTGGATAAGAACCACTGGTTTCTACCTTCAATTCACTACAATGATGAAAAAGAATCGCCACCCAACGCGGCCGAGTTGCTCGTCGAAAATCTTTTCGGTGAACAACTCTCGAATATCAGGTCCGTAGATCTTCTTTCAAACCTTCACTTTATCTCGTGTGTGCCAAAAAACAGGTGACCCGAAACTGGCCAAAGTTTCTTTCACATACCAAACATAATATTTCTAATGCGTTTCTACTAGGAGCTCCATATGAAATGTTATAAGCTATTTCCTCCAAAATTATTATAGAAACTATCGATACATTTTCGTTTAAAATTGAGTAGGTCGTCAAAGACAGCGGCTGTAAAGAGATTTTATGTTAGGTTCAAATTTAGTTAGCTAGATTTAGTTAGTTAAAAATTTCAGTCTCAAGTTTCCCCGTTGTGTTATATCCAGCCGATTTCTTATTTTTTATTTTAACATCAAATCATTTATGGCACTAATTCCACATTCAGCTATATATGAAGATGGAAACGGTGACAATATTTGATTTCGGTTTCTTCACAAAGCCATGCCATTGCTCCTTTTAAATATGTTTCTTCTATCGATCGTATTTGCTGTTAATAAATGTTAAATGCTTTCAGCGCAACGGTTCGATCGTTTACTACTAATTATGAAGCAATTTTGCTAATTATCAAACAAAATCAACGTTTCGATCCTAGTTTGGATCCTTTTCAAGATTTATTTGAATCGCGTCTGTAAAGTAAATATGTTATAATAATTTCAAAAACTATTAAATGATTAAATATAAGGAATATTGTTCATTAAAACTCAATCACTTGCTTTGGGGAAATTAAATTTATAATAATTGTGTGGCAGGTGTGTTACGTGCGTCGGACATGCTTGTTGTCAAGACACTGATATAAGAACGTATTGAAAATAATCTAGGTTATATCTATCGATATAAGGCGGTCAATTTGAAAGGTCATAGTATGTTCTTAAATCCACTCTTACGAATATACCTGGATGGTAAATCGTTATTAACGTTCAACTTTTATTGGAATCAGTTTCATACAGTCTATTGTATGGGAGAAGGAGAGGAGATGGGATGGGAGAGGAATTCTCTTCTAATCTTTCCATTACAAAATTTGCAACAACTGGGGAAATTGGAGATCCCATGACTGTTCCAAATACTTGTTTGTAGTAAACACCATTAAAAATGAACACATTGGCTTCCAATACAAACTTAACAGCATGACGAGATTCGTCATGTTGTATGTTAGTATGTTGTTTTATTTTGTTCCAACGACAGTGTAGTACCTGTAAAGCTAAATCAATTGGTACGTTTGTAAATAAAGATGTTACATTAAGGGATACTAACATTGATGAATCATCTGGAATTTCAATTGTTTTAATTTCTTTGACGAATTGCCAGCTATCTACTGTATGATAAGGGGATTTCCCTATTATTTTGGACAAAATGTTAGCGAGAAATTTAGACAGTTTATTACTTTATTTAGCTCCTTTTATTTGAAATAAAGTTTTAACTGACTCATCATTTTGCATTCCTGCGAGTTCTTCTTGATACTGCATATTTGAAATATCAAACAAATCGACTAACTAAATTTGGGGTTATGTTCGCGGCGCACCGGTTCGATCAATTATACAGCTAAATAGCAATTTTTGTAGACATTTATCAAACGTTAGATTCGGATTTGAATCATGACGTCGTGAGACACGTTTGCTATAGAGAACGTGTCTCACGACGTAATGATTCAAATCCGAATCGAACGTTTGATAAATGTCTACAAAAATTGCTATTTAGCTGTATAATTGATCGAACCGGTGCGCCGCGAACATAACTTTATTTAAAAAAATGTACGATCGAGAATAATTTCTTATTTATAATTCCACTAACATTGATTATATCATCCGAGTTGGAAAATCAATTTTTTTCATTCAGAAAATCTTTCTTTTAGGTCGTTATTTTGACTCGTGATGAAGATTCTGAACAGATTCTGATAAAAATGTATGCTAATAATTTCCTTTAACATTAAACCTACCGAGCCTTAAACGTAACTAGTAAATACTGCCTTATAAAAGTAACAAGATTGATTCTATTCAGACTTTGTGCGGCTCCTATTGTAATACATGGTCCAATAAAGATATCTACACCATCATTTCTCATGAAACCATTTTTATCATATTGTATCATATTGCAGTAATTGTACAATAAAAAATCTGGAACCGGTCATTTTGACCGGTGGCGTAGGTTTAGTGTTAAACCGAAATCAAATTCTATGTTGGTTTTGTTAATATACAGCTATTGGAGAACATATAGGCATACAATTTATTTCAATTTTCTTCTTTTTTAGGAAATTACGATCTACGAAAAGGTTAAAGTCACTGAAACCGTAAAATAAATCGTAGGGCAAGGGGTTAAATCAGCTGATAGAATTTTCAAATGATCAAAAATGAGAAGTACATACAGGGTGAGTCTCGTAACGTGACAATCTCAAGTAACTTGTAAGTTATTTGTTGTACAAAAAAAATGTTCAAACAAATGCATGGTTCCTAGGGGGACATACAGTGCTGCAATCAGATTTTTGTTACTTCGATTTTTTATCAAGATATAGTGGTCACCTTCAGGACCTTTGGACTCGGATGAAGCACAAAATTCTGCGTAAAAACGTATTGAACTTCATATATCATAAATCTAATAGTTCACGAGATATGATCGATATAATTTCCCCTATGTATAATAGCTACATATTACCTGGAAGATAGTAGGTGCTGGAACTGATACTCTCAATTTGAATAAGTACATACGGGAAATTATATCGATGATATCTCGTTAACTATTAGATTTATGATATATGAAGATCAATACTTTCTTACGTAGAATTGTGTGCTTCATCCGAGTTCAATCAAAAATATTAATTCTATTTAATAAACTGAAGGTGACCTCTATATCTTGATAAAAAATCGAAGTAACAAAAATGTGATTGCAGCACTGTATGTCCCCCTAGGAACCATGCAACATTTGTTTGAACATTTTTTTTGTACAACAAATAGCTTACAAGTTATTTGAGATCGTCACGTTACGAGACTCACCCTGTATAACTGTAGATAAAGAATTTTCAGATGGTCGAATTGCCCCACGTTGGGAAACACTGTTCTAGATATTAATGCAAATGTTGAAACGATGACGATGCTAAACTCCACTTGACGTATCATAATTATGTTTGCATTCTGAAGTGCCCATAGAAAGTATGCAACGAATAAGAAAATTATTTCGATTCAGGATTGCGATGTTGTCTCAACGTTTCTATATTTAAACAGTCACGACGTTTCCCAAAGAAATGCGATTCGTAACGCGGTCAAAGGGCTAACTAAAATTACAACTCACGTTGGCAGGAAGCAAATAAGAAGCTTAATTACCGAACGACGACGACAACGACGGAGGGAAAAACCATTGCGTTGAAAATTCATGAGATCGATGCGCGTGAAAATAGAGACTGGTCACGCGACAATGCGTTCAGGGAAGTCACGTGCGAGCCAGTTTTGAATGAGGTCCGTGGGAACGTGTCGTTACGCACGGGGCGTGTTCCACCTTTCTGGGCTCGTCCTGTTAAATATTTCAGTAGACATTGCACGACACGCCCGCGTTTCACGTATCAGAGACCAGCGAAGGCTTCCCTGGCAACGCAAATTGTGCCCCAAGGGTATCGTCAAGGCACAAAATTGGAGAGCACCGCGAAGATTGGTCTTCATCTTGGGCGAGATGTATTTAGCACAGTCAGCTATAATTTTGCCTGGGCTTATTATTATCTTAAGAAGAAAACGGCAGCCGTGTAGAAGCAATTAGTGGTTTCATCCCCGGCCAACGTTTCAGTTTAGATCGTGAAAATGATTCGGTCGGAGATTACTGGACTGTTAGAATAGATCCTCAAAATGCCAACGCAGATTTACTTTTTCAAATGGGTAGACCCGTTTTTTAGGATTGCAACGATGCGAGATGCGCCTTCTCATTTCTCGATAATGCAAAGATGAAGTTTTTCAGTAGCCAAAAGCAGTAGTCAAAAGTCCTATTTTACCACGTTTTTATTAGCTCGCTTTCTTGCCTGTCTGTTTGTCTGTTTGTTCGGTACAAATTTTGCAATTGATTTTAAACTAACTTCCCGATGAGCTGGAGACTTGAAATTTTAAACATAGCTCAGAACTAGACGACAATGCAATATTTAAAAAAAATTTTTTAAAAAAGCCTATGCGATTAGGAGATATAAATTATTAATAAATTGAACCGCTGCCAACCCCCCCCCCCACCGCCGCGTGACGTAGTATGTCTTTGCGTTCACCGTCCCCACTCTACTACGTGTTCCCACTCTGACTCATCCACACTTCACTGACCCGCTTCGCACCGAAGGAGCTCAGTGTGCGTTCGAGCTCCGTGCGGTGTTTACAAAGTTACTACGTATTAGTATACTATAATGTTTGTTTACCAAGCGAAAGAACAGTTACACCGAGATTCTCCGTCGAACCTTTATCTTTGACATTTTACCACGGCGTTTGTTTTCGATGTGACGCGTCGCAATACCGTCTGAAAACTACAAGTCTCTGTCATAATTTCATCAACATGTTCAAAATCGATTGTAAAATTTCACACATACAAGACTAAAAAGCAGAAAATAATTATTTAAATAAAAATAAATTTTTTAAAAGTACCACGTTTTTAAAACAGACTAAAAAGTATAAAATAAAATTTTAAAAAACGCCACGTTTAAAAAACGGACTGAAAAGTATAAAATCATTTTTTCTAGCCCCATACAGATTCCTAACCCCTGAAAATTTGTGATTGCGAATTTTTAATAGCTATGAAAATACTTGTAACATTTAAAACGAAAAACGTGGGGCACAAGATAATACATAGTAAGGAGCGTAGAGAGTAGCTGTCGCTGAGAAATCTCGTAAAACACTTCATATCATTTACAGTGCAATAAAGTTGTTAGTGATTTAGGTGTACATGCATCAATTATCTATTGCATGCGCCCCACGTTTTTCGTTTTAAATGTTACAAGTATTTTCATAGCTATTAAAAATTGACAATCACAAATTTTCAGGACTATTTTACACTTTTTAGTCCGTTTTTTAATCGTGGTGTTTTTTAAAAATTTATTTTATACTTTTGAATATAATTTAAAAATTTATTTACGTTTACGAGGCGTAGTCTGCATTATTCGGCAGCATGTAGCTGTCGCAGCTTTATGAAAATACAGTAAGGTAGCGTTATTTCTCAGCAACCGTCTATCCAGAATTCGTCAAATGCCTACCCCCTCAATTAAGGGGCAACGCGGCAGGGCCGCGGAGCTCGAGCTGCCGCGGTCTCCGAGTAGTGTAAATATGCCGCGTAATCTGATCTCGGCTCAGGTATATCGGTGTGAACCACTACTAATCCAATTATAAAACTTCTTTATTTTTCATTATTTTCTATGGGACCATTCACCAACTTATTTTTGGCATTTTTCTGATTAAAATGACACTAAACACGGTATAATTTCAACTGTATTTAGTGGTTTAATTGACGACGAAAGTTTCTGACGCAAGCAAGAAGGACAACGCGATCCGTGTTTACATGCTGTCCTTTTCTACGTTCGGCTTCCTTTGTACTTTCGGCGCGGTTGGCGCGGTAGGCCTCGTACAGTCTAGAACATTTCGACGAACTGCGCCGCGAACCGCGCATTTCGACGAACATTTCGACGAACGGTGCCACGAACGCCGCCGCGCGCATTTCGGCGTGCACGATTGCGGACGGGTGGCACTACAAATCTGTTTGCAGGAAGATAGCATATCCTAAATATTCATAATAAATGTCAAGAAATAGACAGAAATTTATAAACAAAGACGTCGGTGATTTAAATTATCTGAAAAAATTACATTTCTACTTCATAATTTGTCTCAAATTATTAAAGAGGCCCTTGCTATGAAAACATTGCATTTTTCTCCCGGATATTTTACGGGAATTCTGAACATTTTCGGGAATCTCGCACACCCCTGCAGAAATCCCGAAAAAATTCACGGGAAACCCGAACACCACCGGGAATCCCGAATATTCTCGGGAAAAACTCAGGATTTTTTGGATTCCGTCCCGACATGATACGAGGCTTCCCATCCCGTTCCCGGCATCGGGATTCGGGAATTCCCGAGTTTTTAGCGGGGTTGCCACCAACTTTTTCTATAAGAACCCTATATCTCTCGATATTTAAGAAAATGTATGTCTCTTGACAGTAGCAGCATCGTCACGCAGCCCAATACTTCTCGCGGCTCCGCTACATGCTGCTGAATAATGCAAATTACGCCTCGAAAACGCAAAAGTAAGCCAAATAGGGATATACCCCAGCTAGATTGATCTTTTATTTAGCGATTTTTTATCTTTTATTGTATTTGTTTAAAACAATTGTAATGACTCAGCTGAACGACACGTCGTTTATCCGAATCCCGATGCCGGGAATGGGATGGGAAGCCTCGTATCATGTCGGGACTGGATCCCAAAAATCCTGAGTTTTTCCCGAGAATATTCGGGATTCCCGGTGGTGTTCGGGTTTTCCGTGAATTTTTTCGGAATTTCTGCAGGGGTGTGCGAGATTCTCGAAAATGTTCGGAATTCCCGTAAAATATCCGGGATTTCCGATAATATTTCCCGAATAATTTTCGGAATTCCGAAATTCTCGGGATTCCGTCCAGATCCCAAGAAAAATGCACTCAGCGTCGCGCGTCGTTTAACGAGCACAGCCGCTAAGCTGAGTCGCCAGAAAGTGACCAAACCAGCACTTAAGGGGAATATCAGGTTCCCTCTCTCTGGTCATCAGAGAGGGGGTACATCATCTCACCGTGACTCCCCTCATCTAACGACACTGCCACTAAGTGACATGCTTTACATATACAGTAATTCTTCAATCCGAGTCCTGGGTCGCCTATCTAACCGTAGTCCAGTGCCTACTCACTCCACTGCCGGCCAACGCTGCGCCGCGCCGTAGGGCGGCGATAATTGATCTCGGCTCGGGTATATCGGTGTGAACACCACACATTGACTCGACTGAATCGAAGTCTCAAACTTCTTAATTTTAATGATGGGTTTATGGGACTTTAACCAGCTTATTCCTGGCGTTTCTCTGATTAAAATGGTATCAAAAACGATATAATTGGGCCAATATTTAGTGGTTTAATCGACGATGAAAGTTTCAAACGCAACGAAGAAGAGCGCATTGGAAAGAAAGAGACGCGAACAGTAGCCGCCGTCGGCACAGTTCAAAGGCCTGAGTTCAAAGCCTGTTTATACGATACGGCGCGGCGCAGCGAACGCCCGTTCTAGTGGTAGAGCGCCAATATCGTCAGCTCATGTCGGGCGAAGATATTTTGCTTTCTGATTCGGTAAAAACGTCGACGTTTCAAACTTAAAAGAGTGGTTTCTCAAGATAAAAGTCTGCTCTATCGCGTAGTATAGTTCAATTTTTTGCTGGACCCTTATTTTTTGAGATAAATTCAAAAATATCGTCAAAAATTGTTTAAAGATGTTTAAACAATCATAATGTATTAATATTGGATATCACTGTATTCGGGAAAGTCTAAGGAATCCTTTGCTGTAAAGATCAATTCAATATCTTTTATAATAACATCACAATATTTGTTCAAAGTTGAAAAATATGTCATTTTTTCAAACTCAAATTTCTCAAAAACTGTGCGTCTAGGAGAAAAATTAAGGACTGATTCGGAATCAGCGCGGAAAACTCTATAAGAATTGCATAGTGAGAATCGAAATCCTTTTTGGCTGTTGGACAGTGTAATTTTAAACTTACATGATGGTAAACCGACTTATGCTGACTTTCCTAGTAAAATGTTGTTAACTATGTATCTGTTCTAAATAAAAAATGCAATACTCAATGGTTTGTCAACGTTGCTCTTTTAATATTTCACTCCAGAAAATAACCATCAAGATTTTACTTATGGGTTCACTACAAAGAAGACACACAAGACACACAATTAGATTTTCTATTATTTTTTAATTACAAAGTTTAGAACACCTCCCTTACAGTTCGAATTGGTGATTTGAGGCTCTCCAGACTTGCACTGGCATGCTTCATTAAGGCTCCTGGGTGATAGCCGCGGAGTGTAGTAAACCTCGGCACAATAAAATGTTACAGTTTATTTATTACTAGCTAAGCCTCACGTAACAACAGAACATCACATTAACGTACGTCAGAGATACTTTTCGATACAATTGAATTCTTGCCCAAATACAAAGGCGGCTGCTCTTTTCCTTGCGTAACCAGAAATTTTTTCCTTTCTCCTTTAACTTTTTGCCTTTTTCCTATATTATAAAGTAGATTTGGACGAGAAGATGCGAGAAATCCAAGTTTAGATCCTGGAGGGTCAATGGTTCGAATGTTATAAATGTTTAAAGTTGAACCATATTGATTATTACTTCTGCCATATACCTGCGTATTACCTGTGAACATACTGATATATTGTCACTATAATTGATTTAGTCAACAAGTTGGCCGCTAAAATGCAATATACCCGGATATATTCCATTCTTCCAGTACTTATCAATGAAACGTTGAGTGTTTAATTAATTTGCAAAATTGCTGTGTTTCATCATTGATCGAACCTGTGCACCGATATCATCACAATTTGAGTATTTACTTGTCAACTACTCGAGTATCCAACAATTGGATAGTGATAGTTACAGAATGCACCTGACAATGAGTTGTTATATTGTAGAAATGGGCGAAACAGGGCGTGTGGACGGAATGGGAATACAATGCTATAATTTCAGTGGAAACGGTTAGCGCTCTGATGAAGTGTAAATATTTTCTGTTGTATGTCGAGATATACGATGTGGATCACGAAATGGAAGGTCCCGAGATCATTTGAAGCAACATTTTCCTTTGCAAAAATGGCGTCCGCGGCTTTGTTAAGAGGTTATTTTTATAAGGCGCGGCCGCCATTTCTGCAAAGGAAAATGTTGCTTCAAATGATCTCAGGAACCTCCCATTTCCGGATGTTGAAGGAATTTTGAGACACCCTGTATATAGAATGTAAACAAATGAAAACAATGCAGTAGGTACGGTAAACTCGTAGCCAGCGATCCTTTAATAAACCATTTGTTCAAATTTTCCATAACGATTTTTTCTGTTGTTTTTACAGGACTCTGCCAGAATACAGACTGACAACGAAGGAAAAGTGAGTACATAGTTCATTCCAATCACTTTTTATTTATCTTTAGATGCGCTCTACATATACGCGACCAGCTTGATTAAGTAACACACAGTATATATAGTCAGACAAGAGCAAGCGAGCGAAGTATGATATTATACTGTATTACGACTTACGACTTACTTGAAATATTTACTTATGACTTTTACACATAAAATAACTCTTTTGGAAGGATTAAGTAATAATATTTCGGCGATTATACAGAAAAGGGTACACCTTACCGATTTTAATGACCTTGAAATATGTTGTCAAGGTCATCATTCTGAACAACTTTTTCATATACAGGGTGTCCCAAAATTCGTGAACTTCCCGAAAGGGGGTGGTTCCTGAGACCATTCCAAGCGACATTTTCCTTTGCAAACATGTTATCCGCGGCTTTGTTTAGGAGTTATTAACGAAAAACGGAACAATCAGAGCGCGACCTAGACGCGAGTTGGCACAGTCGGCCAATAGACAGTTGGCGCGCCGGGCCGACTGTGCCAACTTGCGTCTAGGTCGCGCTCTGATTGTTCCCTGTTTTTCGTTAATAACTCCTAAACAAAGCCGCGGATAACATGTTTGCAAAGGAAAATGCCGCTTGAAATGGTCTCAGGAACCACCCCCTTTCGGGAAGTTCACGAATTTTGGGACACCCCGTACACAGTCTTCTCTCGCATAGCAACGTCATTGCAACGTCGCACAGTGAGCTGTATGCCCGATTTCAGCGGCCACAGCTAGTTCAAAATTCGCTCAATATTGAAACTGCTGTAACTTTGCTAAAATTAATCCAAATTTGATGAAAAAACAACCATTTTAGAACTTGAGATTTCTACTTTTTATACTGTATACGGTTTTTGCTGAAACGGATATTTTGATTGCAAAATTTGTCCATAATGAGAAGCGTATTAGATTGTACAGTTTGTAGCTATTTTTCAATCAA
The DNA here is from genome assembly GCA_933228785.1 of Lasioglossum pauxillum. Taxonomy (NCBI): domain Eukaryota; kingdom Metazoa; phylum Arthropoda; class Insecta; order Hymenoptera; family Halictidae; genus Lasioglossum; species Lasioglossum pauxillum. The sequence goes on from OW121700.1 coordinate 28,357,639, forward strand.
GTACTACGGATTATAATAAATATTTTAACGTTATTCGTCTATTTTATGTACACTATCGAAAAATATAATCATTTACAATTAAAATATCTTTTTAAAATAGCTATTACAAAGAATAATCTTCGTTATTTATAATAGCATGGAAAAATTTTATGAACAAAATTTGCATGATTCAGAGGGGGACATGTGGCACAAACATTTTCGGCGTGGGTGGAGGCATTTCAGAGATTTCAAGGTCGCCTTGATTTCTTTAAACAGAATGTCCTTTTTTATACCATAGATCGATAGAGTATCAAATTCTGAATAAAACAGTGTTGACCTTCGTATGTCCTAAACCTAATAGTTAACGAGATATTATCAAAAGAAAAAGAATTATTTCGATAATATCTCGTTAACTATTAGATTTAAGACATGTGGAGGTCAATACATTTTTACTCAGAATTCAATAGTCTATCGATTCGTGATACGAAAAGAATGTCTTTCGATTAAAAATAATTATTTAAATAAAAATAAATTTTTTAAAAATACCACGTTATTATAACGGACTAAAAAGTATAAAATAAAATTTTTAAAACGCCACGTTTAAAAACGGACTAAAAAGTATAAAATAATTTTTTCTAGCCCCATACAGATTCCTAACCCCGTACAGATAGTCCTGAAAATTTGTGATTGTGAATTTTTAGTAGCTATGAAAATACTTGTAAGATTTAAAACGAAAAACGTGGGGCGCAAGATAATACATAGTAAGGAGTGTAAAGAGTAGCTGTCGTTGAGAAAACTCGCACAACAGTTCATATAATTTACAGTGCAATAAAATTGTTAGTGATTTAGGTGTTCATGCATTAATTATCTATTGCATGCGCCCCACGTTTTTCGTTTTAAATCTTACAAGTATTTTCATAGCTATTAAAAATTCACAATCACAAATTTTCAGGACTATCTGTACGGGGTTAGAAATCTGTATGGGGCTAGAAAAAATTATTTTATACTTTTTAGGCCGTTTTTTAAACGTGGTGTTTTTTAAAAATTTGTTTTATAATTTTTAGTCCGTTTTAAAAACGTGGTATTTTTAAAAAATTTATTTTTATTTAAATAATTATTTTCTGCTTTTTAGTCTTGTATGTGTGAAATTTTACAATCGATTTTGAACATTTTGATGAGATTATAACAGAGACATGTAGTAAATTTCAGACGGTATTGCGACGCGTCATATCGAAAACGAACGCCGCGCCGTGGTAAAATTTTAAAGATAAAGGTTCGACGGAGAATTTCGATGTAACGGTTCTTTCGCTTGGTAAACAAACATTGTAATAGTATAAATAATACGTAGTAACTTTGTAAACACCGCACGCAGCTCAAACGCACACTGACGCACACTGAGCTCCTTCGGTGCGAAGCGGGTCAGTGGAGTGGGGATGAGTCAGAGTGGGAGCACGTAGTAGAGTGGGGACGCTGACCGCGAAGACGTACTACGTCACGCGGCGGGGGGGGGGGGGTGTAAAAGTTCAAATTATTAATAATTTATATCTCTTAAACGCAACGGCTTTTTTAAAAATTTCTTTTTAAATATTGCATTGTCATCCAGTTTTGAACTATGTTTAAAATTTCAAGCCTCTAGCTCATCAGGAAGTTAGTTTAAAATCAATTGCAAAATTTGTACCGAACAAACAGACAAACAAACAAGAAAGCGAGCTAATAAAAACGTGGTAAAAATCTAGGTGACCTTGAAAGCTCCTCTATGCCTCCACCAACGCAGTAAATGTTTATGTCACAACATGTCCCCTTCTATACCATGCAAATTTTGTCTATAAAATTTTTTCATATTGTAACAAATAAAGGCAATATTCAAAGTGGACATAGTTATTGCCCCACCCTGTATATTATTTAAATGTCATGTGTATACTGTTTTCTTATTTTAGTATATATTGTGTGTTTATTATTATTATTTAGTATTTGTTTAAGTTAATACGAAGATATAGCGAATGCATACATGCAAGATGTGAGAAATGCTGCGATTTTCGCGCGCGCGCAATGGCCATTTTTTCGTAGATCAACTATAAAACACGGAGTAGCGCGTAGTAGCAGCCTTTTTTCTTGCATCTTAATCAGAAAACTTCAAAAAACACAATGGCACAGAAATGAACATCCAGTCGCACCCGGAGGTAGTACAAAGTCATTACCAAAGTCTTAGAATCATAAAGAAAGTAACTGAATCGTTGGTTATCTTTAAATATTAATAAATAAAAAATGTATACAGTACAAAAGTGAATTTCTCTTAAAAATATACCTTATACTTATTGTTAGCTAAAAAAACTTCTATAAAACAAAAATCTGTTAGTGTATGTAAATAAGGTAACAATTACTAATAGGTGAATTCGTTGAAAAATGAAAGCGTGTTAACAGAATTTCAAACTTTCGACAATTTTCAGTGCTTTATGGATACATGAATGGGAAAACGAATGATGGGAGATTGTTCCTCAGATATTCGACTAACTCAAGCCACAAAAATTTTACAATTTATGTAAAGTTTTAAAAACTTAATTTTGACCGCTGAAATCGGGAATACAGCCCACTGTGCGTCGGACGATTTTGATGTAATTTTCAAACATGTTTAATTGATACGGATCTACGAAACGTGTTTTCTAAATTTTTCATATAAGCTCGCATAAAAAAGTTGCAAAATATAGCTTTTAGTATTTTCTCTGCAATTCCGACAATCTGCAATTTTTTACAAAAACTTTGTTCACGTTGTGTAGAAAACCAATTGTTCTAACATCCCAAAGAAGTTCAAATTGTAAGGTCCAATATTTAAAAAGTTATCGTCTTTTGAAGAGTGTCCGATTATATTATTAGTGGGAGTTACTGTATACTTTATCCTCCTACAAGCCGTCACTGAACAATAATTAAAATGTACAGAATCATATACAGGATCTCAAAGTGAAGGTATACAGTCTTTCCTCGCATAGTGTTACTACCTCGGGGTAGGGAAGCTCAGAAATCGTAGAGGTACTATGTCCTTTGACGTTTGCCGAACATAGAGAAGGACAGCGCGTAAATGACAGAGGGACTGAGGGCCTAGGCAGCCGGCACAGTTCAAAAGGTTGCGCGTCGATTACAATGTCAATGCAAATAGCAAAGTTTTTTATTTTTCATTCACTTTTTACAGAACTTTTACCTACGTATTTGTGAATTGTTTCTAATAAAAATGAGTCTAAATACGGCATAATTTGGACTATATTTACTGATTTAAAGCGTGATAATAAGTCGCTGTAATATCGGTAAATATGATTGAAACTCTGTCGAGTTTGGTCCTTTTTTAACCAGGGAAATCTCATAAATCTATTGATGAAAGATTCGTACAAGTGGAACTGAAAAAGAAGAAATTATGAATAATACTAACAACGTATTGTTCCGTGATCGGTTCTTTAAACAACTCACAATGCGTTGCCTGGAAGCGAATTAGGGTCTTTCAACGTTTCAACATTTCACTATGCACAGCCTGGAAGCGAATGCGGCACTGGACCTTTCAACTGTTGTGTTTACATAGCTCACTATCCAAGTCCAAGAAGCGAATTCAGGTCTTTAAACAGCTCACTATCCCAGTTTCGGAAGCGAATTTTGTTTAGCGGGTACACCCAGTAATACCACCATGTTTTACTGGGAACTCCCACACTTCCTGGAGGTTAGATTGGCCCCAAGAATCAGCGTATAAAACATTTTACCTACCTGCACTTTAAACAATAAAAAAATCCAAATTATGTCGTGTTTACACTCATTATAATCAGAAAACTTTTATAAATATGTTAGTAAAAGTTCTAGAAATAAAGAATAAAAATAAGAAAGTTTTGTATTTGCGTTACCATTGCAATCGTTACGTAGGCCTTTGATCTTTGCCAGCTGTTACTACTCTGCGCGTCTGTTCTTTCCACATGCAGTCCTCCTTTGCGTTCGAAACTTTCATCGCTAATTAAACAAGTAAATATAATCGCAATACTTATTGTGTTTGGTCTTGTCTTCTTGACTTTTTCCAGGATTGCAAGGGTGCGGGATGCGCGTTCTTATTTCTCAATAATGCAAAGATAGGGCTCTTCAGTAGTCAAAAGCGCTAGATAAAAGATCAATGTAGGCCGCGGTCGCCTTCAAAAGTCCTATTTTTACGTTCACGTAGCGTAATTTGCATTATTCGGCAGCATGTAGCTGTCGCAGCTTTATGAAAATAGCTATAGGCGCAGTTGTATGCTTCTGAATAATGCAAATTACGATGTAGAATAATGCAGATTACGCCTCGTAAACGTAAAAGTAGGATGTTTTAGGGAAATCTCGGTCTACATTGATCTTATATCTTGCGTTTTCGTTTATTCAAAAACCCCATCTTTGCATTACCGAGAAATGAGAAGGCGCATCCCGCACCCTTGCAATCCTGAAAACGCGTATACCCTCCTTAAGAGTCGCGAAATGTCTCAGTAAGGAGAGTGTGTCTTTATCATTTACTCGGTTTGTCTGTCACCAAAACTTACTCCATCGTTAATTAAACAAATAGGTATGTGTGTACAATCAGAAAAATTTTAATGAGAGAAATATTACAAATATGGTGGTAAAAGTCTCTTATAAAAGGTTAATTAAAAATGAAAAATTGTCGCCATTGCATTACTATTGACTCACCGATATATGTGCCTGACTATATGACCATACATCTGTATAAGATCCGAATTATATCATGCCATGAAAAATGCCACAAATATAATGGTGAAAGTCTCCTAAACAAATAAGTAATAATAAAAAAGTTTTTTATTTGCATTACATAATGAGGACGCGCGATCCTTTGAACTGTGCCAGTGACTGCGACTTTCCGCGTCTTTTTCTTTCCCATACGCTGTCCTTCCTTACCCCCGAAACTTTCATCGTCCATTACACAAGTAAATATCATCGAAATTATATCATATTTGGTATTATTTTCATCAGAAAGATGCCACGAATATGTTGGTGAAAGTTCCATAAAAAATAATGCAAAATAAAGAAGTTTTATCATTGGATTAGTGTGGTCCCACCGATATACCCGAACCGTATGATGTCATACTACTCGGCGACCGAGGCCTCCTGAGCTTCACGGCCCCTCAAGGAGGTATATCCATCCCGCAGAAGTGGAGATAGTTCTTGGACACTTATCGGCCAGACACTTGGGATCTTTATCGATAAAATACTATACAGGGTGTAACAAAATTTAGTGTCATGGTTTTGGCAGATGGTTGTACACCTTCGGATCGGTGGAGATTTGTTAAAAGAAATTGCCGCAAAATTGACTTTGACCTTGAAATTCAAGATCAAATTTTTATATGGCATATATATTTGTATCGCATTCTACTCACCATAGGGACCAAACTTGTCAAAGGATCCATAGGTCGCAACCCAACCGTTTTCTTATAAAAGAATATTAAATGTTTTAACAATCATTTATGGCTGTTAACAATCGTTCTTGAACAGCGGCTTCGATTTGGTCACCATTATTTTGTAAACGGAACGGATGGAAACAAATAGAGGACAGTAAACATCACAACTTTCAGATGACCATTGCCAATAATCACGGTCTTTTCTGGTCTTTCGTGTAGTGAATGTTAGACGTCAGTTATGGAAAGTAGAAGAATAAATTATAACGTGCGTCAGATGTTTCATCCTATTGATGAAGCATTTGGAAATTACACCTTAGCTCGCAATATATATCGTGAATATTCAATTAATACCGGACAAGGAAATCCTAGGAATGTGTCAGACACAAGGGATTTTCAAAGATTGGACTAACGTTTTCAAGATTTTGAATTTGCTATTACTCCTGGACGTCGGAGGGCAGGTCGACCTCGTATTGGAGAAAAGAGGAGTATACAGGGTGAGTCCGCAGAAACAGAACACCTAAATATCTCCGTTACTTTTCGTTGTACAAAAAAACTTCTTAGGACAAAGTTACACTGTTTGAAGGGCCACATGTAACGGTGTGAGGGAAAAAATTTTCAAGGTCATCGATATTTTTTTAAATGGAATGAGGTACTTTTTAATACATCATCGATGCAGCTGGACATTCGTTATAAAAAAGTACTAACCTATGTATGTCGAAAAGTTAGTAGTACAGGAGATATTTCAATTTAAATAACTGTAAAACACCATTACTGTCGTAGTAAAACGTTACACAAGTGAGTAACGCTAACGTCTTACAATTAGTACGACAGTAATGGTGTTTTAGAGTTATTTAAATCGAAATATCTCGTGAACTACTAACTTTTCGACATACATAGGTTAGTACTTTTTTATAACGAATGTCCACCTGCATCGATTGATGTATTAAAAAGTACCTCATTCCATTTAAAAAGATATCGACGACCTTGAAAATTTTTTCCCTCACACCGTTACATGTGGCCCTTCAAACAGTGTAACTTTGTCTTAAGAAATTGTTTTGTACAACGAAAAGTAACGGAGATATTTAGGTGTTCTGTTTCTTCGGACTCACCCTGTATAATTGCACTTGCTCGTGCTCATCCTCTTTTGGGTTTACGCGGCTTTACTGTCCTCTATTTGTTTACATGTATTTGTTCCGTTTACAAAATAATGGTGGCTAAATCGAAGCCGCTGTTCAAGGACGATTGTTAACAGCCATAAACCATGATGGTTCTCAACTCAAGGAACGGAAGACGACGTTAAAACATTTAACATTCTTTTATAAGAGAACGGTTGAGTTGCGACCTATGGTTCCTTTGACAAGTTTGGTCCCCATGGTGAGTAGAATGCGATACAAATATATATGCCATATAAAAATTTGATCTTGAATTTCAAGGTCAAAGTCAATTTTGCGGCAATTTCTTTTAACAAATCTCCACCGATCCGAAGGTGTACAACCATCTGCCAAAACCATGACACTAAATTTTGTTATACCCTAATGTTTGGACTAATGCAAACTATATTTAGAATTTCGTTAAATTCGATCTAACTTTTAATGCATTTTTATTTTATGCATTTTGGATAGCTGTTCTTCCAGGTTTAAAGTCTGATGTGAAAAGACTGTATTCTGTAATTTCAGTCTACTTTTTCCGTAAAGAATCAGCTTTCTACCTGCTCGTATGCGTTACGATTACTGGGACAGCGCCATGTAAACCGTCAGGCTCAGGATTTTGAGATTTAGGAGGGTAAGGAAAAACGTGGTCGTCCGCAGTGCAGTCATGTCACGTACGTTATTGTGAAACTGTTTTGAAACCCAGCCGTCGTAATTGATAACGAATTTTAGATAGACCGTCCTGCGGGTTACGTACCTGACGGTTTTCTGATTCTATTCTCTTGCTCCCAACGTAATTGAATTTCGGTTTGCATGGCAAATTGTTTTCGGCAGTTTTGGATTCGCCGATATACGTATGTGTGTCGATGGGAAAAAGGAGAAATCTAAGTTGATCGAGGGATGTTCGCAGAAACGAAGATTAGATCTGCATGTAAACGAGAAAAATGTTTCTCTGCCAGGAGTTGTTGCGATAGCGTTATTACGTTATATTTGTTGACCCAACTCTCAGCACCGAGTGGATAAAAACGCAAAAGTTTCGCTGTGACTTTTATTCCCGCTGCAGATAATCGTAAAGTACCTATTAACCCTCAAACGACCGGGCGTAATGACGAAGTAATTACGAAGAGAAGTAAGACCAAACACTTTAGTAATAAAGCTTACGTAAAAGTGAAATATGGAATATGATTCGACTTTCTCTGATTGCTCAGATCATTTAAAAAAATCAATACTATGTAGAAAATGTGTAAAGTAAATTAATAAATTATTTTTCATGAAAATGTTGTAACTGTAAAGTAAAATGAATTACTTCTTTTTTTCCAACCATTTTTGATATGTGAGTCCGTTTGACCCTTCCGGCATTTTACGTTGCTTTTTTGTTGTCGTTTGACGGTTAAATTAGAGAAGACAATGTTAAACGAGAAGACGAGAGTTAATTAATTATACTATTCACTTGTATACGTTTATCGATAGTAAGCTATTTCACCATAATAAAATTGGTTTCAAAGTACTGAATGCTTCACAAGATTTACATGATTTCACATTTTTATTTTCCATTTTATATGTAACACAATTAAATATACAATATACTGTCTCATTGATTAGTGCTACGTTAGGTAAAATTTCTAATTTAACACGTTGACTTGCCGTGGAAGGTTAAAATCTCTCATAGTAATCGCTAATTTAATCCGTTTGCATCTTAAAGAGCCTAATAACGTTTATTTTATTCAAATGCGTCATTGTAAAATTAATTTCTATACCTGGTTAAAGAATAGTGTGTCCCCTAAAGGTGGCTTTATTTTCGACTTTTGAATTTCTTCGATGGCACCCCCCAAGGTTGTTCCAAATAATTCAAAAAAATCTGTGCAAAGTTTGGACAAATGGATTAAATATTAAAATAACTAGGTAAACTTTACCGGACTCAAAATTAGTACCTTTCTCCTACGAATTATGATGTATTTGGTATGTAGCGAGTGGATTTGTACTCGGCACGGATGCAGATCGAAGTTTCGATCCTCTAGGATCAATAGTTGACGAACTATGGTCGCTCAAAGTTGAGAATTTTGACAGGTAAGGGCACCGCCATATTGGTTTGTAGTGACGACCGCGAGCAGCTTACCTTGCCGCCCCCTCCCGTCGACCTAATCCTGACCAACTCACAAGGGAACGTATTCAGATGCGAATAGGAGCTTATAGTTCTTTGAAAAATATTTGGCACGTATTTTTTTTTATCGGCAACCATCCACTTTGAAGGGGTGGAAACAGCTCTCAAAGTTGGGGTCAATACCATATTTTTTGAGATATCTCGAAAACCAGAGGTCGAAAAAATTTGAATTGTTTTTTAAATTGTGTGTTTTTTAATGGGAAATGTAGTCGCGCAAGAAAATTTTAACAAAAGTTTTTTGTTTAAACAATATATTAAAAATTTTTTTTTGCAGTTTCTCTTATTTATTGTTAGTTCATTTCAATGTAAACTTGGGTGTGTGATCTTTGATCCAAAATAGGGGATACATGTTTCAGGATTTTCTTTTTTTTGCCATGTAACAATAATTATGCATAATGGAAGATTGTCTTGCACCTGGCGTGTGGAGGAATTCTGACTTGTTTTATCGAAATATAAGCATCGAAAAATATGATGGACGAAACCTGCACATCTGGACAGGCTGCGTCTTTCATGCTCTATTACTTTTTTTCGTAAACCGAACCGTTTTCGAAAAAATTGATAATTGAATTGAATTTTCTAACAATTTTGAATTTCATCTACTCAATTTTGCTATAAATACATAAAGATCCGCAGTCTAGTTATAAGTATATGAAACGAATAAACAGACTAAATAGTTATTATTCGGCCATTTTATTTAGAACCATAGATGGCAAAAAAATGGCATTCTTTATAAACGGGCAGAGAATTAAATACTGACTTTATGACAGAGTTGTTCAGCGTTACTCACAAATAAAGTGTCTACGAATCAAATTACTGGACCTTCGAAATACATTTCGTTTAATGACCGTGTATTGTGACGTTGCACTATTAGCAAATAAAACTGTCGTTTTGGAATTCAATACTTTTTTCCGTGCCGTTCGCAAAAGTGAAGCGGTAAAGTTATGATAACAACTAGTCGTTACTACTTCACCGACAAAGTGTCGTAAATTTTTCCGCGAACTTTTACGCTCACGTACTTCAGTGCACGACATTCGGGCGGGGATATTTCTCCCGTTTATTCTCCTAGCGCCAACCACGTTTTCTGCTTCGGTCACGCGTGAAGTATATAAGTAGATTAATTATCTCGGAGAATATAATTGACCGGTTAATTTCATTCGTACGGGACGGCTACGTGACCACCATAAGTCAACGCTGCCAAGGGTAAATACGCGGACATACTATGTACACATACATTTGAATCTGCATTCTCGTTTCGTTACACTAATATTCGCCCGAACATCTGGCACATTTACAGTGGATCGCAAAAGTATTTGAACGCACTTTAAAAAGTATAACATTTTTATAATTGTACCAAACAACCCGATGATTTGTAAGCAATTTGTAGAAGCATTGGTTTACTAAATGATGTGCAAAATAGGTTTCCCAAAAATTACAATTTAGAAGGTTGCACGCAAAAATAAGAATAACATTTTTAAAAACTTTTTTATTTGGGCCGTTAATGAAAATTTAAAATATATGTTTTGTAGATCTATGTTAGTTAAACACATGCTGAAAATGTCATCCAAATCGATAAACATACCCAAGAGCTACAAGTGATTAAATGTGGTGAACATTATAGTTTTTCGCAACTTTTGGTCAGTCTTAGCTTAAAATCCACAGACTCTTATTAGAATTTCAGTTAGGCAGACCTATAGATCCGCATTAGGCTAGCCTAATTTGGCTGTTAGGCCCTAATAGGGCAGCCCCATTGGGCAAGCATGGGGTAACGCGGGTAATTGGGAAAGCCGTATGAGGCCCGCATTAGGAAACCCGCGTAGAGGGCCACATTATGTTTTCCCAAAGACTTTTTTTTCACTATCCACAATTAAAAAACACGCATTTTCTATGTGTCTTTGCGCACCTTCGCCCTAATTGGTTCAAGAAAGTGGGGAGTGGGTAGTGGAGTGAGAGATTATAGGCTCGTTGTGCCCCCACCATCATCTCAGCTGCGTGAAACGGGTTACCAGTGGCGTACCCAGGATTTAATCTTGGGGGGTTGAACGGATAAAATTTGGTGGCCTAGTGCAAGAATTGCCAATGTTCAGTAGCGCATTATAACTAGTTGAGGCCCTCAGCAGAACCGGATAAAGTCAGCGCGAGGTCTGTAGCAAATATTACCGGAACGCTTCAGCTTTTGTATGATAATAAAATAAAACACAATGAATGAGCTTCTTTTTTTGACACAAGTATCTGTTAACGGTATACAGGACTGTTGGCTGTTTCTAGATTTTAGAGGCTAAACAACAAACAGGAAACTGAGGAAACTAAAATTGAAATATCTCTTGAACAACTAACTTTTCGACATACACAGGTTAGTACTTTTTTATAACGAATGTCCAGCTGCATCGATTGGTGTATTAAAAAATAACTCATTCCATTTAAAAAAACAAAGTTGACCTTAATATAACATTATACCTTGAAATAACGGTACAATAGTTTTGGCCACAAGGAACGGGCTATCCTGGCCCACTGTGCGCTGTATAAAATCTCGTGCTGCAGTTTAGAATACTTTATTACACCATTGTTGTCTCTCATATTTCTTCTCACTACAGGATGAAATTTTTATTTGATTTTGTTAATCATAAATGACAGAACCCAATTTTGGATGGTATTCATTTGTAGAGGTAGAATAGACTAACATTGATTGATTATTTCTTGTCTGAGCTCTGCTGTCTATATCAATTTCTTTTTTCCCATCGCATGTCAAATAATCTACTAAACCCTGCATGTAGTAAATCTTCATAAATCTCGGAACATTGTGGATCTCCATTCATTTATAGCACGCTTTAATAGGAAGTGCACGCTAAAGTGAATTCTAATATATAGGGTGGTCCACGCAACTTGCACACCTATAATAACTTCCAAAGTATGAGTTGCACGAAAAAGTTTTGTATATACAAGTTGCATGGTCTGAAGGGGTACATTATGTAGTGTATTTATTTTTTTACAGGTGGACACGTAAAGGACATATGAAGGTCAACTTCATTTTTTTAAATGGAACGAGGTATTTTTTAATACATCAATCGATGCAACTGGACATTTGTTATAAAAAAGTACTATATATGTCGAAAAGTTAGTAGTTCAGGAGATATTTCAATTTAAATAATTCTAAAACACCATTCCTGTCGTACTAAGACGTTACCGTTTACTAGTGTAACGTCTTAGTACGACAGTAATAGTATTTTAGAGTTATTTAAATTGAAATATCTCCTGTACTACTAACTTTTTGACATACATAGGTTACTATTATACTTTTTTACAACGAATGTCCAGCTGCATTGATTGATATATTAAGAAATACCTCATTCTATTTAAAAATATGTAGTTGACCTTCATATGTCCTTTACGCGTCCACCTGTAAAAAAATTAAATACACTACATAATGTACCCCTTTAGACCATGCAACTTCTGTATATAAAACTTTTTCGTGCAACGTATGCTTTGGAAGTTATTATAGGTGTGTAAATTGCGTGGACCAATTATCTTGGAACAATGGTCTTGCATCAAACTTGCAGAGGTAGGCATTATTTGGCGGAAAAAATATTTGAAATACTATTTAATATTTTAGATTTTATTTTGCTTAAAGAAAATAGTATTTTATTTGAACAATCTGAACCTCGAAATAAAATATTGCTATTTTAACAATTTCATCCACAAAATAGAATATTTTATTTTTTGCGTCGTTATACCTAATACTTTCAGAAATCGCATTACTTATTTAATATTTCTTATTTTAGCAATAATTTAAAGAAGAAATGGTACTTAATATAAGAAACTATATCATTTGCCACATTTTCGTTTTATTTTTTTGTTTGATTGCTGTTATTACTGCGTACGTGCACTTCAGTTCATAGCATGTGCCTACTGAGGTTTGTTGATAAACATACAATGTATCTTATCACCAGAAAACTATTTATACTCAGAAATCGATTGAATGCGAACCATTATTTTGTTGCAATAATATTTAAAATTGTTATCTTTCAACCTAAAACCATTGTTTTCCACACAATATCAATAAAAACTGTGGGTGGGGCCGCTGGACCAATCTTAGTCAGCTAGACTTAAGAGTGTCCACTTAATATTGTTCCCGACTGTATTTGAATGCATTTTTTATGAGCTGTGCGATTTAAAGAAAACCATTCACATTACACGTATAAAATTGTTTACTTTGTCAATATTAAATAAGATATTCTGGGGGTCACACTTAAGTGAGACACCTGTATAACATTTTCGACAAAAATCACATCATCAGTTTCTTGGGCACTGCATCTTTGAAAAAATCTTTGTTAGAATACAATAAAAAATGGACTCTCTGTGAAACCAGGCGCTTCTATTTTTAAAATGAGTCGAAATTTATTGTAGTACGATCTTTTTTAACGAAATTACCACAGTTTAAATACAGTAAGAAAAACGGGTAGTGGAGTAGGGAGCGCTGTCGCGCGGCGTGGCGATCGCTGAACGCGATGACGTAGGTTTCGCGGGGAGGTGAACAGGTAAATATTTAATTGTTATTTCTCCGAAACGGATAGACTTCTAAAAAAATTTTTTTTTTAATAATGCATTGTCATCCAGTTCTGAGCCATGTAATCGATTTCAAGTCTCTAGCTCATCACGAAGTTAGTTTAAAATCAATTGCAAAATTTGCCACCGAACAAACAAACAAGAAAGCGAGCTAATAACAACGTGGTAAAATATCTGCCATTTTGTTAATTTTCACAAAAATTGAAATGTGGGATCGACAATGCCTAGAGAATATATCACAGTTTACGACATTTTTTGGATTTTTGATATAGTTCATCCGATTTGTAGGAATCCTGTACATCAGTTGGCTGTCTGGAAGAAAAGATATTCCGAGCAAAGACGACGAAAGGCATAAGAACAAATTATTCTTTAAATATTACAAGCATTTTTTTATAGATTATAATACAGTAAACGGAAATACGAAATCTTATATAAATCGATCATTCACTTTTTTCTGTACTGTTGTTTAAAATTCTTATATTTCCCAACTTGGTGCTGTATCCTAATACCTTAAGCCGTTAATTGTGCTCTAAGGGGGAATTTTAACCTTTGCACTTGGAGCTTTTTAACTACAAAATTAAACATTTCTTCTGACCTAGAATATTTTCATTCCCTACGATTTTTTAAATTTTATGAATATGAAATTGGTATAATACCTCATACAATGGCTAAATGTTTAGTAATTGATTAGATACCGATATATTTAATAATGTAAGCAATATTTTGAATAATGGTACAGCAATTTTTAGTTGCGTCTTTTGAAGTCACCATTCGAGTGGTAAGGGTTACGATTGAATATTAGAAAGATTATTTGCAACAATTTACAAGCTACGTTGTTGCGAGCAATATTTCTTAAATTAAACTTGATCCCATATCGATGTCTGTGATATTGTTCTACTTACAGTTTAAAAATAAAATGAATACTAAATTTTCTACTTTTATAACACACAAAATTCAAACAACATTAAGGGATTAAAAATCGTTTTATAATCGGAGTATCAAGTTTTACAAGCTGATGCAATTTCATGAAATCCGTAATTTCGTGAGTATCAATTACGATTGATACGATTGATTGATATGAAAATACACTGGCTTTTACACCACAGGAATTATTTTAATTAAATACCTGAACGCAAATCCTTTGCGTAGCACCCTACAGATATCGGCAGATACCCAATTGATCCATAGAATTTTAAAGCCAATTTCTGCTGAGCGATGATATTGAACGGTGAATTGTACAATATCAAATTAATGAAATTCCCGTGATTTAGTGATTTAATTGGGGTTTATTTTGTATACGAATATTATCAAGTACAGTAGGGCCTCGACTAACCGGCTGGATCGGGAGACAAACATCCCGGATAAATTAAGGCCCGATGGATAATCAAGACTCAAGGGAAACAATTAAAATGTACATTACATTCCGAAATAAAATTTTTATTTTTGATAATTTCTTTTCCTTCATAATATATGTTGAGATAGTATTTAATTTAATATGAATATAGTTACAGTCGGTCTAGTTTTGTGTTTCTTTGAGTTGTCGCTATTGTCGTTACCGAAATGGAAAAATTGTCATCGGTTACTAAAGCGCTTTAAAGCGAATTACGATAAATGGTTAGAACAATATCTAATCTTTGATCGAAACGTAAATGAAGACCAATTGATGATGCCGAAGATTTAGATAAAGAGGAATTCGAATTAGTCATGTTGAAATATTTGAATAATTTAGAATTAACATCGGAAAAATAATTATATACTTATTGCGTTGAAAAATGTCGATATGTGTGTCTCTTTAATTTTGACCACGAAAAACGAATTTCCGGACTATATGTGCACAGTATTGAATCCACCATTTTGAATTTTTCATTTTTGGTGCCAGATTCGTTATCAGTGACCTCAAAAACGTCTGATTATCAACTTTTATAAAGATCCAATGACATTGTGACTTTTGGCCAGTAAAATCGCGTTCTCGGACCACAGCGCTCTGTGTGGCTGTTCACTTTTTCTTTTTAACCGACTTCGAAAAAGGAGGAGGTTACTCAATTCGATCTGTATGTGCCCTTTTTTTTAGTTTCGCTTTTTTTCTATGAATGTTCACCGATTACGCCGAGATGGATGGATCAATCGGAACGAAACCTTTTGCATCTTGTAGAGTACGTTCCCGAGATGGTCACGTGCAAAAAAATTTTACATTTTTTTATTAATTACGATTTTTTTTGCGAAAATGTAGGGTGGTGATGCCGTTGTAAACTCCGCTGAATGTTAGATATTAGGAACAGTAACGACGCGACGTCGTTACCGTTATCGATTGGGGCTTTCAGATATTTATAAATTACGATTTGGAATGTGACGGCTGACAGAGATAAAAAAGTGAAATAAAAAAAATTTTATAAAAAAAATTAAACCGACTTCGAAAAAACGCTGTAAAAAGTATAAAATAATTTCTTTTTAATTTATGTGAATACACACCAACTTAAATACAATGTAATCTTTTCTGTGGCGGCGGTGCAAAATTGAAAATTTTCGACACTGGAAATTACGAAAATCCTTAAATTCTTCTACATGCTTTCACATATTAATGTATCTTCTCTTCCCACCTACTGTGTTACAAGCCCACCATATTCCAATGAAATCATAATCAGCAACATCTGTCATTTGGAAAATTTTCAATTTTGCGCCGCCTCCGTAAAGATTGTATTGTATTTAAGTTCGTGTGTATTCACGTAAATTAAAAAGAAATTATTTTATACTTTTTAGTGCGTTTTTTCGAAGTCGGTTTAATTTTTTTTACACACTTGCTTGATAGTTTATGTTTGTTTTGTTTCTGCCACACGGCGTCCTGTTGGGTTATTTACTGTTAAAAGCTAAATTCATCAATGTAATCATATTTAAACGCATATTTGTTTATAATCGGGATCCGGTTAATCGAGGTTCTACTGTATAGGCAATTTTTCGAGTATCGGATATTCCGTGTTGAAATGCTTCTTGTGTCCTAAAACGTGATCTGTTAGTTGAATTATGACCTAAATGTGAGAAAGACTTAACGTAAAAGAGAAATGATACGTGACGGTCTAACCTCTAAAAAGCAGAAAACAAGGAATCGAAGAAACGGAAGCAAATAGCAAGACAGTAAAGAATGGAACGGAGGTAAAAGGTAGAAGATAAAAACGTGGATCGAAACGAAAAAAGGTCGGGTTATAAAAGTAAAGGAAGCAGATAGCGGTTGTTGTTCAACTGGGATGGGCGAACTCTGAATCATATCGTACTCCTGTACTCCAAACTAACCAGAAATCGATAACTCTTCGGTCTTATGTGTTCCCTTTAGTCACTATGTGTTTTATGGTGCTCTGCTGAGTCAAGGATAGACAACACAGAGCTATGAAGCAGGACTTGAAAACTGTTACAACATCGATTTTGCTCTTGACCAACTTTCATCCCTTTCAAAACTAATTGATATCACTAAACTGCGGATCTTTATGCATTTATGGCTTCTAAAAATGTTCAAAAAATGCTAGAATACAAAATTCTACAATATTTAATATGTACGATTTTTATTTATTTCAAAACTACCACTGAAGATAAGATTCTATTTGTTCCCACTTTCTTGAAATTTGTCTGCAATAATTAAAAATTGCATGAACACCCGCAGATTTTGATGAACAATCACAATTGTCTAGATTAATTGTGAAACACAAGAACTGTGCAGACATTTATTTCTTTCCTTCATCATTTTATTCAGTTAGGAGCAATACAACAATATTCTTCAATTCCTTTAATCTTTTTACTGTTTCCAGACAGACTTATTTGTCTGAGTGAAACAGACAGTTGTTTCCATGTAACATCCAATTGTTATTTAACAGTGATGTCAAAACAGACCGTTGTTTTAGCAAGTCGCGTATTTATGCAAAATAAAAATGTTCTAACTGAATTGCAACAAACCGGAATGAAATAGAAATTTATTTTCTAGCTTAATATGTTTAATAAATCGAAAATAATATAACAATATTCTGAAATTCTTCTAATATTTGTACTGTTTTCAATTACACCTACTCATCTTCTTTACTGTATTATATTTCTTTAATTGGACAAAATCTTCAAAAAAATTATTAACAATGGTTTACCTTAATTTTGGTTTCTGTATTCACTCTCTTTATAAAATTATTATAAGAGGAGAAGCAACATTTATACGTGTTATTCATTCTAAAATCAATATAAGAGGAGATACAACATTTATACGTGTTATTACCATATACAAAAACATCAAAGGGTTCAGAATGATGATCTTGACAACATTTTTCAAGGTCATAGAATTGTAAGGGGAGGAACCTTTTCTACAAGTTTACCTTCAATTTTAACAAACCATCGAAATAAATATAACAGCTATATATTTTTGACATTTATGCACATTATATTGTTCAGGACAAGATGTTTCGATTTCTTGCTTACAGTGTTTGCTGAATTTTACAATATATTCCAGTTAACATACAAACTGAAATATAAAGATACAATATAATAAACCTAATTATGCGTATTTAAATTTGTTAAATATTTTGCAATGCTTTCTGCTAATTTAAATGGATCAGAAGGATATCTTAATATATAAAAATGGATGTTTGTATATATATGATTAATAGACTTCGAAACTGTTTGTATTTTTCATGGAGAATGTACGCTAATCAATTTGTTGTAACTCGCCGCTGTAGATGGCGCTGCAATACATCAACTTCTATACCGTTGAATTGGCTAATGGATCCGAGTGGATTCAAGCCTTGTTATATTTTTGTTGTTGTTAAGCTTAATAGTAATAAAGATATTTAATAAAAAAAAAATATACCGTTGAACCTATCGCTATGAAAATTGGTATACATAGGTATTTGAGCACGAGGAATATTTTCGCGCTATCCACTTTGTTGTAACTCGCCATCATATTGACGACAAAACAGAATAATTGGTAATTATTTAGAACAAGGGTTTCTTCTCAGATTTTGATCATCTTGAAATATGTTGTCAGAGTCATCATTCTGAACGACTTTTTCCTATACATGTTACCGCTGCTCGATTTTAGTTTTCGAGATATTCACAAAAAACTATTGTGAATACTGTATTGAATTTTCATATTCTTGCACGCTGCGTGGCCTGTAACGTAAGCCTGTCCCGGCGTGGCGTTTGTTCACGTTTTGTTTCTAAACACGCTGTGGATATGAGAGAAAACAGGGTTTCATTCTGGTCACACATACAGGGTGTCCCAAAATTCGTGAACTTCCCGAAAGGTGGTGGTTCCTGAGACCATTCCAAGCGACATTTTCCTTTGCAAAAATGTTATCCGCGGCATTGTTTAGGAGTTATTAACGAAAAACACGGACCAATCAGAACGCAACCTAGACGCGAGTTGCCACAGTCGGCCCGGCGCGCCAACTGTCTATTGGCCGACTGTGGCAACTCGCGTCTAGGTTGCGCTCTGATTGGTCCGTGTTTTTCGTTAATAACTCCTAAACAATGCCGCGGATAACATTTTTGCAAAGGAAAATGTCGCTTGGAATGGTCTCAGGAACCACCCCCTTTCGGGAAGTTCACGAATTTTGGGACACCCTGTATACAGGGTGAATTCGATAAAGCAGGACACCTAAATATCTCCGTTACTTTTCGTTACACAAAAAAACTTCGTAGGACAAAGTTACACTGTTTTGAAGGGCCACATATAACGGTGTAAGGGAAGAAAAATGTCAAGGTCATTTTAATGAGATTTCGAGGTTATCGATGTTTTTTTAAATGGAATGAGGTATTTTTTAATACATCAATCGATGCAGCTGGGCATTCGTTATAAAAAAGTACTAACCTATGTATGTCGAAAAGTTAGTAGTTTACGAGATATTTCAATTTAAATAACTCTAAAATTCCATTACTGTCGTACTAAGACGTTAGTGTTTACTTACTTGTGATCGCATGATTTTTGCATTCTATATAGCCGTCATACAGAATTTGAACTAGTAATCAAAATCATGCGATCAGAATTAGTTAGGATTAGGTGGTGGGGGGCGGAGAGCATACGACCACGCATACGAAAATCCCGGAGGAGTTTTTCAAAATTGAAAGCACACTCTATACATACAGTGGGTGTACAAAGTATTCGTACACCTTTTAAAAACTAATAACTTTTTTTATAATTGTATCAACCGACCTGATTTTTTATAATAAATTAGAAGCATTAGTTTACAAACTGATATGCAAAAAAGATTTTCCAAAAATTACAATTTACAAGGTTGCAGGTTAAAAGTAAAAAAGGCATTTTTTAAAACTTTTTTATTTGGGCCCTTAATGAAAATTTAAAACATATGTTTTCTAGATCCATGTTCTTTATACACATGTTGGAAATTTTATCGAAATCGATTGACGCAGGAAAAAACATCAGGTGTCGGAAGATGTACGATTCTGTGGATGTAAAGCAGAAACTGATCAAAAGTCGTGGAAAACTACGATGTTCACCATTTTTAACCGCTTGTAGCTCGTGTGTATGTTAATCGATCTCAATGAAATTTTCAACATGTGTATGACTAACAAATATCTACAAAACATACATTTTAAATTTTCATTAAGGACCCTAATAAAAAAGTTTTAAAAAATGCCTTTTTTATTTTTGCATTTAACCTTGTAAATTATAATTTTTGGAAAATCTTTTTTGTATATCATTTCGTAAACCAATGCTTCTATTTGATTATAAAAAATCAGGTTATTTGGTACAATTATAAAAATGTTCTTAGTTTTTAAAAAGTGCACGAATACTTTGTACACTGTATATGTATAACCAAAGAGACACCCTGTTTCCTCTCTCATCTCCGCAGCGTGTTTAGAAGCAAAATGTAAACAAATGCCGCGCCGAGACTGGCTTACATTGCCACGGAGCGTGCAGGAATACGAAAAATTCAATACTGTATTAGCGAAAGTTTTTTGCGAATATCTCGAAAAGTAAAATCGAGCGGCGGTAACATGTATAGGAAAAAGTTGTTCAAACCGTAGAAATCTATAACATATTTCAAGATTATCAAAATCTGAGAGGAAACCCTTGTCCTAAATAATTACCGAATAATTTAACAATTTTTTTTATTACTCTTTGCACGGGCGAAGCCGCTCCGGGGGCTGCTAGTTATTTATAATGTTTGTAGACTCGAACATATTCGTAGTCGATGACGCGTATATACAATACATATGCGTTTTTACATTCTTGAAACTTGTGTTCTGAAATAAATGGATGAAACGTTATAAATGGTTCAATTAATCTTCAGATACAAATTAAATCAGATTCAAAATAAAAATATTGTACCCGAGTTGCAACTAGTGTTCCTTCTCGAGAATTCTTTCTCGAGAATTTCTCGAAAAAATTTATAATTGGTTATTTCTCATTTCTCGAGAAATTACAGTATTTCTCTCAGAAATTTAAATCTAGGAAAATTCTTATGAATCTCATTTATTTTATAACATATTTTCGGAAATGAACAAATACACATGTCCTATCATCAGTCAAAATATGCTACATTTTAATGTAGGTATTTAAATATCTCTGTTACTTGTGATTATACGAATAAATGTCAGACGAGAAATTTGCACTGGTCAGTAAGGTAAATATTATGGCAAAATAAAAAAATTTGTTGGAAATCATATTTCGAAATTTCAAGATTATCGTTAGTTTTATTTAAAGGAGGTCATATAATTATTCTATATTCCTATTCAGAAAAAAGACAAATCCAACGTTCATGTTCCATAATTAAGGTGAGTTTCACAATTTTCAAAATTTTCAAGTTAAGTGCGCCACGTCATCCTTTTATCCGAACGATCTCAAACTCCGCACAAATTTTGTCCTCACCTAAAGGAACAATACTGGACAGTTGCGTGCTTTATATCTCGATAAAAAATTTTCTTCATGTATAGCTTAGGGCCACCCTAATGTACATATTGAACAGGAATAAACATTCAGTTAATGTTTTTTGCGCTTTCGATAAATATTATCAACGATATTCCAAATATCTATTTAATTTAATACCGTTTCGATCACTTAGTAAATCTAGCAATTTTGCAGTACGTTCTAAACCAGCAGCGTGTACAAATCAGTTTTTTAATGCTCAATTAACATAACTAAAGTTATTATAGCAAACGCAAATTTTTCCTTTGAAAAGGTTCAAAACTGAACCGAAACGTTGGGAAAGAAGAAAAGTTCGAAACTTTTTCGAGAAAGATTTAAATGGTAGCGCCGAAAGCATCATTAAATTAAATATTTAACATTTACGATCGATAATCGGGATTATTCTAAATATCATAAGTTTTCCAATATTTTGTTATTTTCTTAAAAGTTCTAGAGAATTCTCGAGAAATATAGCCTTATTTCTCATTTCTCGAGAAATGAAAAATGTTGAGAAATCAGGAACACTAATTGCAACAAACTGGAGTGAAGTGGAAGTTCATTTTCTTTCTTAATATGTTTAATAGATTGAAAATAATGCACAACAGTATTTTCAAACTTTGCCAAGGTTTTACTTCAGAAAATAACACCTACTCATTTTTGTCAGCAATGCATAAAATCCGCTCTCTAGTCATGATATAGATGTTTTAAGAGTTATACATGTTAAACAATTAAATTAATTAAGTTGTAGTGATATCTTTAAAATAACGTAACTTGTCAGTAAAAGCTTGTACATTTTTCAATCTTTTAATAATATAATTATAAAATATTTGTTGTACAAAAAACAACCCTTTCAACAATATCTAAAAGTTTTAAAATACACTTTCTTGAATTTTTTTATTAACGAAACGATTCAATTTTTCCATTCAATTAAAAATTTTTTATTCTGTGTTAGCGTCTCTAGTTTCTCAAAGTTTGTGTTTTTTTCCGATTCAATACAACCATGTAATTCGATCGTCACCGACGCAATATTTTGATTGAAGCATATCTAACAAAAGATCGATGGATTTGGCTGAGAATTTTTGTATAAATGCGAACAGAAAATTCTCGGAAATACTAGTTTTCAGGCTACTACATTCGCGTTCTTCTGTAAATAATTAAAATAATAAACTTTTCAATTAGTATGGAAAATAAACTTTGATAGTAAGTGATCACACTCGTATTTCTCACGCGATTGAACTGGCGCGGCGCAGGCTATTATTGATTTTCGTTACCGACAATGACCTTTTTATATTTATCTCGGATAAACAATGTACGTCACGCCTGATAGTGTTCAATAAATAGAACACAGAGTATAGAGTTTCACGGGGTTACTAACATTGCTAACGCAAACATCACTATTATTAATTGGTATTGTAATTATAATATTGAATATTATTGTAGTATCAATCAATAACCTATACCTATGTTTTTGTTCACTATTATATTGTAATTATAATGTATAAAATTATCTAAGTATAAATTAAAACTTTTAATATAAAATTTGTAAAATGATGTATTTTCAGTCTGGTATGTAAAAACTTAACGTAACAAACTCTTGCCACAGTTATTACTGATGAATTAGTACTATGTAGGATTCTAGTTTCGCTTGAAAATTATCATTTTGATAGGATATTGTACAAAGTGTCAAGTTGACACTGTCAACTAGGACGCACTTGCCCCGAAAATGGGGCAAGTCCGCCTCTGAGAGTTAAAAATGCTTTCGAACCTTGTTCCAACTGCTACGGAGCATGAAAAGAATGATTAACAAGCCTGCTATAAAATGATTCTTGTTGCATTAAATTATATTGTTTAGTTTTATAGTTTAAACAAACATGTAATTTTATGCTGAAATATGAAAGGAGGTACAGTGATATTAAAACAAAGTTTAAAAATGCAAGAAAAGAATTATTATCAAGCCTGCTACAAAATACTTTTTATTGCATTAAATATATTGATTAGTTTTATAGTTACCCATACAGTACGCACTTACTCCACCGTGATAGTACGGACTTGCCCCGTGTAGTAATATTTATGGGGCAAAAGCATCTTAGTGTTTTTCTCAATAAATTTAAAAAAATACAATAAAAACGATTTATTTAATGTAAGCCTACATCAATATTTGTTGTACTTACCTAAAATAACAACACAGAAAATATTAATAACACTGTCCAACAAATTTCAACTTTTTTTATGTTCCCTAATTACTGTTGGGTCCTTCTTATACAGTTTTTTGCGCTGATCCCGAATCTGTTTCTAATTTTTTCCCTATACGCACAGTTTTTGGCGAACATGGCTTTGAGAAAAAAACATATTTTTAAACTTTAAACAAATATCGTGATGTTATTATAAAAAATATTGAATTGGTCTTTGCAGCAGAAGATTCTGTAGACTTTCCCGGATACAGTGGTATCCAAAATTAATACATTATGAATGTTTAAACATGTTTAAACAATCATTAAAGGCGGAGAGACGCCACTTTTGCACCAATTTTTGAGGATATTTTTCAATTTATCTTAAAAAATAAGGGTCCAGCGGAAAATCGAACTATACCACTCGATAGAGCAGACTTTTATCTTGAGAAGCCACCCTGTCAAGTTTGGATCGTCGACGTTTTTTTCGAACCAGAAAGCAAAATATCTCCGCCCGATATAAGTTGCCGCCAGTGGCGCTCGGGACGAGATACGGCGCAGCGACGGGATACGGAGCGGCGAACGACCGTTGTAGTGGTGAGCGCCACTGGCGGCAACTCATGTCGGGCGAAGATATTTTGCTTTCTGGTTCGAAAAAAACGTCGACGATCCAAACTTGACAGGGTGGCTTCTCAAGATAAAAGTCTGCTCTATCGAGTGGTATAGTTCGATTTTCCGCTGGACCCTTATTTTTTAAGATAAATTGAAAAGTATCCTCAAAAATTGGTGCAAAAGTGGTGTCTCTCCGCCTTTAGTGATTATTTAAACATGTTTAAACAATCATAATGTATTAATTTTGGATATCACTGTATTCGGGAAAGTCCACAGAATCTTTTGCTGCAAAGAACAATTCAATATCTTTTATAATAACATCACAATATTTGTTTAAATTTGAAAAATATGTTTTTTTTTCAAAGTCATGTTTCTCAAAAACTGTGCGTATAGGAAAAAAATTAAAAACAGATTCGGAATCAGCGTAAACAACTCTATACAAAGGACCCAACAGTAATTGGGGAACAAAGGCTATAGCCGGGTTTGATAGTGAAATTCGCCCCCGGCAGGATTTTAATCGCGCGTGGACCATTCGATAGCCTACCCAAAAAAACCCCTCTCTGCCATGTTTCAGCCCCCTATCTCATCTGTAAGGGTAGTTATTGAGAAAAAACGAAAAATCAGTTTTTGGCCCATTTTCCCTATTTATTGACAATTAAAAATTCTGAAAAAAATCTGGCACATTTCGGATACCGAGCCACATATTAGGTATCATTTCCAGATTTTTCTGCTGCCAGCTCTGCTTGTGAAAAATGAAAAACACGAAAAAAATCGAAAAAATGCAGGTTTTATATAGAAATCTAAAAGGTACTACTCCAGATTTAATTTAGCAATGAGGTATTACCGTAAGTATTATGCTCAATTTTTTTCAGATTTTTGTGAGTGGTGCGTCATAGATAAAAAAAATAAAAACCGCTTTTTTCGGCGTTTTTCCTAAGTTATACTTATATTTCCTGAATCATAAAAATATATTATGTGATATTAAACGTTCCTACGTTCAGAAAAACATCTCCCAGACTTTAAAACTTGCCTAATACGAAATACGAAAATAATACCATGTATATATATTCGAATATTTCGAAGAGAATTTCAACAGCGCCGGTTGATGCAGTGGCTATGGTCTCCGTCTGCGGAACCGTTGAAGACTTTTTGGACCGGGTACGAGTCCCGATCAGGTCAATTTTTTTTTCTAAGTTTTTTAAGATTATGTTTCTAAGATTATTGTTGAACCATTGTAAAAAACTTATTTGAACTATATTTAGACTATCTTAAAATATTTTTTCGGAAAAATATTCTTGGAGTACTTTCGGCCAGTAAAGATAAAAAAATCAAGTCGATGCACAAATCCACGTAAAAAATGTAAAGTAGAGCTGTAATACAGTCCGTAAATGACTAGAGGCCGATAGTACTCCAAGAATATTTTTCCGAAAAAATATTTTAAGATAGTCTAAATACAGTTCAAATAAGTTTTTTACAATGGTTCAACAATAATCTTAGAAAAATAATCTATGGCTATCGAAAATCCCGCCGGGGGCGAATTTCACTATCAAACCCGGCTATAGCCTTTGGTGTTGGACAGTGTAACTTGTGAACTATTGCACGTTCAGGGTAATCTCAAAGTTGTACGTGTAACTCGCACGTAACTGTTTGGTATTGGTTGATTTAAGCGAGGAAAACACCTTTATTCTTGAGCGACATCTATGTAGAATAGTTCATACTAACTAATACTACATTAATAAATACAAGCTAGAGGAATTTCGTTCATATTTTAATAAACCGAACCCATTAATGGACTTGCTCCATAGACGGACTTACCCCATTCCACCTTACATATATTTAAATATATCTACTATATATATTGTTTCGTCTGTTAATTAGTACTGTTATCGTTACAATTATTTACAAGTGTTATTATTGTTACTGTGCACTATTGGTTGGCACTGCGACAATAGGAAAGTTAAATAAGTTGACTGATTTTGAAAATCAGAAGTTACAAACAGGAGAAAATATATACCTTTGTCTTCCCATATGTTTTTGGGTTCGCCAGAATATTTCGAACAAAGTGCCATTACTTGGCCCAATTTTCAATTTACGTCAACTAATTTCACTTTTCCATTGTCGTGGTACCAAATAATAGTGTACAGTAACAATAATAACACTCATAAATAATAGTAATAACAACAACAGTACTAATAATTTTAACAATATACTAACAATAACAGTAAATAATGAACTTTTTGCTAATTGATCGCATTTTTTACTTCTCTTCCGTTTTCGTTTTCTCTTAATATTTTACTAACTTCACATTTATAATTATAAGTCTAATTAGACTACGGATCTTTATGCATTTATGATGAAATTGGTCGGGTGAAATATAAAACAGTAAAAGATTTTAAACATTCAAGAACGTCGTAATGTTGTTTTTAAAAAATAAGGGTTTCATATTATTCCTTCATCCCACAATCAATGTAAAATATTTTTAGGGTAAACTTTCTTTACCGGACTCAAAATTTGTGCCTTTCTCCTATAAACTATTATGTATTTGGTATGTAATCCAGTATATTTGTACCCTAGGCAGCTGCAGATCGAAGTTTCGATCCTGTAGGATCAATGGTTCAGGAGCTATGTTTGCTTAAAGTTGAGCAATCTGCAGTGTTTTTGGCAGGTAAGGGCGCCGCCATATTGTGTTGTAATGACGATTGCGAGCCGCTTACCGAGCAGAACCGCCGGTCCCTGCCGCCGCCCCCTCCCCCCAACCTAATTACCACCTAACTCGATTAGTGGCGCGCGACTGTCACTACAAACCAATATGGCCGTACCGTTACCTGGCAAAAACGCTACAGATTGCTCAACTTTCAGCAAGCATAACTCCTGAACCATTGATCCTCTCGACCAAGCGCGTCGTTTTCTGGAGGCTCCATGATTCCGGTTATGCATTCCCATGTTTCGCGATCGATCAGCAACACTTTCATATCCATCTTCCAACTTTTATAATTGTTCGAATTCAGCTTCGGAAAATTATGGAACGATATCATATGCTCTTCCATTTTCTGTCTTCTTTTATCTTCCACTTATTTCAAAAAGATTCCACGTTCCCGTCCTCTTATTCCACGGCCCCAGAATTGATCATTTTTAATTTCATTCAACGTCACATGTGACTGGGCCCATAACCAATTTGTTGGGGTTATGTTTGAAATAACCGCGTGGACGTTAGTGAAGGTTATAAAAATTATATTTATTTCAATATATTTAATCTAGGCAAAGAAATGAAAAAGTAATATTGTGTCTGTAGTGTCATCGCTACAGATGTATAATAAACAACAGAAATGAATATTTCACTGTTATATCGACCACTTTGTTCGATTGAATTTTAATACGCACTAGGGATGTCGATTTTTTATCGATTATTTAAAAAATCGATTATTTTCATAAAATAAATCGACTTTTAGAATTGATTCTTCAATATCCGATTTTTACAAATAATCGATTCTAAAATTATGAAAATAATCGATTTTTATGGCAAATTGTATGACTGTACGTGGAAACCGTGGAATGTTTACTGTAAAGACTGTATAAAGAGATCCACCTAGCATCAAAAGTAACTATATAAATTCTACTGGAATAATGATTATAATGGAACTCGTTCATTGGCTAATTCCCTACTCATACTCGGCCGACTACGCGACCATTGGCTGATGCGTAACGACATGCGCGAAACAAGTACGTAATAAATTTTTCAACTTCTTCGATTTTCATATACTCAATTTTGCTATAAATGCATAAAGATCCGCTGTCTAATAATTATTATTCCTTTACTTCTTTAATAAAAGAGTCCAACAAAATTTTGATCTTCGTTTTTTTATAATTTTTAGACACTCCTAAAAAAATCGATTATTCAAAACATCGATTATTTTGGAAACGATGTTTTAGCGGATCGATTCTTGAAGCTTCGATTATAATCGATTCAGAAAAATCAATCTTTTTGAAAATAATCGGCATCCCTAATACGCACAGCATGGTGAGACGAACCATGACGCAACAACTGTAACGAACGAAAGTCGAATACATGTGATCAGTTTTGGCTAAAAATTCTTCCCTGCAGTGCCATATATGAATAGTTTTAATAGCAATCATAATTTTTCAGTGTTGTAAACATACGATAAAAAGATCAATCAAAGATTCATCAATGGGTACGTTTCTGTTAAAATAATAGGGTGCGTTTAAACTTCTGATACGTACTGTACGAAGTACAGAGTAAATGAGCTCTGTATAGAAACGTTGAAAGTCCATGGGTTGTTTGTGGAAAGGTTAAAAGCCCAAAGTAAATGAATTTTCCATGTCGCTCTTCTTCATTTAAACCGAGATTTCCCGTAAAAAGTAAAAAGGAATCTAAATAAATCCTTGCGGTAGTGTTGTCCGGAACAGCTACGCTGTTATTCAACGAGCGTTGACTTTAACGATCTATTGTCGTCGTTTTGGAAATCTGCTACGATATTAACTTGCCTAGCACGAATTCTTCGCACGTTAACGTCGCACAAGAACACAGCTTGGGCGTGTTTCGACCCGCCCAAGTATACAACGACTGAACCGCGCCCGTGTGTGTGTGTCGGAGGAATAATCGTTGTCCTCTTCCACTGGAGATCGTTAGAGGTGTATTATCCTGTGGCCACAGGGTACTTGTTGCGGTACACCCTTCTGGAGGATCGTTGACGCGTAAAAAGACAGAAGCGTGTAAATGGAAATCCATTGATTTTGCGGCTTTGAGTGTCATTCGGCCAGCTGAACATCCTGGAAATGACGCTAAAAACAGACGCTAGTGAACAAAATTATAAGACATCCCGAACATTATCAGTAGACTCCGGATGTTTATGCAAATGCATGTTGTTATAGAAAACAGACACAGCAATAGGACCTGGGCAGAAATATGTTTTACGATTAGAGAATTCTGAAAATATATTTTTTATTTTGCACTTTTTGCATAATGCATATATGTTTTTACGTTTTATATTTTAAAACATATGCAATAACTTATTAATTCCATAACGAGATGAACTTGCACAAAATTTAATATTTATTGAACTCAATTTCAGCACTTTGCCTTCCACAATAGAAAAGTTGGAAACAGTAAATGTATCTATGGGAATATACATGAATTACATTAATCATTTAAGAAACATACCCGGTGATTGTGGAGAAAAATTTTAAAAAATGTAATTGCTGTTATGCAACTAAATTCGCGATCTATTGTTTCGTAATTCTTTTATTGTATCATTATAACCTCATTCAGCGACCATTCCTTTTGAACTGTATATCATTGGAAAGGTCTGAATTTTGCGATTAATTCGATATAAAATACTCGTGTTTAAAAAATATACAGGGTGGGGCAATAACTATGTCCACCTTAAATATCTCCGTTATTTGCAATAATATGGAAAAATGTTATCAACCAAAATTTCACGGGGGGACATATTGTGACAGAAACATTTTTTGCGTGGGTGGAGGCATAGAGGAGATTCCATGGTCACCTTGATTTTTTTAAATGTCATATTTTTTATACCATAGATCGATAGAGTATCAAATTCTGAGTATAAAAGTGTTGACCTCCATAAGTCCTAAATCGAATGATTAACGAGATATTATCGAAATATTTTTCATTCTTCTTTGGATAATATCTCGTTAACTGTTAGGTTTAGGACATATGAAGGTCAACACTTTTATTCTCAGAATTCGATACTCTATCGATCTATGGTATAAAAAATATGACATTCCATTTAAAAAAATCAAGGTGACCTTGGAATCTCCTCTATGCCTCCCCCCACGTAAAAAATGTTTTTGTCACAATATGTCCCCCCTGTACCGTGCAATTTTTGTTGATAACATTTTTAGATATTATTGCAAATAACGGAGATATTCAAGGTGGACATAGTTATTGCCCCATCCTGTATACATATATGTATAACTGATTTCGTTTCAGAAAATGTGGAGTTCGCGAACTTATTGTTAGTTGCAAACATAATACATAATATACATTGAAATACTTTTAAACAATGAATTTGTACAAGATCCGATGGATGTGTCTGAAACCTACTGGGGTAAATATAAGTATGCACCGCTTACATCGTCTGACGTGGAGCGATCATTTTCCGCATATAAATTAATTTTTACGGAAAAATGTCGTCAATTAACACCATCCAATTTGGAAAAAATGCTTGCCAGCTACTGTAACTCGAATTAATAATGTTAAATGTATTGTTATGTACTGTATTTGTATATTTTCCTGTATATTTACATATTTTCCATGCATAAATCGCATGTTTCTTACATATTTATCGTGCATAAACCTCCCGAGTCTAGTTGTCAGGATAAGGGCTTCATATTATATTCATTATTTGTATGCAAAAGTTTTAATCTTTTTCCATCGTTCATACATAACACTGGAATGGTTTCCTGGGGTCATGAGCCCATGTGCCCGACAAAATTTTTGTACACCACGTTTTGCGATTATTTTGCAGGATAGTTGCAAATATCAAGTTACGTCAAATTCTTCAGAAAATTGGATTATTTGGTATTAACCCTTTACACTCGGATCTATTTTAACTCGAAAATTAAATATTTCTTCCAACCTAGAATAATTCCATTCTATACTATTTTTTATACAGTCAGTCAAGAATGTCTCCGTACACCGTAACAGTATTTCTTTAAAGTTGCATAATTTTACAGGAAATGGTAATAAATAAATAATTCTTTCGTTATTATGTTCAGTAATATAACATCAATTATTAGTACAAAGAAAAAGATGTTACATGCATTTATTAACAAATAAACGAACGAAAATGACGAGCATAACAAAAATGAGGTGAAAGAAGTATCCGTACAGAAGACTGTGACCGTGTAACTTTACTTTCGCTTTGTTAACGGTTCAGCTGAATGTTTACAAACAACTCTCAAGGATACACCCCGTGGTCAAGAATAATTTAGTTGCTTGGCTGTTAGTAAAGATAAAAGACGTTTTCATAAAATAATTTCTCCGAAATGGAAATACCACTAGCGACCCGAGATTTTATTATAAAATTAAGACAAGAATACTTAAATGTTTAGTGATTGATTAAATAGCAACGATGTAACGGTTACATCCTTACCGGCGCGAAACTATGCCCACTAGCGACCACCGCCGGAACCCCGCGACCGTCGCATCGACAAACACCGCCACGAACCCGCGAGCGGACTCGCGGCCGCGAGAGGGCCACCGCGCCAAACCGGTTTCTCGTGAGAGAAAGTGAGCGCGCTCGGGGATAATTACCCCGAGCAATCACATGTAGAGCAAGTCGAATGCACCACCGTCTACCCAGTGATGCCAGAATCATGGGTCGTGGGTTTTTTCCCCTCCGCTCGCTCAGCCAACTCGACCCCCCACTCTGACACACCGTCGTCACCACGTTGTTTCTACTGCGCACGCGCTACACATGAACGTATCTCTACTCCGCCGACATACTCTGATAGAGGTACGTTCATGTGTAGCGTGTGCGCAGTAGAAGCAACGTGGCGACGACGGTGCGTCAGAGTGGGGGGTCGAGTCGGCTAAGCGAGCGGAGGGGAAAAAACCCACGACCCATGATTCTGGCATCACTGCGTCTACCGACCAGTAGTCCGCAAGCGACGAAAACCGACAGACACCGAGTGCCAGGCTTTTGAAGCGAGAGTGAGAGAGTGAATGAGTGCGCGACTTCCCGACCAGGGGGTATAAGCTGAAATGCAAATAATTCAACCACTATGTTTCGGCCCCGGGAAACAGGCGGCGTTGGTGTTCCCCATCACGTGATGGGGGCGCATGCGCAGAACGCTTGCTTTGCTCTGTATTCATATGGTACATGGTATCCATATTCCATTGTATTCCATGCAACATGCAACGCTGACTGACGCTGACCAGCTGACCCACGCCATCACAATCAGGAATTGTTCAAAGCGAGTCGAAGTTGGTCGAAGTGAAAAGTAAATAGCTATGGTTGCGAAACTGTGCGTTGTTCTTAATTGCCCCGGCAATTATAGCAAATTATAGAAATTTCCTAAGGACAGGAAATATGAGAAAAGGATTTCTAAGTCTCTCTGCGACTGAGAACGAAGAATTATTGTATTTATAATTAATTATTAGATTTTATAATAAATATTTATTTTTATTTCAGCTGTTTAAATTTCTACCCTTTCCACTTAAAAGATTAATTGTACGCGTGTACATTAAAGTACATATATCTACGGCATATAGAGTTGTGTGAGTCACGCGAGTATCTGTGTGTAAGTGAGTAGCGTTTATATCTATATATACTGCCATTAGTTCGGCCCCGGGACACAGGGTGCGCTAAAATACTGGACACATTTTTAACACGGCAGCTTATACCCCCTGTTCCCGACAGTGATGGTATTGTTGGCGCTTTTCACGCGCATGCGCGACGATTCTAGCCTCAGACGGCCTCAGTCAAGTACGAAGATCGGGTACCTTGATCGCCCTGCTAATTTCCCGCCATATAGTCTCCCACTACTTTCCCCCCAATAGTTTCCCACTTTCGGACGCAGACGTAGATACGGCCCTGATGAAACTCGCGCATGCGCGCGAAAAGCGCCAACAATACCATCACTGCTTCCCGTTTTTGAGAAATTTGAGTTTGAAAAAATGACATATTTTTCAACTTTGAACAAATATTGTGATGTTATTATAAAAGATATTGAATTGATCTTTACAACAAAAGATTCCTTAGACTTTCCCGAATACAGTGGTATCCAAAATTAATACATTATGAATGTGTTTAAACATGTTTAAACAATCATTAAAGGCGGAGAGACGCCACTTTTGTACCAATTTTTGAGGATATTTGTTCCGTCGCGCAGGAACAGAATTCGTAGTTTTCCTTCGGACAAGATTTATGATGCGAACGTGCGTAAATATCCTCTTCAAGGATTAGACAAACTAGGGTCATTCGGCGACCAGTCAAGGCATCTGGCTAATGTTCAGTTTTTATACAGCCTCGAAAATACAAAGTGTCATAAATCTAGTCCCTCCGAAGGACCGCCCGCGATCGGTACGCACGGTGTCGAATTACCGAGACCCGTCGCGTCGTCGACCGAGTAAGAGATCGCCCCACTCCTCCTTCCAGGGCCTCATTCAGAGCTACGGGAAGGAGGTTCCAATAGTCAAAAGTGTACTGATTGGGAAATGCAACTTTCGGCAGGAACCAATCAGTGCATCTTATTTCCTGCTCGAGAAGCCTGACGAACATCGCGTTGAGACCGCGTTCGTCAGTTGAGTTTTTACACTCTAACGTCGTGACATTCTCCAGTCCTCGGGTAGACAAGTACAACGCACGAGCCGTTGTCTTGTCAATCGTTTAATCACACGTAAAACTCGCATCACGGTAGTTCGTAGTCCAACAGTCAGGACACCTAACAAAACGGGATCGCGTCGGTCAAGATCCCTCGCGTACGGGATCACATCAGTCGAGATCCCTTGCGTGCGTTACAATTAGAAACGCGAAATTATATCAATATCAGCGCGCGTATAAGGCAGGACCTGCTAGATCAGTCTTACTGACGAGTCCACTAGCAGGTCCGGGACGAAACGCTTTCTTTAACGTATTCATGCGTATTTCATTGTCACGCGAATAGAAAATTGTCTTTTGCGATCATCAAACCTTGAACTAGCTGCCCAAGATTAACTTGGCGGGCAGTGATCCGGAACATTCGTGAATCTACAGTTCCACGACAAAACAATATTTTTCAATTTATCTTAAAAATTAAAGGTCCAGCGGAAAATCGAACTATACCACTCGATAGAGCAGACTTTTATCTTGAGAAGCCACCCTGTCAAGTTTGGATCGTCGACGTTTTTTTCGAACCAGAAAGCAAAATATCTTCGCCCGACATGAGTTGCCGCCAGTGGCGCTCGGGACGAGATACGGCGCAGCGACGGGATACGGAGCGGCGAACGACCGTTGTAGTGCTGAGCGCCACTGGCGGCAACTTATGTCGGGCGAAGATATTTTGCTTTCTGGTTCGAAAAAAACGTCGACGTTTCAAACTTCAAAGAGGGGTTTCTCAAGATAAAAGTCTGCTCTATTGCATGGTATAGTTCGATTTTCCGCTGGACCCTTATTTTTTAAGATAAATTGAAAAGTATCGTCAAAAATTGGTGCAAAAGTGGTGTCTCTCCGTCTTTAATGATCGTTTAAACAGGTTTAAACAATCACAATGTATTAATATTGGATATCACAATATTAATATTGGTATTCGGGAAAGTCTAAAGAATCTTTTGCTGTAAAGATCAATTCAATATCTTTTATAATAGCATCACAATATTTGTTCAAAGTTGAAAAAGATGTCATTTTTTCAAACTCAAATTTCTCAAAAATTGTGCGTCTAGGAGAAAAATTAAGGACAGATTCGGAATCAGCGCAGAAAACTCTATGAGAATTGAATTGTGAGAATCGAAATCCTTTTTGGCTGTTGGACAGTGTAATTATACAAATAAAACTTTTACTTTATTTGCTATTTGTGCTGATAGTTTACTGTATTGTTAGCTATTGTTATTTGAATGGCAGTATGATTCAGAAATGAAGTATGTACTCTAGTATGTGTTATTTTATTTGAAATGTAAATATTAATTAATAACTTCTCTTCGTACATTTTGCTTTTATTTAATTGCCTGTGAAATAATCGTAACATAACTTACATGTGTGGAATTTATATATTAACTGATATTAAGTGCAAATATTTTACGATGGCATACGTGTGTACTACACATATACGAGAAACTGTTATTTGTAAATAATTCTTTGTCTAAAATATCATTTGGTAATGATTCATTTCTCAAATTCGATTCTGAAAGCTTGTTATTCTGGATTCTTATCTTTTTTACACCAAATGAAGAGAACTCAGTTAGGTTACGAAATAAACTTCGAAATTTTCGCTGCTCTGACTGTAAACATACGAAGTACATACATGCATATTGTTTAATTGATAATATTTTAAAAATGGTAATTACATGAGTATTTTATCTTAAGTATACTAAAAGTACTAAGGCTTACTTTTGAAATAATTCATCTATTTTCCACATCTTCCACATAAGTCCACATCTTCTCCTTGTTACTATGAAATGGTTTTTTCTCTCTTGAAAGTTCTCTTTACAGTGCACAGAAGGTGTACTCATGCATTCTAAGTAGATGTTTATGTATAGAATTGAAATATGAGAATTCAAAGTATCACAGAGTACAGTACAGGTACATTAAGCATGTATTTTTAAAATATTATACGCCACTTTTATAATCTGCTTCAGTTCAATTCCGCTGATTTAATTCTTTGTCCACGAATGTATAGTCTGATTGTAAGTAATGAAAATATTCATCGCTTTACATTGTTACATGAGAATACAATACTTTAATGATCCACGCCTTTAATATTACGACTTCCAATTTAAACTTCATTAGTTAGACTGAATAGATTTTTAAATAAATGTATTTTAAAACAATACACCACTTTCGCTATCCATTGAGCGTGGTGAAAAGCTGGTCATGGAACTGTGAATTTCCTGGGGAACCCCACCCAAGAATGTAATTGTTAATTCCAAAAATTCCTTACAGTCTTCTCTTGGTTGTCGTTCTTTCTGCAAAGCATCCATAGAAAATGGAATTATTTCTCGAACTTCTATTTCGTGAATTGTTTGGCGGATTCGGTTTCAGTCTTTGCGTATAAAATTCAATTTGTCATTTGTTGGCCAATCATCCTAAAGTCTTCTAAGTAAAACATTTGGACCATTACTCTTGTCAAACATTTTTGTTATTTCTTTTACGCCCTGCCCCCCATCCTCCAGAGTAGTTTCAAATAATAAAAAAGAATCTGTGCGAAGTTTGAGCTCGATCGAATAACGGGAAAATTTGTCCCAAATGAATGAAATATTGAAATAATTAATTTAATGCGCATAAAATCGTTTTTCACGAATATCTTCTAAACTATTTACCGCGTCGAAAAATATGCTAAACAAAACCTGTAGATCTGGACAGGCTGCGTCTTTTATGTCGTATTACCATTTTTCGTAAAACAGACGGTTTTCGAAAAAATTGAGAAAAACTTCGGACCAAAATCCAAAAATATTTCTGAAAGAACTAATCCCCGCACTTATCATATGGAAAATCTATCCTGGTAAAATCAGTTGGATTTTTTATATGTTGTAGCTTATGATCTACTGAACCAAAGATGTAATGGGCACAAAGCTCAATAATGGACAGTTATCGAGTTATAATCAGTCAAACATGACAAATTCGAGCTGCCGAATACTCAAATCAGAGACCACTACAACTTGAAGATAGAAGTGTGGTTTTATTATCTTTTATTAATAACCAAATGCGACAAAACTGTTCTTTTTTTCAACTTACTGAACTTATTTTTTTTAATTGCAAATTTTTTTGCCGTAGAGTCTATATATTTTCTTTCTTTTGAGTTTTAACAGTTTTAGGGTTTCACTTTCTCAAGGGTTAAAGTCTTCCAAAGAGAACACCGTTTAGAAAAATCCTCTAAAGTGAACCGTTAAATAAATATTAGCAAATCCGAATTTGAAATCTAATTCTTTTTCAATTATTTAGTGCACACAAATCTAGTATCATCATTCGATACTTGGCGGCGTCCTTTACTCCTGCAATCTCAATATAGATTTAGCTTACCAATTGGAAACGAATTCTATGGGTAAACAGAAATTACTTTGTGGCTGATTGTATTCCAACCCCAGCGAATGTCGATATCAGCGATCAATACAACCACATTTCCATCTTCAAGTAATGTTCACATTTATGTAGCTTCTATAAGAGAAGAAAGTCGAAGAAGGAAATTGCCACGCTTATAATTTCGAATGAAACTGTATGTACGTATAAAATTTTAATACAAACAATTAAACTGCGGATCTTTATGCAAAATAAAAATTGTCTGCATCGATTGCAAGAAATAGAAATTAAATTGAGTGTTATTTCTTCCCGTAATGATTTTAACCCTTTGCACTCCGAATTATTTTTCAATTTTATTGCCAACGATTCCCTACTATTTTAAGTGTTTTATTTGAATTTTACTTCAAGAGTTCCTTGACTGCTACTTATTTCAAACAATTCTGTTTACTAATTATATTACATTATAGCTCTCCAACTTTGTTGTAATTTATATTTGTGGAAGTTATATTTGTTTTTAACCAAAACATAAGAAATTAAATAAATGAAGGAAGAACTAAGTACATATCAAAACCCGTTTCCTTTACATCTTTCTTTCTCCGATGTCGAGTCACACTCGACAAAGGAGTGCAAAGGGTTAATAGAGGGGAAATTATATATCGACATCTTGGCTGCTCTTTACTTTATCGGACTCAAAATTGTGCCTTTCTCCTATAAATTATGATGCATTTGGTATGTAATACAGTAGATTTGTACCCGGCGCGGGTGCAGATCGAAGTTTCGATCCTGTAGGATCAATGGTTCAGAAGTTATGCTTGCTTAAAGTTGAGCCATCTGCAGTGTTTTTGATAGGTAAGGGCGCCGCCATATTGGTTTGTAGTGACGCTCGCGCGCCGCTTACTGAGTTGGTTGGGATTAGGCGGCAAGGACCGGCGGTTCTGCTCGGTAAGCGGCTCGCTGTCGTCACTACAAACCAATATGGCGGCGCCCTTACCTGTCAATAACACTGCAGATTGCTCTACTTTAAGCAAGCATAACTCCTGAACCATTGATCCTACAGGATCGAAACTTCAATCCGCAGCCGCCCCGGGTACAAATCTACTGGATCACATATCAAATACATCATAATTTATAGGAGAAAGGCACAAATTTTGAGTCCGGTAAAGTAAAGTTTACCCGACATCTTCAATTTTAAAAATTTTTCAACAATTTTGAATTTTATATACTCAATTTTGCTATAAATGCATAAAGATCCGGAGTCTGCAAATAACATTCAATGTTTCAGGGTAACACGTAAAAAAGGTTGTTCAAAATAGATTCTATGATAATAAATGATGTGAAGCAAAATATGTCGATAA
This sequence comes from Lasioglossum pauxillum, assembly GCA_933228785.1. Lineage (NCBI taxonomy): Eukaryota > Metazoa > Arthropoda > Insecta > Hymenoptera > Halictidae > Lasioglossum > Lasioglossum pauxillum. Next base: position 28,395,619 of record OW121700.1, read on the forward strand.
GTAAAGAAAGAATTTCGTAAAAATCTTCGATTTACGGCTTTAGAACAGTTTATATTTACGATATTTAAAAGAGGAGCAGACATGTACTGAAATCAATACTGAATGCTTTTCTCCAGTTTTATTTTCATTTCAAACCGAAGCTTACTGACAAAATGCACCTCGTAAATTTTCATAATCGATATTTGTGAATTAATAAAAATTTGCATGCTGTTCATTAATATTGTCACCAGTACAACATACAATACGTTTTTGTGTAACGTGTGAACTAATATTATTGATTACCTATTTTCAGACCGTTATTCTTCCATTTATTTTTATGGTACGAACTACACTAAATATGGAACATTGACATTTCTATACCTTTACAAAACGTGTCGTTGGCAATACGTATTATAGAGTGTGTATCACCTAAATTGAATGTTAACATACCGCACATCATTGAATTCGTTTTTTCATAAGCTGTCAGACTATTGCATTGAAAATGTGTAGTCCCATTTAAAAAAACTTCGATGATCTTAAAATCTCGAAAAAGTGACCTTAAGAACATTTTTTAGCCTATCACCACATTTTCCCTTTCGAGCCGAATACTCTTTTCCTCTGACCTTTTGTCCTATCATAAATATAAGCGAAATATTTAAGATGGTCAAGTTAGGTGAAATAACCTGTACATACATACAGTGAGTGACGAAGTATTCGAACACCCTTTAAAACAGAACAGCTTTTTTATAATTGTACCAAACGACCTGATTTGTATTAATCAATTCGAAGCTTTGGTTTACAAAATGATATACAAAAAAGATTTTCCAAAAATTATAATTTACAAGGTTACATACAAAAATAAAAAAGACATTTTTTAAAACTTTTTTATTTGGGCCCTTAAAGAAAATTTAAAATATACGTTTTGTTGATCTATGCTAGTTATACACATGCTGAAAATTTCATCGAAATCGATTGACGCAGGAAAAAACAACACGCATCGGAAGATGTACGATTCTGTGGATGTAAAGCAGAAACTGATCAAAAGTCGTGTACAACTACGATTTTCACTATTTTAAACCGCTTGTAGCTCGCGTGTATGTTAATCGATTTCGATGAAATTTTCAGCATATGTGTAACTACTATAGATCTACGAAACATATAATTTAAATTTTCATTAAGGGCCCAAATATAAAAGTTTTAAAAAATGCCTTTTTTTTGCATGTAACCTTGTAAATTTTTTGCATATCATTTAGTAAACCAATGCTTCTAGCTGCTTATAAAACATCAAGTCGTTTGGTACAATTATTAAAAAGTTATTTTATTTTAAAGTACGCTCGAATACTTTCATTATAGGTAACAGCCTGTTCCTTTAACATTGCTAAATAAATATTAGATTGTCCCAAAAGTTGGTTTTCGATTCATGCATATAATGCGAAGTCATGTTAGGAAATACTAAAACATTAACATAAAGATCATCGCATTGTTTGCGTTTATTTAGCAACATTGAAGTACATAATAAATGTTAAATGCTTTCGGCGCCACGGTTCGATCGTTTATTACTAATTATGAAGCAATTTTGCTAATTATCAAACAAAATCAACGTTTCGATCCTAGTTTGGATCCTCTTCAAGATTTATTTGAATCGTGTCTGTAAAGTAAATATGTTATAATAATTTCAAAAACTATTAAATGATTGAATATAAGGAATATTGTTCATAAAAACTCACTCAATTGCTTTGGGGAAAATAAATTTATAATAATTGTGTGTCACGTGTGTTACGTGCGTTGGACATGATTGTTGTCAAAAGACTGATGTAAGAACGTATTGGAAACGTAAATTTGAAAGGTCATAGTATGTTCTTAAATCCACTCTTACGAATATACCTTGATGGTAAATCGTTATTAACGTTCAACTTTTATTGGAATCAGTTTCATACTTAATTGTATGTGAGAAACAGCTTCTCAGAGTGAGAAAGCATGTCCGACGCACATAACACACGTGCCACACATTTATTATAAACTTATTTTCCCCAAAGCAAGTGAGTGAGTTTTTATGAACAATATTCCTTATATTCAATCATTTAATAGTTTTTGAAATTATTATAACATATTTACTTTACAGACGCGATTCAAATAAATCTTGAAGAGGATCCAAACTAGGATCGAAACGTTGATTTTGTTTGATAATTAGCAAAATTGCTTCATAATTAGTAATAAACGATCGAACCGTTGCGCCGACAGCATTTAACATTTATTCACAGCAAATACGATCGATAGAAGAAACATATTTATTAAAGTATATAGTGTGAAATATAATATAAACATAATTATATGTTCATAATTCTGTAATTACTCATACAGGATGATCAGATCTTGCTTATATTTATTACCGATAGAATCTTATAAGTTATAAGTGATCTTCCAAAATTCATCTTCTAAACGTTGTGCTATGGAGAGTTGCTATGGAGACATTGCTACGGAGAAATCACGATTGATCCAATTGGGCGTATTCGAAGGTGAAGCATACAGGGTGAGGCATTTAAAACAGGACACCTGAATCACTCGCTTGCTTTTGGAGATAAAGGAAAATGCCTCGGACCAACCTTATTTGGTATCGAGGGACTTATCATCTGATGTTACTAGTTTTTTGATAGATTCGTGGCGTCAAGGAGATATTTCTTACTTACATTCTGATAGACTATTTCAAGGTTAGTTTCAAGGTTTCTTGAAACTTCTTAATAATCATTGCGAAGGTAGAAACTATTACGATCAGGAAATTTTTTACCATACACACGTACTGCTTCCTTTGTATAATTCTATGACATTCACCGTAAATCAGAACCATTTCCATTTTCTCAGCTATCGTGTAACGCATTTTGAAAATTGAACACAAAGATTGGATATTACGAAACTGTATTCTAGTCGGTAATCAGACTACTAATAACATTCTCTTCGCTGTCGATTTGTTTATGATTCGAGACGAGTAAATCGGATGTAACAGTTACACAACATTAACAGTAACATATGAACAAGTTTACATGGTGATTGAATGTTTGTTTATGTTCTGTGACCCTTATTAGTAGGGGTGTGCGAGAACCCGAAATATCGGGAACCCGATGGTCGGGACGAGTCGAGAAGAGGTCGAGTCGGGTCGGGTCGGATTCCCGAAAATATCGAGATTCCCGAAAAAATCGGGTTCCCGAAAATTTCGAGAATATGACATAAGACACTCTTGAAAAAAATTCGTGATGGACAACATTCTTTCAATCTCGAAAACATCTAGAATAAACTAGAGGGCTATTGTTGCTCGCTCGCGAGTAGGGTTGTTGTGGCTAGCTCGCTTCGCGAGCTCGCGGGCAGGACTGCTCTTGCGAGAATGTTAGTGGTATGCATGGCTAGTAGGGCCCACAGCTATTAATGTCTTTCATTTTGTGTGTAACTCTCCACGAGCCACACAAAGAACTTCCCGATTCGTTAGTTGCTATATATTATTATTATTATTTATTAAGTGTACGTTTTAAGAAGATTATACGTTTTCAGGGAAATTCAATAGTTTTCTACTTATCAAAATGTTTGCTATATGGCGTCGCATTAAACCAATATCGTATGCTCGTTGCTCGCTTGGTTCCTTGTTATAGCATACTAATGTTGCAAAATAAATTGTCTTAATTAGTTTTTCGCAAACGATACAACTCATCATTATCCGGGTTTGCAGTATTGATCTTGGTTTTCTTCGATACTATTAATTTAAATTTTCTCAAAATATATAAACCGCTCAATTTTGAAACTCTGCTCAGTGCTACATACAACATTTGTAAAGTTCGTATTTCTGATGTTTTAAAATCCATACATACTTTCTCGTATGTTTGTCCCTGACTTTTATGAATCGCAATCGCTTCAGCAGGAACCACTGGAAATTGACTACGTGTAATTTGTTATGTTCCTTCACTCGAAATATTTACTTAATTCGATATTTTTTTATTATTGGTGTTAAATTTTGATTTATATTTGCATTTTTCATATAATCACGATAACGAGTTCTTACTTTCACTCCTACTCTGGCCAATTGAAAATCTAACCACAATATAGACGGAATTTTAGTATTTTCTTGAAAAGTAATAAATTTTAATATTCCGCATGCTCCATTAACCAATCCGTCTTCAACATCAATGTTATTAATTATCATATATTTTATATTAATTTTCAATTTAATCTCAGTTAACAATTCGTTTTGAACTGATTGTTTATTTAAAGATTGTAATATAAATGTTTTTGTACTTTCATCGATATTCTTTGAAAATGTATTCTCGGCGATGATTAACTCACTCTTGCATTGGAATAATTTTCGATTATTGTAAGCGGTTACATTAGCATTAGTTGCATAATTGGAAAAAACATTTTTTTTAATTAAAAAAAAACAAGAAACATTTTTTTTTAATTTTATAAAAATTTCTTTTTTTAATTTTATACAAAAAAAAATTTTTTTTAATATATATATATATAGTTACGTTTACTTCTTCGGTGGATACGCCTTTCGTATAAATTGCAATGTTTAATCAACTCCATTCGAAAAAAACTTTCTGAAAACGTTAACGAAAAATTTGATACCATAGAAACGGACATACGTACGCACACACACACACACACACACACATACCGACATTTTGATAAAAATAGTCTAAAATGACTCCAATGACCATGAAACGTGAAGATCTGCTAAAAATTCGATTTTCGATTTTCGGGGTAATTACAATAACTTCCCTATAAAATCGGGAAGTTAACAATCCGAAACTATGAATGTATTCATTAAAACGAATATAAATGATTACTGGGTTCTCGAAATTTTCGGGTACCCGTCCCGATCCCGAAAAAAATTTCGTGTTCCCGACCCAACCCGATATTTCGGGTTCTCGCACACCCCTACTTATTAGTAATTACAAGAGCGATACGTCAACAACTACGCAAGATACAAAAGTATTCGCCAATTTGATCTAGGTGCACGGTAGTGCACCACCCAAGTTCTCGCACTACCTCCTTTTACACGAAACAACTTAGCCGTATTTTAGAGGCTTATGTTCGGCACTGGAGGCAGATGGAGAGATGTAATTTCGTACACCTGTTAAATGCTATTATGTCTCAATATTGACAAAACATTAATCTTCCAACATTAGTAGGTTCCGAGATATAGGACTTCAAAAATCGCTGAATGTGTCACTGACTGACTGACTGACTGACTGACTGACAGATCATCAAAATCTTTTGGGTACTTCCCATTGACCTACAAGCTTGAAATTTGGTACATAGGTCCATCATAACAAACACTCAAAGGAATAATTATCAAAGTTTGAAAAACACCTTAAAGGGGTTGTATTGAAAAAAACATTACGAAATAGGTACGTAGGATAAAACATAGCAGCATAACATCCATAAGTATACGTTTAATTAGTTTCGAAGTCGCAACAAATACTGATGAAAAAAACAATCGCTCTAACGTAAACAAAAGAGACTGCACCGAGCACCATCTATAACGTCGGGTGGCTAACGGATCCGGGCGTCGCCGGCAGAGTGTTAGTCTTCGATTCAACAAAAATTGATGAAACCCCAACGAAAACATTCTGTAAACAGGAGCCAAGTTCTTATGGCCGTAAAAAGTTGTGAAATTAAACAAAATACGGCCACGTTCGTTAGTTTAAATATACCTCTTGCAATACTGAAAAAAGCGTTTGTAAAAATTAGTTTAAAAGAACGCTATTTAATTTTAAAAGAGTTACATGGAGGGCTAAATTATTCAAACTTGGCCGTTACTTTTTAAACAAATGGCCATAAAAGGTGTTAGGTAGCGGCCAAGTTTGAATAATTTAGCCCTGCATGTAACTCGTTAAAAAATAAATGGCGTTCTTTTAAACTAATTTTTACAAACGCTTTTTTCAGTATTGCAAGAGGTATTTCTAGGGTTACTCTGGGTTGGTCGACAACTCATTTCACCGACACTGTTTTCATTGACGATTTGACCGTGTTAGTGTCGGCCAAACCGTGTCGATGAAGACATTTGTCGACGATTTGACCGTGTAGATGAAAACATCGTGTCGACGAAAGTTACTGTCGGACCAATCGTCAATGAAAACAGTGTCGGTGAAATGAGTTGTCGACCAACCCAGGGTAACCCGTATTTCTAAGCTAACGAACTTGGCCATATTTTGTTTGATCTCAACTTTTTAAGGCCATAAAAACTTGGCTCCTGTTTACAGGATGTTGCATGTAAATCGTCGAAGTGTTTGAAGAATACTTTCAGATAATCAGTTTTCTCTTGTAGTTAACCTTGAGTGAGCTTGAATGATCTTCCCAATAGGTCTTGAAATACTCTATCAGAATGTAAGTAAAAAACATAATGTTCAATTTAAAAACACAGAATTGACCTTCATATCCCCTTGACGCCTCTACCTATCAAAAAACTAGTAACATTGGATGGTCAGCCTCTCGATACCACTAAAAATTACTCTACCATTATTCAAAATATTGTTCACATTATTAAACACGTTGGTATCTAATCAATTACTAAACATTTCAGTATTGTATGAAGTATTATATGTGCCAATTTCATATCCATAAAATTTCAAAAATCATAGGAAAAGGAAGTATTCTAGGTCCAAAGAAATGTTTAATTTTCGAATTAAAATAACTTTGAGTGCAAAGCGTTAATATTTAAACCAAAAATAATATATACACTTACATATGTCGTATTTCTACTTACTTGTATTGCTGTAAAGGTAATTGCAGTATCGATCTTTGTTATCATTAATAATGTACGGTTTAGCAGCGTGACTTTTGAAAATTTGTTTAGCAATAACGACAGAGTGCTTTTAATTAATTTGTGAATTTTCATCAAAATGGTAACTCAAAATAGGAATTGTGGTGAGGATACATGATCGATTGTAACACTAAATTAAACAATTATAAAATCTCTATATGTATAGCTTCGACATCTCGTTTAACTATTTTTGCATTTCAATATGATTGTGTCGCATGATTATAACAATAGCCACCGTTACACCAAATAAGAAATGTGTGAAAAGTCTTGGAAACGAGTAATTATTTTATTGATAACAAATAAGCCAGATACTCCAGACGATCATGTTAGGTGAAATACCCCGTATACGTTAGGTGAAATATACTGTAAAGCATTATTCATGGTCTGAAAACATACAAATATCACATTAATATTGTATGGACTATATTTCGGATTACGGTAGGAGTTTCTCAACAGAATTTGTTTAACAGAACTGAACACTACGACATTTTTAAACATTTCTCGCAAATGCTACCCTTTCCAAGTGAAACGTCATTTGGTTTACATGTAAATGCACAAAATAACGGATTTCACAGCGGGATAGCTCATCGGGCGGCTCATGAGCTTATTTTCGCCCGAATGCAAGCACCAAGGAAAGCATTTGCTAAAAATAAATTAAACGTTTATAAACACGTACACTGCCAACGCTATCATTATCAGTGAATTACAAAAGAATTCCATTTTACGACGACGAAGTCACATCGTACATTGGAAAAACAACGTTGGAAAAAGTTAAAAAGTACAATTGGAAATGTATAGTATATTCATGCTTAAAGTTGCATCAACTGATTATCACTAATTATAAAATTAGTTATCGCACTGTTGTTTCGAATAATAATAAAAAATATATAAAAAAACTTTTTAAAAACCACGCTTATATTAAAGTGCACTAAAAAGGAGAAAATAATTTTTTTAGACATTAGTGACAATAAATAAAAGCGTGGAACGCTAAACTATATTGACGCAATCTTCGTGGGCGCTCCACGCTTTTATTTATTGTCGCTAATGTCTAAAAAAATTATTTCCTCCTTTTTAGAACACTTTAATGTAATCGTGGTCCAGTGGAGTGGGGATGAGTCGGAGTGGGAACACGTAGTGGAGTTAGGGAGCGCTGGCGCGCGGAGTGGGGATCGCTGGCCGCGATGACGTACTACCGAACATCGCGCGGCAATGTGTGACGGTTAATATTAAAATTTTTTTTATCCTAGACGCACAGTTTTTTTAAAAATTTGTTTTTTAATATTGCATTCTCATCCAGTTCTGAGCTATGTTTAACGTTTTAAGTCTCTAGCTCATCGGAAAGTGGTTTAAAATTCGATTACAAGATTTGACGCATACAACGACAACGACACGACAAGCTAATATAAGCGTGGTAAAAAGTAAGATGAACTTGTTTAAAGCAGAATAGAAAACAATAATACGGGGCAATACCCGGTCTTATACCGATACGTAAAATACCGGTATCATCATGACAGTATGACGTCATACCGGTATATGAAAATACCGGTATATTTGCATATATTTACAGGTAATAATTTCGGTTTTTCCAATGTCCAAATATAGCATACATTAATTGCTTCACGATCATAAACGCGATATTCCGACATGGCTTATGAATAATTAATGTTAATACAAATTTTAGTAAACTTTATTAATAATAACCGAATGTATTTGTCAAATATAATTATTAAATATGTTTTTATATAAATTTTATAATATGAACTTGGTAACATTTTAGATAATATTAACGAGATTTCCTTAGAGATACGCTTACGAGGCGTAATTTGCATTATTCAGCAGCGTAATTTGTATTAGTCGGAAGCATGACAACTACGCATGTACCTATTTTCATAAAGCTGTAACAGCTACATGCTGCCGAATAAAGCAAATTACACCTCACAAACGTAAAAATAGGACTTTCGAGGGTGTTACGTATGCAGACGTTTCCGTTGGTGACTCTTGACCCTTCCGGAGATATGTGTCGAAACAGAGGGCCCATTCAAGAACAAAGGGCATACTCAAAATTCGAAGATACTAGGGTGCTTGCAAGCGATGAAGCTAGTTATATAATTTCTAAGAACTCAGTAATAATCGGAAGTAGCACGTGAACCCCCACGTAGGCCCCATCTTGGTTACTATACAGGGTGTCCCAAAATTCCTGCACATCCTGTAAATGAGAGGTTCCTGAGACCATTTGAAGCGACATTTTCCTTTGCAGAAATGTTATCCGCGGCTTTGTTTAGGAGTTCCAACAGATTAAAGCTGAAAATAAAATTGAGAGCGTCAGTCAGCAATCCGCGACAGACAATACAAGACAGTTGTAATAACCAAAGTATAACTAAGAATATATCACTCTACATCCAAATTTTTAGTGCCATTTCCATTGACGCTCATTCCCTTTCGATTTTCCAGTAGTTAGGCTCTTTACTTTACCGGACTCAACATTTGTGCCTTTCTCCTACGAATTATGACGTATTTGGTATGTAATCCAGTAGATTTGTACCCGGCGTGGATGCAGATCGAAGTTTCGAACCTCCAGGATCAATAGGTGAGGAGCTATGGTCGCTTAAAGTTGAGCTTATTTCCAGTTTCTTGACAGGTAAGAGCGCCGCCATATTGGTTTGTAGTGACGGCCATACGACGCTTACTGAGTTGGTTGGGATTAGGTTGGGGGGGGGCAAGGTGAGCGGGTCACGGTCGTCACTACAAACCAATATGGCGGCGCCCTTACCTGTCAAAAATGCTCAATTTTAAGCGACTCTTCAACTAATCCTAGAGCAGGCATGCACAGCTCGTAGCTCTCAGAGCGGCTCATGAGCTGGCAAGTGGCTCCCGGCCGCTCTCGGAGCCGAGACCTTGCTCGGACGTATGGAAGGGGAACTAGTACAATGTTACAGTACTCCCCACCCTATGTGTGCCAGCCAGCTCCGACCCGGCTCATGAGCTGAGTCAAGAGCTCCCGCTCCCAAACCATCCAGTTGTGCATACCTGTCCTAGTGGATCGAAACTTCAATCTGCATCCGCGCCGGGTACAAATCTACTGGATTACATACCAAATACATCATAATTTGTAGGAGAAAGGAACTAATTTTGAGTCGATCCTACGACGATACACCTTTGCCGCTCGAGGTGTATCTATTTAATTCTATAAGTTGCGAGGCAACGAAACTACGACTCTATCCCATATAATGGGGACCCGGTGATGAAACAGACATCGGCTAGTCAATCCAAACTATCCTCGCTTCACGCATAGTTGCCTAACCCTCGACTCGTAACAAGGGCGATCGCGGCCTAGATTGATCCTTTTCTAGCACTTTTGACTACTGAAAAATCCCATCTTTATATTATCGAGAAATGAGAACGCGCATCCCGCACCCTTCCAATTCTGAAAACGAGTCCACCGCCTTAACAGTATATGTAGAAGGAACATGTAAAAAGAACCTGTTTCTAAAATTTCATCCAGTTCTGATGATGGACCTAAACGAAAACTTCGCCATTTTTAAGGAGTCGTTTTGTAAAGAAGATGTAAAAAATTATTCAAATGTTTTTACACAGATTTGAATGTACAAATTTTTTTATAAAAAATCAATCAGTTTCCCACCCGCTGCACTATGGGAAAATATGTTAGAGGAAAATGAATACGGCTTTGTGAAAGTAGTAGCTTCAAGCTTTAAAACGAGTGCAGGCTTATATGTAGCAATACTTTACAGTACAGCTCGGTGGAAGTAATCGCAAGAATAATGCGGAAAGCGGGTATCTTGCGATACAATATCCCGAGCCAATTGAAAGCGTGTAGAGGGGCGAGTCATTGGTCGTCCCGGGAGTGGAGTATTTTTTAATGGGTAGTGGGGAGGCCGACCATCTGTCTCTCTGAGTCCCACACTACACCCTCCTGGGGTGTACATAAATGTATTTTTTGCTGACCACTTCCTTAAAAAAAAGGCTGTACTATTTGTTTTTACATTATAGCTGTACTATTTGTTTTTACAAAATTGCCATAAATTAAATATTGACTATTTTTCGACGTACGGAAATTAAGTGTTCATATACGTTTTGGATATACCGTATATACGAGATAACCTGACAAATCAGAGAAATACTCGGTTCAAAGAATCGTTACTTAGTCAAAGGAACTCTGGAGCTAGACGCAATTCCGATATTTCTCGTTAAGCATAGCTTTGCACCGTTTAAAATGTGAACCGCTCGTTCGCCGATATAGATAAATTTGTTAATTAAAATAGCATAGGGTGTCCCAAAAATGTTGTGATCCTTCCTTAAGAAGGATGATGCCTAGGGCCATTTTCAGTAATTTATTCGGCTGCTCTTTTCCTTGCGTAACCAAAAATTTTTGCATTTCTCCTAGTTGTCCAGTCGATTTGGACGGGAAGGGGCGAGAAACCCATGTTTAGATCCTGGAGGATCAGTGGTTCAAAAGTTATAAGTGTTTAAAGTTGAGCGATTTGAGTGTTTTTGACAGGTTAGCGCTGCCATGTTGTGTGTAATGCCGGTCGCACGCCGCTTACCGAGCGGAACCGATAGGTAGCAGCACAAACACGCGGCAATGCTGATAATTAATTAATTGATTGGTGGTTAGGTCAGGTGACAGCGCTAACGTGTTAAAAACACTTGAAATTGCTCAATTTATAACTATTGAACCATTGATCCTCCAAGATCGAAGCTTGGATTTCTCACATCTTCTCGTCCAAATTTCCTGGATAACATAGGAAACAGGCAATTTCTGCTATTTTTAGGACACTTGTTGCCGACAGAATGGCGTTCTTTATGTTCTTTGTAGTGTTAAGTTATCGTATTGGCGTTAGTTATAAATAATGCGTTAGATTACTTGTTATAAATGATGATAACACAAGGGGCTGCGGGAAGAGCGAGAGTCTGTTATGTTTACGAGTCTCTTGAAGTGGGGATTCCCACAGTCATCACGAAACATGTGTTGGACAACCGGATGGTTGGAAGCCACATGTATAGGCCACGGACCTAAGGACTGTGCATTGTGCATAGTGCATAACCCTTGGGGGTGTGGCGAAAGACGAAAGGGGTATCAACTTGTCGGCCATCTTGGATGGCAGCACTGTGGTGCGCTCTATAGGCGACTTTAAATACTAGTCTAGCGTCTGTACTACATTTTTAGCACGGAACAGAACCTTCCACAATACACACTGGCATTTTTACAAATTAATGTCTATCAACGCGCAGACAACACAAGGCCACGACGATTCACCAACTTTACCGCACGTGTACTGGCACAAAATGTTTCTGGCGTACCGCGACCGCGTATATTCTACAGACCACGTACTACAAACGCTACACTAGTATTTAAAGTCGCCTATAGAGTACACCACAGTGTGGCCCCATCCTAGATGGCCGACAAGTTGATACTCCTTCCGTTTTTCGGCTTACCCCCCAGGGTTACGCTCAGTCTTTAGGTCCGTACATAGGCCGCGTATAGCAGCGATATAGGTCCGCCTACAGCCCAAGGAGGGGGGTGTGACACCCTTCTGCGAATTGGGACCACGTGCACGGTAAGACCTGACGGGGTCGAACCGGAGTCGGTAGGCCTGCGAAGTCGGCGGCGCAGCGGGAAGCAGTGCGCGCCAAAATAAACATAATTGTCGCTGAGGAGGGGTGGTCGAAGCCAAGGGTCGGCGGTGACCATCGTCGCGAGAAAGGCTATTCCAGTCTTGCAGTGTTTCTTAGAGCAGAGTGCCCAGACGGGATACCTTTTTTCGCGCATGAGCGTCCAAAACAGTAACGTATCTATGATGAGGCGATGATGTAGCAGAGCTCTGAGGCAGCTATATCGGCGGGAATGTACCGGTATAATTGACGGGACGCACAGTGGTCCAAATGGACGACTTAGGAGTGCAAATATCAAAGAACCAAACATGTAGTAGGCTCCATGGAGATCATATCAATTTCTTAAAATTCTGCATGGCGCTCAAGGTACCACATTTCCTCAAAAAGCGTACTTTACTAAGGCTGTAAACGCCGCGCATGCACGAAAAAACTTATCCCGTCTAGGCACACTGTCTTAGAGTAGTCGAGCGGATCAGATCATACTCTCCTCGCGACCTCTATACGAGACTACAGATTTGAATTAACACTTTACCTACCGGAAGCCTATTAATAGGATTTTCGATAATTGTGCTGTACCAAAAGAAAGCATAGAAATAATATAAATGTATTTACATACAATATTTTGACAGAAACTATTAGATGACGTTATTTAGGGTGACTTGTTAGTTCACAATAAAAATTGCTGTTGCTATTGAAGGTTCCATTAAAAAGTGTTTAGCCATGTACCATGGATTTTTCAAAAGTATGCAATAATCACCGGTCGGTAATGTGTTAATTTTGTCTGCGAATAAATGTAACACCGTTACCTGCATTCCGGTTCTATCCTGTGTTAAGAAATTTACAATACCCTATGTAAAAGGTTCTGACGCAATTACATTTTATAGAGTTTGTGGTAGTTTTTGTGTGACTTGCGATATACGTGTGTGCACAGAATAAGGTAAAGTTCATTTACGTAAACAGGGGAAAGTGTTCTAACTTTGGAACGGCAACGTTGCAGGTAAAGGTTTCAGTCATTCATCCAAAGGCGTAATGAGTGGAGAGTAATCACGTACCGTTGCATTATCTTCACTGAAGTGACAAATTACGTAAACTGAAGTGACTGGACACTTTATTCAATTTAGTTTATTAGGAGGAACATTCACTCAATGCCGTCGAATCAAGCTCACGGCACATGCGTAGATACACAGACACATGCACGGAAGCTAATTTTATTTCCGGAATGAAAGCGGCGCACTCGGCCGCGACTTTGTCCATAGAGATAACTGCTGTAGGAAAAAATTAATGCAACCATTTCTATTCATGCTTTTTGTACGTGTCTGTCGCCCGAGCGTACATTTAATAAGAATGCAAATGCACCTAAGATAATGCAAGACAAACAACATTTTTGTTTCCGCGAAGAAAGGTTCGCGCGCAGACGTGTTTCTCCGATTCAATTTAACGAGGATTCTAAAGCTGTTCGACGCAACAGTGAATAGATTCAAACTCTATTTGTTTCGTGCAGAATATACAGGTGTCTCGTCTAAAACAGGACACCTAAATATCTCCTCTATCTCTGAAAATACAAAAAATGTTTCCAACGTAATCTAAATGGGTTCAAAAGACGAATCAAATGGAAGAATCGTTTTTTATAAATTGTAATTTTCTAATCGTTTTTTCAAGGTCGCTCGTGTTGTTGTACACATATACACACATTTTTTGTTGTTGTATGTTGCATGTTTAATAGCACGACCTTGAGATGACCGTGAACTCTAAAATTTGCTAATTAATGCAGAACTTACTTTCAGCGACATTTCAGATTTCAACGGTAACAGAAATTCGACCATGAACTTAAACTTGTAAATAATCACATTTATTACTGCAATAAATGTTCGAAATGATGTCCTTCCGTTGTGATACATTTTCTGAGGCGAAAAACTAAAGATTGTACAGTTCTTTCGATGATTTCAGGTTTCATATCAGCACACGCAGCAATTATTCGTTCCTTTATATTGGGTTGGCAAATAAGTTCGTTCGGTTTTTTACATTGGAATAAATCACAAAAACCGTACGAACTTATTTGCCAACCCAATATTTTCTGGCGTCGTGGGCTGGTCTTGATAAACCGTATCCTTTAATGTCCCCCATAAGAAAAAATCAAGTGGGGTGATATCGGGTGAACGAGCCGGCCATGATACAGGTCCATTGCGTCCAATCCAATGATTTGGGAATTTTTCGTTGAGGACACGTGTTGCAATATGGGAAAAGTGTGCTGGACACTACGTAGTAGAGTGGGGACGCTAAACGCGAAGGCGTACTACGTCACGCGGCGGGGGAGTGCAAAGGTTCAAATTATTAATAATTTATATTTCCTAAACGCATAGGCTTTTTTAAAAAAATTTTTTTAAATATTGCATTGTCATCCAGTTCTGAGCTATGTTTAAAAGTTCAAGTCTTTAGCTCATCAGGAAGTTAGTTTAAAATCAATTGCAAAATTTGTAAAGAACAAACAGACAGACAAGAAAGCGAGCTAATAAAAACGTGGTAAAATCGTTGGATTGGACCATCGTAAATGGCCACCGCGATCACCAGACCTAACACCATTGGATTTTTATTATGGGGAAAGTTAAAAGAAGATGTTTATTGTGCAGCACCCACTACAAAAGAAGACATGCAGGAACGGATACGAAGAGTCTGTACTGATTAATATCAGTATCGCCACATCCTTTACTGCGTAACGCAATCAGTGGGCGAACGCTTCTGACGCTGTCTATCTGTGGCTGGTCATCACTTTGAGCATCTGTTGTAGCAAATAGTTTTGGATTTAAGCACTTTGTTTACATTTTGCACTGAAACAGTTTGACTTCATTAATAAAGCTGAAAATATTCCATTTCATAAGAATTTACGATAAATTTGTGTTTTTCATCAATTTTAAAGTTTATGACCTTGAATTACCTTGAATGACTATATCGTTGAAATTGTTTTGAAAAGTCGTAGAAGTTCAAAAATATGTGGTTCCATTAAAAAAAAAACTAAGTAGAAGTTCGAGAACCGATTACACAGGAAATACAAAAATCATTCTGAACCTGTCAGTGATGTTACGGATGACGAACAGGTGTTCAATATCATCTCTGGCAGGAACCGTCCTAGATAAACGAACAGAGCTACCCTAGAAAAATCTACAAAGCTGTTTAGTTTAGTTTAGGGCCCAAACATACGCACGACCAACTGGTCGTTGACAAAATACGAATGTTCACTTGAAGGGTACTGACAAGTACCACCCGTCATTGCAGGCCTATATAAGCCCTTGCATTTCTACTTGCATTAGTACTGTCGTAATCACGAATCGTGTCGCGTCGTGCTACATCTCGGAAGTCAACTACCAGTGAGATCGGGCGTTTGTTCCTTTCGAATCAAAGTTTAACCGTGTAGATTCCAAAAGTTCGGTGTAACATCTATTAGGCAGTTATAAGGTTGTTCCGTGACCCCCGCATTGCCAGTGCGTCAACACCGTGCATCTTAGTTTACGTAATACCATCTTTCAATTCTTTCTTTTCTAAATTCACTCAATTCGCGACAATTACACAACTGTAATACATACGAATTCTATAGTAAGAATATATTTGTGTTCTTTGATAATTAACACGAATTCATTAAACCCACAATTATTGACCAATATCCTAATCAAGTAATTGAACGTCTCCACACGATACAATCGTACCGCTCGGATTGTATCAATTAAATTATACTAGTTACGAGGCTTACTAATTATCCTAGCGACTCCCTGATTTCGCATCAGGTTCATTCGCGACATTCCAATTGTCCAAACAGAGATTTATCCATCCCAGCGGCTCCCCAATTTCGCATTGGGTTCGTCCGTATTCTAACAGCTCCCTGGTTTCGCATCAGGTTCGTCTGCGCTCTTATACAACCTCCTAGAGGCTCCCTGACTTCGCGTCAGGTTCGTCCTCGCTGTCTATAATCCTAGCGGCTCCCCAATTTCGCATTGGGTTCGTCCGCATTCCTTAACTAACAAATTGCTACCATATTCCTAGGGTAACAACCCTTCGCCGGCCACTCGTGCTGCTCGCGGCCCTGGCTCGTAACAGTGAAAATAAAAGATTGACCTGAAAAATCATAAAACAGCATTACACTTACATATTGTAACAGACCTGCACCGGGCAGGCCTGTCACTAAAAGCTGAGCACCGGAATATACCGAACTCCTCCGGAAAAGACCGACACACGCCGGTACAAACAATACTCCGCCGACACCTCGTCACCAGCCTAAGACAGGTTGCAACGCGAAGACGCCATGCGCCAAATGTCACATTTTCAAACACCAAGAACTCTCCCAAAAACAGATAGCAAACAGAAAGACACACCTTGCCGCACCACTACCCCGCGCCTGCAAACGATCCATTTTGGGGAGTAGAAAAGGCCCCAGGAACAGACCAAATTACCGCAGTCCTGCTTAGGAGACCTAAGTCTCCAGGAACCAGCCTGACCACTCAACGAAGACGTTGAATCCAGATCTCCAGCCTGATCATCTTCACGAAAGCCAAACTCCTAGTGCGACGAGACGTCGACTCCCGTACCTACCTACCTATCCACACTACCACTCGGTGGTAGGCTACTACCGCCTCGCAGAACATTCGCCTTCGACGAAGACGTCGATTCCGATCTCTACCGGCGAACATATGCCTCTTCACCGAGCCGGTGGAAACCAGTGTCCGCACCTCCGCGCACATTCTCCTTCGACGAAGACGTCGACTCCGATGCCCCTACGAACGTACTCCTCTTCACGGAGACGGTGGAAACCAGTATCCGCATCTCCGCGCACATTCTCCTTCGGCGAAGACGTCGATTCCGATAGCTACCCGCGAACATATTCCTCTTCAACGAGACGGTGGAAATCAGTGTCCGCACCTTCGCGCACATCCTCCTTCGACAAAGACGTCGACTCCGGTGTTTCTCCACGAACACACTCCTCTGCACCGAGACGGTGGGAGCCAGCGTCCACATCTCCGAGGACACTCTTCTTCGACGAAGACGTCGATGCCCGTGACTACCCCGAACACGCTCCCTTTCGCCTAGACGGCGATACGCCTATCCTAAAAGACCTCCGAGCCACTACGACACATCCTGAACACATCCCCGATCCCACATCCACCTCGGCGAGACGCCGAAACTCATCGACCGGCGATCAATACGCGCATTGCCCATCTTTCGAACGACAGCGAGCACGTAGATCAAATAGGCACCGTTGTAAAGTTATTCAAAACCTTCACACCACGTCTTCCCGCACCGATTAATCCCCTCGCCACCAAGCGAACCCCGGCGCGACGAGCTGTTCGAGCACCGAGGGGATTCCGCCGCGATCTACCGATTCTCCAAAGAATCGGCCCCGTTACAATATGTTTATAAATACAACTAACTAACTTCGGGTACCCGAATATTGCAAACTTTCGGGACCCCGACTCGACTCGACCCGACTGCCATTTCGCGGGTACCCGAAGTTTATAAACTTTCGGGATCCCGACCCGAACCCGAACAAATTTCCCGAACCGACCCGAACCCGAAATTTCGGGTACCCGCACACCCTTAGTAAACGTAGAACTCCTACATAAACACTCCTAATCTGTCCAAGCTCCTCGTACACTCCAAAGAAGTTTGATAGGGAGGATCCAAGAGTAGACAGAGGCAACCTCTGCGCAGACGCAACGTCTGCGGCTCGCGAGCCGCAAGTTGCCCAAGCCTGTTCTAGTAGAATTCCTTTAATCTCAAGGTATTCAACTGCTACCAGTTTGCACGAGAGAAATTCAATTAAGCTTCAGGGTTGGGGGGAATGAACATCGGAAACAAGCTTTGAAATTCTAAGCTGAATTAAAAGGTTGACGCGGACGATTTCAGAAGCGGTCACTCAAGTATTTGTTCGAGCGGTGCTCCATTTCTGCGATTTGTACTCGACGAAAGAAAAGGTGGAGTGAAACCAATATATATCGAACAACCAGAGGAGTTCAATTATTGGCTTTTCTTGCCGGTTGTTTTATGGCGGTCGAATGTTTTTCCAACGGGAGAAATTGTCTTCGGAGCAGGTTAGAAATTCATTCCTGTGTCTGGTGATCAGGGTAGACCAGTTTTCTTCTATTACCTGATTTTACGGGGCGATCTCAACGATTCCACTGGGATAGAATAACCGAGATAAGTGATTTTTGCCCTCGTGGGAACCGCGATCTTTTGTTTTCATTCGATATGGAATGATGGATGTTCTTCATCCGGTGGAAATGCTATGTGGAATATATCAAATGATAGGCGAGGCGCAGTTGGGGTGAAGCTTGCGCAAGGATGGAACAAGGGAAACGAAAATTATGAACAGGGGAAAGAAAAAAGTAAAATGGGAGGGACTTGAAAAATTGTTGGACTATCTAGACGTGTACGGAATAATTTCACGGTACTACTAAGAATCGAATTATACGATCGGCGCTCATTTATTTGTATATACAGGGTGCGTCGCCAAAATCCGGACAAATTAAACATTCTTTTCAAACATAATTTTTATTGCGAAAATTGCAAAGTTCATAATTTTTTTTTTATAAATTGTTTGTTGGTTCATACAGAATTCATTCACTCAATATAGCCCCCTTCTGCTTGAATAATCGCCTCCATTCTTGTTCTGAAACGGTTGCAGGCCCGTTTTAAAGCGTCACGGTCCATATCGGCGAATGCCGATTTAATAACGGATTTTAATGATGTGACGTTTGCATGTCTGGACTTGTTGGAGACCCTTTCGACAACGCTGCATACATAGAAGTCCAAAGGATTTAAATCTGGGCTGTTGGGAGGCCAAAATTCTTTGTACCAAAGACACGTCGACGTTGTCCGACAACCAATTTTGCACCAAATGACGTGTGTGCGCGAGCGCACCGTCCTACTGGCAAACATACGGCATTCCAGACGATTTTCAGAGATAGTTTTTTACTCACACCGACAACTGACGACAATTTTCGGATCGACTGCCCTGGATCCTCAAAAATCAGCTCCTGATCCAGTAGGATGATTTCCGGCGTTCTGACAACGAGCTCCTTCGAGTGTGATTTCCTTGCCGGTGTTGCAGAACCTTCGCTGGACGTCTCCGACTCATTATACTTCGCGACATCATCATAAACCGTCGATCTCCGGTACCCGAAGAATCGAATGATCTTTTTCGCTGAGCGTCCAACGCGAACACTTCCGATGATCGCGGCTCTTCGATTATACTCTACATTTGGTTTGAACATTGCGACTGTTTTGAGGTTATGAATGATTAGTACATGCATCAAGCTATTTTGGAAGCCAAGGGCGATTACCGTGGTATAGAACGGCGGGAAATTCAAATTGAATTTTGTCCGGATTTTGGCGACGCACCCTGTACTAAATTACCATTGGTAGAAATAAACCTTTGTCAGATTTCAATAACAACAAGTTATCATTCTCTTTCAAAAATTGCTTGATTTCTTTGGTTTCAGATGTAGACAACAATGTGTTATGTGGTTTATATGAAAGTGTAGATATCTTGTCTTATGTGGTCATCTTATCTTGCTTATATCCAAGACCACCAAGGAACAGGTTTTTGAGATTTATCATCCTTGGTTTATTGAAAAACAAAAGTAACAAAGATTTTTGGGGACAGGACCAATAAATTGGTAAAATACCGTCGCTATTCCTTACGTTCAAATTCAAAACATTGCTAACGACATTAAAAGAATATTCAGAAAGGTAGGAATTCACACAATTTTCAAAATTCCACATTATTTAAGGGAATTTTACACCGCGATCAAAGATAAAGTACCATTGGTAAAAAACTGCAATTTAGTTTATTCAATACCTTGTAAGGGTTGTAGTCAACTATACATAAGACAAACGTCTAGACTTTTCGAGACTCGGATCAGAGAACATAGACATAACATATTTCTACCTCCAGCACAACATACACACTGCATTGACGAGGCATTCAATAGAATTTGACCATGCTTCTGATTTCGAAAATGTAAAAATAGTAGGACAACTTGCACCAAAGGATTTTATTAGAAACAATTCACATCATTAAACATCATAGCGTAAGTCTTAGGTATGAAACACCTAATTGTAAGATACATGAATATTACGCAGCATTACTGAACCAGTAATGTTTTATGATGAATTTTTCTAACAAATAAAATCTGTTGAAGGTTTAAAATACATCAAAAGTAGATTGAATGTCAATTAATAAATTACCACAACTTCGTATGGTAAACAAACAGTGGAAACTTGTTGCTTGGATTTCTCACGGTTCATATTTACCGCCAAATATTGATTGGCCAATGGGTCGATCGATGTTTTCTGATTCATTGCCTCTTCAAATTCTAACGTTTGCCTCAGTTCGTATATCACAGGCATGGAATTAACATGTGTTATAAAGTTCTAAAGAGTTTAAAATAATTTGTTCACTTAGTAAGTAGGTTTGTTTTTCTTAGAACATTTGGTTTTTTGTACGGAATGCCACATAAATTACACATCATATATTAATTTAATAATTTTTACAGGCCCAATTATATGAAAATTTTTTTTGAAAATGGTCTAAATAGTGAAACGTTGAAAATTTTTTGGTAATTTACAAAATTGCTTAGGTAGTAGCATCAGATCGAACCAGTGCGCTGAAAACATTAATATACGTTATTAACAAATTGTCGATCGAGATAAAGGAAACAGTTACAATGGAAATATTCTTGGTCAGAAGAAATGTTTAGTTTCCGTAATCCGAGTGTAAAGGGTTAAAACAATACAAGAATTTCAAATTTTCATCTTGTATTAACCCATTAAGTCTCGAGCAGTAAAATAGAACAATTTATATGCAGGGTGATTCAGCTGAGTGTACCACCTGAATTATATGCAAACTATTTGATATATGACAAAATGGTAGCAACGAAAGTTTCAAGAAATTCAAGATGACTTATATATATCTCGATTAAAAAGCAAAATAGAACAAAACTGATTATTACTACTCTCGAAACCATACAAATTTTGTTTCAACCATTTTTAAATAGTTTCATTCAAATAGTTCATAAGTAATTCAGGTGGCCCATTTACAATTAGCTGAAACGCCCAATTATATAGTTTATTACTAGACAGCGGATCTTTATTTGCAACAAACTGGAGTGAAATGGAAAATTATTTTCTTTCTTAATTCTTAATTTCTGAACATATGTTCAATATGTTGAAAATTATACAAGAGTACGTTTAACTTCTTCGAATGTTTTTACTGTTTAAAATTACATTTTTTTTAAAAATCATTTTTGTTATAAATGCATAAAATCCGCTGTCTTAGTTTAAGTTTCTAACCAATTGGAATATTTTTAGCACACCTTCCTTTAAATAATCCCACAAGAATCATTTCACGTCGCTGACCACTTTGTAAGTTATGAATGATTATTGTGAAGTGACTCTTGAACCATCGGAGAAATTTGCACTAAAATTCATTGAAAAATTATTCCCATCTACTAAAAAATTAAATATTTAGATCACGAAAGCAAAGGAATTAAGTAGTTCAAAACTTATAACAAAATGTCACTGAATTTCTCGATCCGGACCACTGTGCGACAGTAATGTGGGAAACTCTGTATATGTATATTAAGTCTTTGTCAGGGGTTTCCAACCTGGGAGGCGCGGACTGTTGGCAGGGCAGGTGCCAACATATTACCACGTTTTTATTAGCTCGCTTTCTTGTTTGTTTGTCTGTTTGTTCGGTGGCAAATTTTGTAATTGATTTTAAACTAACTTCCTGATGAGCTAGAGACTTGAAATCGGTTACATGGATCAGAACTGGATGACAATGCATTATTAAAAAAAAAAATTTTTTAAAAGTCTATCCGTTTGGGAGATATAACAATTAAATATTTACCTTTTCACCCCCCCGCGAAACTACGTCATCGCGTTCAACGCTCGCCACGCCGCGCGACAGCGCTCCCTACTCCACTACCCGTTCCCTCTCTTACTCATCCCCACTCCACTGACCCGATTCGCACCGAAGGAGCTCAGTGTGCGTCAGTGTGCGTTTGAGTTCCGTGCGGTGTTTACAAAGTCATTACGTATTATTATACTACAATGTTTGTTTACCAATCGAAGGGACAGTTACACTGAGATTATCGGTCGAACCTTTATCTTTGACATATTACCACGGCGTTTCGATATGATGCGGTCCCAATACCGTCTGAAATTTACTACATGTCTCTGTTATAATCTCGAAATAATGTCTACAAAAAAGGAGCAGTTCGTTAATGATGATTTTCACAGAGAAGTCGCCAAATCACCAGGTATGCCATTAAATATTTTACCACGTCTTTATTAGGTCGCTTTCTTGTATGTCTGTTTGTCTGTCCGGTACAAATTTTACAACTGATTTTAAACTAACTTCTCGATGAGCTAGAGACTTGAAATTTTAAACATAGCTCAGTACTATATGACAATGCAATATTTAAAAAAAATTTTTTTAAATTTACAACAGCCTACGCGTTTAGGAGATATAAACTATTAAAAATTTAATCGTTACACGTCCCCGCTCGACGACCGGTAGTGCCCACTCGGTTCCCACTCTGACTCATCCCCACTCCACTGACCTGCTTCGCACCGAAGGAGCTCAGTGTGCGTTCGAGCTCCGTGCGGTGTTTACAAAGTTACTGCGTATTAGTATACTATAATGTTTGTTTACCAAGCGAAAGAACAGTTACACCGAAATTCTCCGTCGACCTTTATCTTTGACATATTACCACGGCGTTCGTTTTCGGTATGACGCATCGCAATACCGTCTGAAATTGACTACATGTCTCTGTTATAATCTCATCAAAATGTTCAAAATCGATTGTAAAATTTCACACGTACAAGACTAAAAAGCAGAAAATAATTATTTAAATAAAAATAAATTTTTTAAAAATACCACGTTTTTAAAATGCACTAAAAAGTATAAAATACAATTTTTAAAAGCGCCACGTTTAAAAAACGGACTAAAAAGTATAAAATAATTTTTTCTAGCCCCATACAGACTCCTAACCCCTTAAAATTTGTGATTGTGAATTTTTAATAGCTAAGAAAATACTTGTAAGATTTCAAACGAAAAACGTGGGGCGCAAGATAATACATAGTAAGGAGTGTAAAGAGTAGCTGCCGCTGAGAAATCTCGTACAACACTTCATAACATTTGCAGTACAATAAAGTTGTTAGTGATTTAGTGTTCATGCATCAATTATCTATTGCATGCGCCCCGCGTTTTTCGTTTTAAATCTTACAAGTATTTTCTTAGCTATTAAAAATTCAGAATCACAAATTTTAAGGGGTTAGGAATCTATATGGGGCTAGAAAAAATTATTTTATACTTTTTAGTCCGTTTTTTAAACGTGGCGCTTTTAAAAATTGTGTTTTATACTTTTTAGTGCATTTTAAAAACGTGGTATTTTTAAAAAATTTATTTTTATTTAAATAATTTTTTTGTAATAAAGTTATTATTATTTAGAACGTATCTATATTATTATATCTATTAAAAGATAGGGAGGTGCGGAAACAATTTTGTTGTAGGGAGGCGTAGTAGCATAAAGTTTGGAAACCCAGTGTTCCGATTGAACTCCATTTTTCGCGCATGCGCAGCAATTTCAGCCTCAGTAACGTAACCATTTCGATGAAATCGGGTAGCTTGAACACCCCCCAGACTTTTAAAAAATTGGTATGACCTGATTCTGAAAAATGAATGTATAACATGTGTATTTCCGTATATTTTGTATCTCGTAGGACACGTCCTCGAGTCTTTTTGTCCGGAACAGATTGTTTCGGTACATTCCTGTCAATATACGTGCCCCAAGGCGTCAGGGCCCTGGCCGCTCTGCTGCGTCATTGTAGATACGCTACTGTCCTGGCCGCACATGCGCGAAAAACGGTGGGTTCAATCGGAACACTGTGGTAACCGCTGGTCGATGTAGAGGTTTTAATCATTTTTCGATTTTCTTTTAATTATACTCGACATACTAAGTATATTCAGTAATTATCCTTCGAGTGGTATCACATTTAATCAGACTACGAAGTATCGCTCTGGGGTCATTTCAAAATTCTGAAAAATTGACTGGGATACTTTTAGGTATAGTATTTAACCATTAGCACTCGAGTGGTAAACTAAAAATCGCTGTGCCATTGTCCAAAATATTGTTTACATTATTAAACACATTATTAAACATTTGTTGGACAGTGTTATTTGATCAAAAGTATTTTTAATACCTAGACTGCAGATCTTCATGGAAAATAAAAATTGCTCATCTCAATTGCAACAAGTAGGAGTTTAGTAGAAATTTATTTTCATATTTAGTAGTTTGAATAAGTTGGAAATAACATGTTCAATGGAAATGGTATGTTAAAATTTTTGTCATATGTTTACTGTTTTGTATTCCATTGGCTGACTTCTGTCACAAATGCATACAATTCGCTGCCTATTAATAATGCTTAGCTTCGCTTAATATTCGAATAGTAGAACAGTCAAGTCGCGATATGTATCCCTGAATGTCTCCACGAAAATTTTCCCTTGCCTACGCACTCCACTGAGGGAGGGGCAACGACACCGGCGCAGGGGCCGCGAAGCTCGAGCTCCCTCGGTCTCCGAGCACTGTAAAGATGCCGCGTAATCTGATTTCGGCTCGGGTATATCGGTGTGAACCACTACTAATACAATTACAAAACTTCTTCATTTTTCATTATTTTTTATGGAACGCTCATCAACATATTTGTGGCATTTTCCTGAATAAAATGACACTAAACACGATATAATTTCAACTGCATTTAGTGGTTTAATCAATGATGAAAGTTTCGGTCGTAAGGAAGGACAGCGTATGAAAAAGAAAGAGACGCGGAGAGTTGTCGTCGCTGGCACAGTTCAAAGGCTCGCTGTCCTCACAATGTAATACCAATAAAAAACTTTTTTATTATTACTTATTTTTTATGGTACCTTCACCAACTTATTTGTTGCATTTTTCTGATTAAAATGGCACTAAACACTATATGATTTCAATTCTATTTAATGGTTTAATTGACGGTATGGAGCAACTAACAAGGGGAGTGCAAGGCCTTCGGATCACCGATTTAGTTGAGATTTCGTATACTTATAGATTACAATCTCCCTTTTACGAATATATACACCATTATAAGGGCAAACACACAATAATTGTTGAGATATTCACAAACAAATTTTTTTCATAAATATTAGTATAAATATGCTATTGTAGAGAAATTATACAACGAATAATATCCTGGTGTAGTGGCAACGTACTAGATTTACAACGTGGGGGCTAGCGTTCGATTCCTGTCCGGGGAAAAATATTTTTTTACTTATTTATATTATCTATTCGTTGTGTAACATTGACTTGTTCATAAGAGATTACAGATTTATTAAAAATCAAAGAACAAAAGTTTTAATAAATTATAAATAAATTAACCGAAATTAATAAAATACAAACAATTATGTGCACTAATTTTTCAATCTATGCTGGAACATGCACGGTATGTAGCCGGATTTACAGCAAAGAGATAAATTTTTAAAAACGTCGATCAAATCTGTTTTCTCATAAATGTACAAGGAAGCAGGTGCCAATGCAATAATACTGCACTTATTCGATGTGCAAGCTGTTTCTGTGTATTATGTTTCGTATGCTTTTACGACATGTACCACTGCTATAATTAAAAAAATTTAATTGTAAGTACAATATTATTAAATTTATCGTATACCATATTTTCTCTTCCTATATTTATTTTATTTCTTCTGTTTCCATACATGAGAGGGTAATTAACTATTTTATTCATTTCGGTTAATTTATTTACAATTTATTAAAACTTTTGTTCTTTGATTTGTAATGAATGTGTAATCTCTTATGAACAAGTTAATATTACACAGCGAATAGATAATATAAATAAATAAGTAAAAAAATGTTTTTTCCCAGAGGGGAATCGAACCCTAAGCCCACCGGGTTGTAAGTCTAGTACGTTGCTACTACAACAGGAAATTATTCATTATATACTTCTTCTACAATATCATATTTATACTAATGGTTATGAAAAAACTTTGTTTATGAATATCTCAACAAATATTGAGTGTTTGCCCCTATAATGATATATATTCGTAAAAGGGAGATCGAGATCTATAAGTATACACAATCTCAACCGAATCGGTGACCCGAAGGCCTTGCACTCTCCTTGTAAGTTATGGTTCATGTGTACAGTAAATATGGGCCAAATTGTATCTTGTTTGGTGTCATTTTAATCAGAATAATACCACAAATCAGTTGGTGAAAGCTCTATAAACAGAAAAAAATAATAAAAAATAAAGAGGTTTTGTAATTGGATTAGTAATGGTTCACACCGCTACGCTTCGGTCGCGCGATCCATGTTTATATGCTGTCCTTTTCTATGTTCGGTTTCCTTTGTTCTTTCGGCCCGGTCGACGCGGTAGACATAGTCATAAAAAAATAGTGTCCCTACGCGATATTCTCCCTGCTCGGAACTGGCGATGGAAAACATATCGCAATTTTACTGTATAAATGTTCTTCTGTTCCGGTACACGAAATTTTTTTGGGGATCGGTACGGGTACCCGAAAATTTCCAGATCCTTGAATATATTGGGATTCCCGAAAAGTAGAGATTCTCGAATTGCCCTACTACTAAGAGAGGAAGCAGTGGGGCAGAGTATAAATATTGTGAGTTGACTGTGCGAAAGGGAAAAAGAGACGTAATTGTATTCGAGAGCGGACTCCTTTTGGAAGAATATCTGCGTATTTCCCATTGTATTTTCGATTTGAATTTCAAACATTGATGTTGAAACAATAAAGTAAACAGTCTGTTATTAACAGTAATAAAACGTAAGAAAGTGTAATGTAATACAATGTATATAAAAAATCAAAATCATCTATATCAGATTCTTCCGTATCAGAAAATTCTGAAGTTATTCATCGAGATGTGTTTTGTTAAAACAAAACGGAAATAGACATACTTTTCTTACCTACACAGATTATCACGTATTACTACAGAATCTTAACAACAGAGATAAAACATTTTTTAAATACATTTCTGAGAGAAAGATTAAAAAATGCATTTTAAAAAATTTTCTTTGCACAGTTTGGTAGACAGAATAATACTATGCAACTTTTGTTTCAACTTTTTTTGATATCATTTTGTCGTTTTTGAATTGTTACACGAAAAAGAAAATATTGAAATTTTTTTAAGAGCTGATTTCATCCCTTCAATGCGAGAAGTAGCACGACAAGATAGAGTTGTATTAAGCATAACTCTTACTCTACTTAAAAATTGCTGTTCTTCGTAATAGCCTACGTCGCGTCGTCTGGATCACCGAAATTAAATCGTTTTTCGTCAGTAAATATGACTCCTCACCACTTTGTCCTCATATTTATATGCTTTTCGGTAAATTGTAAACGGAACGCGTAAAGGTGCGTTTACACCGAGTTTGCCCGCGGGTTAATGCCATAAATTTCGAGCGGGTTGACGGGCCCGCTGTGCCCCGCTGTGCGTGGCACAAAAAAAAGGTATCCTACCGCCTTAAAGGGAAAAAAGGTATCCTACCGCGGGCGCCCGCGGGCGAACTCGGTGTAAACGCACCTTTATGCTCCTTCTTTGATCAAGGTTTTTTCTGCAATTCTCTTCGCGTTAAGTGCTTGCATTTTTATAAAACACAACGTATATTCTTTCCGTTAGTGTCTACGCCAACACTTTCAGCGATTTGTCTCGCAGTCATCCTCGAATTTGATGCTGTTCTCAATGTTGCACGTTTTTCACGGACAGTTAAACTTTGTGCACGCCCAGAACTCTTCTTTTTCCCGTAATTTTCAGGATTTTTTAACAAGCTCATAATAACTTTTCGTCATCCATTTACAATTTTTTATATTTGTGTAATTAAATCTGGTTCTTCCTTTAACTTCAATATCGTATGTACTTCACATACACTTAGCTTTTTTCCACGACCGATTCTTAACGCTTTCGTATGTTGTTTTATTAAATAAGCACGAAAGAAGCTAGTGCCCACTTTATCAATTACGTTTTACAATGAATGTTTGCTCTGCAGTAACTTCTGCACAACTGACAAATGTAAAACTGCTATTTGTGCTATCATTTTGTCCCGATTGTGGGCCCCAATATTTACGTTGTTACGTCTTAAGATGGACGTATTCAAGATTTGATAGTTTAATTGAATCTTAATTTGAAAGATTATGTTCGAGTAATTGATGAAGATTAGGCTTCGGTTCGGGTAATTGAGGATTTCTTAATATTCTATGTGTCTTTGATCATGGAATTGGAACGTAGAAATCGAAGTTGGGTAATTTCTTTAGAAATGATTTGATATTTTATTTTTGAATAGAAATAAACAAAAGTATATTTTAAGCACCAAATTTCGGATACATAATGTTCCTCGAAATCTTATTATAAATTGTTAGTAATTACCGCTAAGTAGATTTTGGCTTTGAATGGTACAGTCTTCTTGCTGAATACTTCTGTGCTAAATTGGAGGATGTTTTTGGTGGTTTATGCTCCGGGGGCTTCTGCGCTGATTTGGAGGATGTTTTTGGTGGTTGGTGTTCCGGGGGCTTTAACACGGCCTTTTCCTATTCTTATAATGATAAACTTCACTTCACTAGAGACGACACACACACGCACACAATAAAAAGGCAAGCTGACTGATTTGCTTAATATAAATTGAACTTGTTGAATGGTGTACTGTATTTTGTGTACTGAGCTCCTAATGAGGAGCCATCCCTTTTATAGATCGATCAATCCTTTGTTCTTAGCTTCATTTTCATAAGATGGTTACTTCATCACCAATTCTTCTTAATCGATTTCTTCTGAATCAATTTCTTCTCAGTCACTCTCTTCTTAATCATGTGCATTGCATTTTTAACTTCCCGATTTTATAGGGAAGTTATTGTAATGACTCCGAAAATCGAAAATCGATTTTTTAGCAGATCTTCACGTTTTATGGTCATTGCAGTCATTTTAGACTATTTTCAGCAAAATGTTCGTATGTGTGTGTGTATGTGCGTATGTATGTTTGTATGGTATCAAATTTTTCGTTAACGTTTTCTGAAAAAGTAACAACGCGATCAGAATGATGAATGATGCAATCGATGTGCCCCGCTGTAACTTAGAGCTGATTAGATTTTGGTCCGTTTTGGTCAAGTAGTTTTTTAGCTTTTTTCGAAAGGAGTTAATTCAACAATGCAATTTATACGAGAGGACGGAAATTTTCCACCGAAGAAATAAACGTAATTACAAAAAAAAATTTTTTTTTAATTTTTAAGAATTTTTTTTCATTAGAAAAATTTTTTTTTTTAATTTATACAACTAATGCTAATGTTACCGCTTATAATAATCGAAAATTATCCCAATGCAAGAGTGAGTTTATCATCTCTACTCCCGAGAATACATTTTGGGAGAATATCGATGAAAGTACAAAAAAAAATTTATATTACAATCTTTGAAAAAACAATCAGTTCAAAACGAATTATTAACTAAGATTAAATTGAAAATTAATATAAAATATATGATAATTATTGATAACAGTGATGTTGAAAACGGATTGGTTAATGGAGCACACATGCGGAATATTAAAATTTATTACTTTTCAAGAAAATACTAAAATTCCGTCTATATTGTGGTTAGATTTTCAATTGGCCAGAGTAGGTTTAACACCAATAATAAAAATATCGAATCAAGTAAATATGTCGAGTGAGGAAAAATATCAAATCACACGTAGTCAATTTCCAGTTCCTGCTGAAGCAATTACGATTCATAAAAGTCAGGGACAAACATACGAGAAAATATGTTTGGCTTTTAAAACATCAGAAAAACGAACTTTACAAATGTTGTATGTAGCACTGAGCAGAGTTTCAAAATTGAGCGGTTTATATATTTCGGGACAATTGAAATTAACAGTATCGAAGAAAACCAAGATCAATACTGCAACCCCGGATAATGAGGAGTTGTATCGTTTGCGAAAAACTAATTAAGACAATTTATTTTGCAACATTAGTATACTATAACAAGGAACCAAGCGAGCAACGAGCCTACGATGTTGGTTTAATGCGACGCCATATAGCAAACATTTTGATAAGTAGAAAACTATTGAATTTCCCTGAAAACGTATAATCTTCTTAAAACGTACACTAAATAATGATAATAATATACTGCAACTAACGAATCGGGAAGTTCTTTGTGTGACTCTTGGAGAGTCACACACCAAATAAAAAACATTAATAGCAGTAGGCCCTACTAGCCATACGTCCCACTAACCCTCTCGCAAGAGCAGTCCTATCCGCGAGCTCGCGAAGCGAGCGTGCAAAAACAACCCTACTCGCGAGCGAGCGAAGCGAGCGAGCAACAATAACCCTCTAGTTTATCCTCCTCTTGGCTAGATCATATTACATCTGCGTATCTCGTAGATCGATTTCTTCTTAATTGCTTTCTTCTCAGTCTCTCTCTTCTTAATCGTGTGCATTGCAATTTTTTATCCTCCTCTTGGGTAGATCATATTACTCTGCGCATCTCATAGATCGAGGAACAATTCATTGCTCATCGATTCTTCTGAAAAATCTTCGCAGTCTTCAGTGATGGACAGGCTTCAACGGTATTCGCTCATGATTTATATTTGGAAATGACTCAATCATTTAATGAAATAAAATTCGCTACGCATTTATTTCGTTCAATAAAGATTCAAATTCAAAATAAAGTTTCCTAATTCTATCGCACGCAACGTGGTGTAATATACGATAGTTCGACATTGATTGTCAACAATAGTATTTAATATTTAATTTCTCGTACAACATTATTAGAGAAAGCATAAACAGAAATTCAAAAGGTTTATGTTATACATGATTGATTATATCAATTATTAGCGATGGCTGAACCACCGGACGTGACAACGTTTTCATTTCGAAAATTCTATTGAAGTAAATATGGTGGATGATATTCAGTACATTGTACGTACAGGCATGTCAGAATATGTTGATATATTAGAATATTCATTTTCTTCAGTTTAATGTATGAAATATGGAAAAATAGATAATGTACTATCTTTTTGTCCCGGAGTGTAGCCATGAACCGCCGACGACAAATAACTGTGTGAATAATTGTTTTATTTTTAAAAAGTTACAATCGCTGAGAAATAGAATCTAGTACGTTTAGAAGAATGCTGCGCGTCATAACTGATCTTTACTGGCCGATAATTTCGAGCTACGTTGCACGTTTAACATATTCACCATGTGCACCGGGAAATGGGAGTAAATACAGGGTCATAAATACTTGAACCGTCCGCCGCGATTAAACTGCGAAGTGGATTCGAATTTCTATCGATTACGATTTACCGTGCACTTTAGACGTTATTATACGTAAAAGTGGTATGTTTTATTGGGAAAGTTATTCCCCACGGTTTTATTCCTCGCATTTCGATCGGAGCTGAGGCAGGAGTTGTAAAGTCGATTATATAGGTTGCGATTGAGGGATACTGTAAAAATGATGGGTTATTAGTTTCTTGGTAATAGCAGAGCAGTTATATCTCAGCGTTCAATCTGTTAATGTCTGAATTGCGAATTTCTGAAAAATTAAACGTTACACATTTCGTGTAAGATTGTGCTAGTAACTACAGATACTGTTAAAATTATGGGTGGTAAATGATGCTTGTTAATACACAGCTTCGATGCAGTCAACAATAGTTCTTTTATTTACAGAGAACCACGACAGTATTTAAACGCACTTTACAAACAGTATAACTTTTTTATAATTCTACCAAACGACCTGATGTTTTGTAAGCAATTAGAAGCATTAGTTTACTAAATGATCTGCAAAAAAGATTTTTCAAGAATTACAATTTACCGGTCCATATTTTTTCGTTAGCAACTCCTTAACAAAGCCACGGAGAACATTTTCGCAAAAGAAATTGTTACCCCAAATGACCTCAGGAATCACCCTTTGCAAGGAAGTTCACGAAGTCGCGATATTTTTCCAACGGGTGTGTTCTGAACGGAGATATCGTGTAGGGACATTATTTTTTTATGTCTGCGTCTATCGTTCCGACCGCGCAGAGAGTACAGACGAAGCCGAACCTAATAATCCAATTACAAAACTTCTTTATTTTTCATTATTTTTTGATGGGACTTCCACCAACTTGTTTCTGGCATTTTTCTGATTAAATTGGTACCAAACACGATATAATTTCAACTGTATTTAGTGGTTTAATCGACGATGAAAATTTCGAACGCAACGAAGAACAGCGTATGGGACATATTTTGAACTGTGCCGGCGACGGCGACTGTCCGCGTCTCTTTCTTTGCCATACGCTTTCCTTCCTTGCACCCGTAACTTTCATCGTCGATCACGTTACGAGCCAGGGCCGCAAGCCGGCGCACAGTGGTCTAAATGGGCCATTTAGCTGGACAAAATTATTCTAGCATTATTTCAAGACTTAAAGCTGTAGTTAAGTAGGTCATTGGATTCGTCTTGACATCACCTACAACAATATGTAATAAAAAATACTTAGTAGCATTTAAAAAATTAACATGATCATATTTTTTATTAAAAAAATAATTTTTGTCAAATTTTTTTATTGGAATTTATAGATGACTGAGTATCGATTAACTTTTGTTGGAAACATTTTCTTGCCAAATATCCGAAATGTTCAAAACATTGTGATGACAATTGGGCATTTACACCGACAAGCTTTCGAACCGAACGCACAATGGGCCAGATCGTATAAGTAGGAGGGAAAAAATATATATATTTATTTTGTAAATAAATTACAATAATTTGCCGATTTTTTGTTGTAGTGGATTGTATTAGTCCTAATTTTTGCAGATTAAGTACCATGTCGAGTCGAGTTATAACAGGTTCACGATCCACCAAAAAAATTATTTCTCATAAAATGGCCACTACAGGCAAGAAACTTTTGAATTTATATCAAGTACAAGAATGTTACTATCGACTAAAAATTGTTTCAATCAGTAACATTTAGTAACTTAGGCTTCGCACTTTACAAAAGCTTACAAGAAACGGACTGTCAAGATTTTCCGAAATATAAACAATGATCTGAATCACCAAATTGAGATAAATCTGTAGTTCTGTACTTAATTTCAATTGTTGTTAAAAGTCTTTGCTTGATAATCACAACACACGTTCTGATACTCAATGTTTCGCAGCAAACGTTCGAGGAACGTTAAACAACACAACGCGGCATTTGCCTTCGTCAGTTGCCTTCGTCACTTGTTTTATTATTGATAATACTAATATCAGAGGTCACTTTACGACTCAGGGGAATGTATAATACATAAAATATTCACCAATACTTATAGTTTTTTATCTTCAATTTCGGACATTTTTCCTCCTACTTATACGATCTGGACCACTGTGCGGCGAAGGGTTGTTATTGTTGTTACCCTAGAAATATGGTCTCAATTTGTTAGTTACAAGGTACACGGACGAACCCAATGCGAAATTGTGGAGCCTCTAGGTTGGATAAATCTCTGTTTGGACGATAGGAATTTCGCGAACGAACCTGATGCGTAATCAGGGAATCGCTAGGATTGTTAGTGGGCCTCGTAACTAGTATAATTTAATTGGTACAATCCGAACGGTAAGATTTTATCATGTGGAGACGTTCAATTACTTGATTAGGATTTTGGAACAATAATAATGGGTTGAGTGATTTCCACGAATTTACCAATAAACACAAATATATTCTGATTATAAGAGAATATGTTACAATTGTGTAATTGTCGCGACTGAATAAAATGGAATTGAAAGAAAGTATTATTATCTATGTTGACGCACTGGCAATGCGGGGTCTCAGAGCAACTTTACAAATGCGCAATAGATTTTAAACCGAACTCGCGGAATCTATATGGTTGACTTTGATACGAAGGGGAGCTTTAGCCCGATCTCACTAACAAGTTGACTGTACGAGATGCAGCACGATGTGACACGATTGGTGTCTACTGCTTTGCCGTGAAGACAGACTGCTTACCGTAAAACAGTGTTCTTAAGCGACAAGATCTCGTGAAAATATTAAACGACAAACAGAATAGAAAATTCAACATAGAAAACAATGAACATTCAATCACACCAGTTCGACATAGAAAATTACTTTATAGAAAAGGATTTATTTATTTTAATAGATTTATTTTTTTAAATATATTTATAGATTTATCTTAATATTTTGCAGATGTTGTTCAAACTAAGATGTTCACTTTTAAGCACTTGTCTGTACCTGTCCTCATCAGCCTTATAGTATTATAGTATAAGGACGTTTTCTAATAAGTTCCACGATTCGTGTTTTAAATAAAACCTTAAACAAATATGATAACTCTTTCAGTCTCTGCTGCATAGAGTTGTATAGAACGTAGTTCCAAACGCCAAACAGTATCAGTGTATACCCCTGATGAAGTCAACTGCAACGATTTTCAACGAGACGTATTAAAAACTTCCTTATTTGATAGGGTTTATACCCGAGAACCTCAAATAACTAATAATAATCTATCATTTTATAAAAATATCTTGCAGATAAAGTACACACGTTATCACATTTTTATTTTTTTGAACTGTTTCAAGTTATTACTAGAACAAGTCTCTGCATCGTGCAGTACTAACGTATATTAATGTTAAAAATTTATGTGATCGCACGGCGATTTCGTTACAACGTCCAAGGGGTATGTAATAGTAGCATTACAGAGTACCAATACACGAATGTTGATTGCATAATTGAATCATATTCCTGAAGAAAATGAATTCAATATACAGGGTGTTCCGAAAATATTGTCCAGTAAAGTCGCGATATTTCTCCGCGTCCTTCTACCCAGAATTTATCCAGTGCCTACCCACTCCATTTCGGAGACAAAATCAAAGAACTTCCGATAGAAATGAGATAGAGAGCTGAAATTTTTTTAATTGCAGCTGACACTTCACAGAATATGGGGAAAATAGGGAGATTATGGTACGAACATTGTTTAACCTTGAAAAAAAATCGTCAAACTTGCACAATGTCACGAAAATTGTGGTTTTTGCAATACCACGGGTAGAAAAAAATTTTTTTGTAACATGCCATACATCATTTCCTGTCGATTTTTTCATGCTGAATTCAAATCTGGTCTCAAAATTTGTCTACGACTTCAGGATTTTACAAGAAATCGATTTTTGTGAACGAATTGTTTAACGAATTTCCTCAAGGTTATAAAACGTTCGTACCATAATCTTCCTATTTTCCCATATTCTGCCAAGTTTCAGCTTTAATTTAAAAAAAATTTCATCGCTCTACCTCATTTCTATTGAAAGTTCTTTGATTTTGTCTCCGATTTGGACGAAAAGTTCCACTGTGCGCCGTATCCCATGGAACGCCTCACAGCGTGGGACCTTTCGTCCAAATCGGAGACAAAATCGAAGAACTTTCAATAGAAATGAGGTAGAGCGATGAAATTTTTTTTAAATTAAAGCTGAAACTTGGCAGAATATGGGAAAATAGGAAGATTATGGTACGAACGTTTTATAACCTTGAGGAAATTCGTTAAACAATTCGTTCACAAAAATCGATTTCTTGTAAAATTCTGAAGTCGTAGACAAATTTTGAGACCAGATTTGAATTCAGCATGAAAAAATCGACAGGAAATGATGTATGGCATGTTACAAAAAAATTTTTTTCTACCCGTGGTATTGCAAAAACCACAATTTTCGTGACATTGTGCAAGTTTAACGATTTTTTTTCAAGGTTAAACAATGTTCGTACCATAATCTCCCTATTTTCCCCATATTCTGTGAAGTCTCAGCTGCAATTAAAATAATTTCAGCTCTCTATCTCATTTCTATCGGAAGTTCTTTGATTTTGTCTCCGAAATGGACGAAAAGATCCACTGTGCGCCGCAAGGCGGCGATGATTGATCTCGGCTCGGGTATATCGGTGTGAACCACTACTAATCCAATCACAAAACTTCTTTATTTTTCATTACTCTTTTACGGCATTTTCACCAACGTATTTCTGTCATTTTTCTGATTAAAATGACACCAAACACGATGCAATTTCAACTGTATTTAGTGGTTTAATTATTACGGATAGAGAACAGATTCCGTTCGACTTTCTCACAGGAATCTCTTCAAGATCGTCTCTGGCAGGAAGCGTCCTACATAACCTTTCGTATCATAGTTGAAACTTTTAACGAAGACCGAGCTCTGGCCCGATATAATTGGGAGTGACAAAAAGTGAGAGTCTGGCCGTAAGTGACCTCAGATTATGAACAGAGCATTCCATTCATTGTAGGGGTATATAAACCCTTAGATTTTTACTCTCGCGGGCTAGTACTGTCGTAGTGTTATGCCGCATCATCCTTCCCGATAAGATTCCAAACCAACCTTATCTTTGCCATTTTGGCCAAAGCTGAATCAAATGTTTGGCTGGACTAGGAACGGCGAAGTTACATATCCGGTGACGCATTTTAGAGGAGACCAAAGGTGCTTGTAAAGAATCTATACAGGGTGTCCCAAAACTCGTGAAGAACCCGAAAGGGGGTGGTTCCTGAGACCATTCTAAGAGACATTTTCCTTTGCACAAAAGTCAAATTCGGCTTTGTTTAGGAGTTATTAACGAAAAACACGGACCAATCAGAGTGCGTCCTGGCCCGGCGCGCCACGCCGCGCTGGCAAGCGAGTGTCAGTGGTACGCCGCGACATCGCAACGAGCAAGAGTTTCTCGATAATGTGAATCCTCTCCGATTTCGATGAGCTTTGGATATGTTGTCAAGACCATGATTCTGAACAACATTTCTCTTTAGACTTTTTGGCGATCGGCTTTAGTTTACGAGAGAATTGTAAAAACTTGTAATTGTAAATCGATCGATGTACTATCTCCTCTCCGATTTCGATAAGCTTTGGATATGTTGCCAAGACCATGATTCTGAACAACATTTCTCTTTAGACTTTTTGGCGATCGGCTTTAGTTTACGAGATAATCGTAAAAAACATTACTTGTAAATTCATATGGGTGTTCTTGATAGCGGGCACGGCGTGTTAATATCTCCGAAACTAAAGCCGACCGCCAACTATTTCAAAGGAAAAAGATATTTAAAACGTCGAGTTTTAAAACACATTCAAGGTCATTGAAATCGTTGAGGAC
Source organism: Lasioglossum pauxillum (assembly GCA_933228785.1). Lineage (NCBI taxonomy): Eukaryota > Metazoa > Arthropoda > Insecta > Hymenoptera > Halictidae > Lasioglossum > Lasioglossum pauxillum. The sequence goes on from OW121700.1 coordinate 28,433,205, forward strand.
CCACATTATCTTTACTCGACTTACGGCAACTTTACCCGAATGAGAGGAGAAGCAGAAACTTATTGTATTAAAAACTCACTTATTCAGCCGTAAATCCATTTGCTGCTTCGAAATGTGTGTCATTGGGTCACTCGGTGACGAACTGCATAGATGTCTTCAGGTATACGGCAGCACCGAAAGGTAAGGGACATACGGTCAGGTCGACGAACTGTACAGCCGGTGGTAGATAGTAATAAGGCCTAAGGGTGCGCGGTCAAGTCGATGATCCAGAATTTCACTTTCACTTTCGAATCGTTAAATAATTCGTATGTTTATTTCACACAGATGCCTTGAAATTTTTCCACACTCACAATCACTGTTCACATTTGTCTACACACATAGTTATGTACTAATAATAATTGCCATATCCGCAGTCTAGTGATTAGTTTAAATATCACTATCAAAAACACAACTAATAGCAACCGTTAGCTTTGAATTGATAAATATTTGGAGATGTTTTCTCTACCGCGGCTCGAACGACACTGATTTTCTGCAAGATTTTTCTAAAGAACTTAGGAAGGGCATTTAGCGTGTCGAAATTCGAAATGCACGCTGTAGCACGTTTACGAAAACGACGGGACGGTCAGACGAAAAACAGGATGCGAGAAGGACCGCTGTAAGATTTATGGCAAACACATGTTTAGTTTTTCCTGCAGATTGATACGCAGAGTCGATGGGTAACCGTTCGAAAACGCCGGCTGTCCTTCTTTTAGAAAGTTTCTTACGGAAGGTATAGGACAATAGGGATGCTACGCTGACCTGACATTTTAACCCCTTGCTGGGTAAAAGGACCGATGACGTTTTCGCACGGTTACCGATCGACTCTACGTACCAATCTGCAGGAAAAACTAAACATGTGTTTGCCATAAATCTTACAGCGATCCTTCTCGCATCCTGTTTTTCGTCTGACCGTCCCGTCGTTTTGGTAAACGTGCTACAGCGTGCATTTCGAATTTCGACACGCCAAATGCCCTTCCTAAATTCTTTAGAAAAATCTTGCAGAAAATCAGTGTCATTCAAGCCGCGGTAGAGAGAACATCTCCAAAGATTTGTCAATTCAAAGCTAACGGTTGCTATTAGTTGTGTTTTTGATAGTGATATTTAAACTAATCACTAGACTGCGGATATGGCAATTATTATTAGTACATAACTATCTGTGTAGACAAATGTGAACAGTGATTGTGAGTGTGGAAAAATTTCAAGGCATCTGTGTGAAATAAACATACGAATTATTTAACGATTCGGAAGTGAAAGTGAAATTCTGTATCATCGACTTGACCGCGCACCCTTAGGCCTTATTACTATCTACCACCGGCTGTACAGTTCGTCGACCTGACCGTATGTCCCTTACCTTTCGGTGCTGCCGTATACCTGAAGACATCTATGGAGTTCGTCACCGAGTGACCCAATGACACACATTTCGAAGCAGCAAATGGATTTACGGCTGAATAAGTGAGTTTTTAATACAATAAGTTTCTGCTTCTCCTCTCATTCGGGTAAAGTTGCCGTAAGTCGAGTAAAGATAATGTGGGTCCTCAACGATTTCAATGACCTTGAATGTGTTTTAAAACTCGACGTTTTAAATATCTTTTTCCTTTGAAATAGTTGGCGGTCGGCTTTAGTTTCGGAGATATTAACACGCCGTGCCCGCTATCAAGAACACCCATATGAATTTGCAAGTAATGTTTTTTACGATTATCTCGTAAACTAAAGCCGATCGCCAAAAAGTCTAAAGAGATATGTTGTTCAGAGTCATGGTCTTGGCAACATATCCAAAGCTCATCGAAATCGGAGAGGAGATAGTACATCGATCGATTTACAATTACAAGTTTTTACAATTCTCTCGTAAACTAAAGCCGATCGCCAAAAAGTCTAAAGAGAAATGTTGTTCAGAATCATGGTCTTGACAACATATCCAAAGCTCATCGAAATCGGAGAGGATTCACATTATCGAGAAACTCTTGCTCGTTGCGATGTCGCGGCGTACCACTGACACTCGCTTGCCAGCGCGGCGTGGCGCGCCGGGCCAGGACGCGCTCTGATTGGTCCGTGTTTTTCGTTAATAACTCCTAAACAAAGCCGAATTTGACTTTTGTGCAAAGGAAAATGTCTCTTAGAATGGTCTCAGAAACCACCCCCTTTCGGGTTCTTCACGAGTTTTGGGACACCCTGTATAAGGAACCCTCTCATCGAGTGGGACTAACTCCCGAGTCGTCAGTTATTTTATAAGGACGTATACTTTCTGTAAGCGCGATTTCTTGTGAACAATCTGTTGGTGTGGCCTACTCAATAAACTTCAAGTTATAAAGAAGAAAAAGGATAATTTCTCGAGGGACCCGCATCCTTTCCTTCTTCTGTTTTACTTTGTTTCGTTAAGTGTGACCGTCAGAACATTTTCTTTAATTTTGACAAAACAAAATGCATTCTTTTTACAAACGAAATTTGAGTTTGACCTTGATATTCGGAGTTCAAGGTCATTTGAAGGTCACGTCACAGTACATATTTGAATGTCTTTTTATGAGCTACGCGATGCAACACAAAGATGTATGTACTTATGTAGTTCTTTAAAAAAACATCGATGACTTCTTGAAAACTACGAGAAAAAACAACATTTTCAGAAAAAACAACCCCTCCGGAATATTGACCACTCGATACCATTCAAATTACACGTAAAAGATTTTTTTGCCTAAATTAATGAAGATATTCTGGTGGAACATTAAGTAAGACACCCTCTGTATAACCGTCCGATCTAAGCTTAAAACAATTATAATTTGAACATTGGAATATAAAGTTTGTTCAATTTGAGGAGTTAGTTGTGCATAAAGTAACTAAAATGTCTCGATTGCTTTAATGAAAAGTCAATCGTGTAAGCAATAACAGAAAACATGTAAACTTACGTTTCAACGACGCGGCAGAGTATACAATTTATTTACTGAGATTTCAGAGGTAAGCCGTATTCAGATGAAATATTTTCCAAACGTTTTGTCAGCATTGCGGCTAGCTTTATCAGGGGCCTGAGGACGCACTGATACATACGGGTTCATCAATATTCCTTCTGCACACGGCTTACGCCCGGAAGCTTCAATAAATAATACCAACCCGAGTTGTGGAAGCCTCAAATCTCGAAAATCTTTATTATTCGAATAGTCAGTAACACCGTATATTTCCACAGTTGCATAGACTTTACAGTTCCGTTTCATTTATTCTTTATCAATTCCTTTGAAAAATATTTTGAAATATTCCCATACAAAGTGATTCATACCTTTAACGCTAGAACTACCAACGGTTAAGATGAAGCTATTTCTACCAAAACCAGTCGAAACGACTGGTCTTTAACAAATACGTAATAATAGAATATTTTTATATTTTTTGATTTATTACTATCCTACGGAAGGAATATGTCTTTGAAAATTTAGTACGATTTTATGTTATTTCAGATTTAAAAAGATACTACCACGAAAATTGTTAATTGCATGAACATCCGCAGTCAAGATGATATATTTGCATACAATGTATATTTTTGCTCGAACGCTTTTTATGCTTCATATCTTATTCATAACAATTGAGTATGCAAATTTTCTGATCTGGTACCTTTTGCCTCTATATCAGCGGTTTCCAGTTTCCAACCGGGGAGGCGCGCCCCCCAGGGAAGGCGCGGGCTATTGCCAGGGGAAGCGCCAAAATTTTTAATAAAAAATTAATGTTCATACCATAATATCTACAAATAAATAAACTTCATAACGTAACGTAACAGTACAAATTCAATGAAGTAATGTTTATTTTTCTTGCATTTTTATACATTCATTTAAGCCCTATTAAAAATTATCCGTAGCTGAAGATTTTAAAAATGACGCCTTTGCAAACGCTCCGTTTCTGTTCGGCGAATCGTATACAAAACAGTTGCGACAAATTCCACTTGCTGATCATACAGTCGGATGAAGAATCAATGATATATCTGAAGATATTTGCGATCAATTAGTTTCTCGGCTGCGTACTTCGAAATTCTCCATTCAAGGAGCAACTGATATAGCTAAAGATGCCCATTTGTTGCGGAAAATAATATATTAGAAGATATATTATTTTGCAAACCCATTCCTGGAAAGATCACATCCATTGAGATTTTTAATATAATAGACAGTTTTTTTTATGATACGAAAACGACATAACGCGGGATAGTTGCATTGGACTGTGCATCGACGGAGCTCACTCAAAGTCCGGACACAAAGCAGGTCTTCAAGCATTGGTCAAAAAGAAAGCACTACATGCTATCTAGACGCACTATATGCTTCACAGAGCAGCTTTAGTATCAAAACATATGAGCGAGGATCTGAACAACATTTTTACGAAAGTTATAAGGATGTTTCAGCTCAAAGAAGAAATAGCAACCTTTCTCGAAGAAAACCACCATGAAGAGGCACATTTGTGGACGAACGATAATTTTATTGTTAAACTTGCCTATTTGGTTAAACTTTTTGGAAAATTGAGCGGTTTAAATAAATCAATGCAGGGATCACAAATGCATCCCCTTGTTCAAAAAGACAAAGTAAAAGCTTCCATTAAAAAGTTGGAGTTATGGAAATTAAATTTACAAAAGAATGAGTTGGATATGTTTTCACTTTCAAAAGATTTCTGGGACACAGCCAATATTGAAGCGAGCAAAAATTTTTTTATCGAACACTTGGATGGTTCAGTGTTGCATTTTTCAAATTATTTCAAAGACCTTGATTTCTCAAAGGCTCTGTGGATACAGAATCCATTTATCGACAATCAAGAAGACGAATTTGAGCTGACAACCATCGAAAAGGAAAAATTGATAGAATTACTATGTGACAGCTCACTGAAACAAAAGTTTCAAAATGAAACCATAATTCAATTTTGGGTGAATCTTAGTGGAGCGTATGAATCTTTGTATTGCAAAGCAATGCATGTGCTTCTACCGTTTGTAACGTCTTATTTATGCGAAACGAGCTTTTCGGCACTGGCTGCAATGAAAACCAAATATCGAACCAGGTTAGTCAAAAAAGACTTACGAGTGGCACTCTCAACAATTGCCCCCAAGATTTGATAAACTTTGTGCCAATAAACAACAACATCACTCGCACTAAATTTTGATGCATTAGATGTAGTTTAATTAGTAATTTAATATAAAAATAAATATGCATGTTCGTATTGTTATAGCAATACCTTCTTATTATTCTGTTAATTGTAGTTTTCAGTATTTTAAAACGTGTCTATATTATTCTATCGATTACAAGATAGGGAGGCGCGGAAAAAAAAATTTTTTTTAGGGAGACATAGTAGCATAAAGGTTGGAAACCGCTGCTCTATATTAATACGGATATGGGAGGGTCTACGGCATTAATGATTTACGATAGATTATGTAATAAATTGTCAGAGGTCTGAATGAAATATTAAAGAATGATATAATAAAGCTATTGCATTATGTTATAAGAAAAATATACACGAATACGAACACATTTGCAGTCTGTTATTATGCAACTGTGTAAATTAAAATTGATTGACATCTATCCTCATGATTAATTTTTGATTTTGTTAATATTCTTTTACTTATAATCAAAGATTAATTGGAAAATCTGTCGATGGAGGTGGATCATGGCGAGGAGAAGAACCCACAGCAATTCTGCCAATAAATATTTAATATTTAATACGCATGTCATACGTTATTTAATTTCAACAAATTTTCTTTTATCTTTTAACCGGGTATGACCAGTTAACTCGTCATTTGTGTTAGCTATTACCTGTCAACAATTTCTCATATTCTTATAAATTTAATAAATAATTCTTCTACATTATTGAGTCATAATATCCATATTAGTATGAACTGTATCCTACTTATATTAACACTAGAATGATCCACAGTTAAGACGAAGCAATGTATTTCTACCAAAACCAGTCCAGATGACTGGTCCTTAAAAAGTACATAATAGTAGAATATTTTTATATTTATTGATTTATTACTATCTTACAAAAGGAATATGGGGTCGAATATCTCTTTGGAAGTATTATGTAGTGGTAATCATCTAGCAGTAGACCCTTCTTTTATTTTTTCTCAATTGGTTTCGTCTGTGGCAATTTCATTTTGATGATCTTGTATACTTTTATTTTCATCTTCAGAACTTAAAGGCACACAAACACGTCTTCTTTTACGTAAAGTCAAAATATTTTCTAATTCACTTTTCGAGAACTCCTGAACATTTTCTTTGTCTATGAAAAAATCTTCAATTATATTCTTTTCTGATTCACTTTCTACGTGCACACACAATTCGCCATCCCATTCAACAACACAATGAAATTTATATAAAAACAATAAAATCGGTTGAAGTAATGTTAAAAATATTTTAAGGCAATAACTGGAATAAAGTTTAGTCAAATGATTATATTTGTTACATGCAAAAATCTTTTGAACATTTTAGAATGTTCAAATAGTTCCGCAAGCCAGCATCTAAAAAGCAATTGGTAGATAAGCTGTGAAAACAATTTTGCGATTTAAATCGCATTTACTGTGAAATTAATGTTTCACTGGACTCTCAATAATATTTTAAATGCAAGAATACAAATACTGATTAATGACAGTGGTTAGTTCATTATGAGTAATTTGGTACTTTATATCTGCGAAAATTTATCGCGCTTCCATAGTCCTCGGTGAAACTCATTTGTTGATATTGAATTACGAAAATAAATAATTCTTTTGTTTGTAATATGCGGTATCTAAATAAATTGTACATTATTTACCTTAAAATAATTTCAGAGGAAAACATTTTATTATTTTAAAAATATTTTCGCATCGAAGGAAGTCGTTAATAACTACATAAAATCGGATATATTGCGAACGATTTTATTGCTGCCAACGCCAACCATCATACAATAGCAAATATTATTTTTCGTTCTTGTACAATTTTATTAACATGAATGAATAATTAATTAGATAAAACAATATTTATTCATAATTTTCCTTGCTATTGTTAAATCTTTCTTGTCTGCAACTGTTTTTTTCAAAAACTGAATAATGAAATACATGTTGTGTAATAAGAGCTTTCAAATATTTCTTTTTTAAGAAAATCGACTTTAAAGATCCGTTGGGTTCGCGTGCTTTAGTCAGTACAGTAAAGTCTCAATCTAACTAATTGTAAGCCGATTCTTGGTTCTGTGCTGTGACATAGATCAGGACCGGATACTATTCTTTTGTGGCCGCGTCGACCGCGCCGAACGTAGAACCTTTTCTACAGCATGTAAACACGGAGCACGCAGCCGAAGGCGTAACAAAAAATGACGTATCGGCGAGACAATACTAGTGCAATAAAAACTTCTTTATTTTTTACATATTTTTAATGAAATTTTACCAATATATTTGCGACATTTTTTTATTAAAATGACACCAAACAAGATACAATATCATCTATTGTATTTGCTGTACATGTAAAGCATAATTTATAACTTATCATATACATACATTGAACCACGAAAATATTTTTGCACTTTAAAACAGTATATTTGTATAACAGTATGTTTTGTAAGCAATAGGAGCATTGATTTACTAAAATATCTGCAAGAAAGATTTTCTAGAAATTACAATTTACAAGGTTGCATGTAAAAATAAATCAGCAGTTCATAAAACTTTTTTATTTGGGCCCTTAATGAAAATTTAAAATATAAAGGGTGGGTCGCCACATTTTGCCATCTAGATTTACATCATTATTGTTACGCACAGCAAACAATCTTTCAGATGAAGTTGAATGGTTTTGAGAGTGGCATATTCTGGTCGTACATTTTTTTTTGTAGGTGGACGTGTAAAGGACATATGAAGGTGATTAATGTTTTTTTAAATGGAATCGTATATTTTTTATTGCATCAGCTGATGCTCCTTCATATTCTTTACAAAAAAGTATTAATCTATTTGTGCAAAAAAATCATTAGTTTAGGAGATATTTTAATTGTAATATCTGTTTACAGAAAAGGTTCAATGTGGCAACCATTTGCAACAGAACACTTTCTGAATCGAGAAGTTAATGACTCATTAACATTGCGTAGCGTATCTGATGTTATTTTGTTACACTTATTGATGATACGATCCCTCATATTGGCCATTGTAGTCGGAGGCTCAGCGTACACTTTATTTTTTAAGTAGCCCCACAAGAAAAAGTCGAGGAGCGTTAGATCAAGTGATCTTGTCGGAAAATGAATGGGGCCACCTCGCCCTATTCAACGATTTGGGAACATTCGATTTAATGTATCCCTTGCTTAACGTAATTGCGACTAACACTACAATTTCGTTTGCTTCATTTGTTATAACTAACATACATCTACGAAACGCATATTTTAATTTTTCATTACGGGCTCTAACAAAAAAGTCATAAATGGTGCCCCTTTTACTTTCTCATATAATTCTTAGCAGTTGCAATTTTTTCAAAATTTTTTTTGCATGTCATTTCGTTAATCAATTCCTGTAATTGCTACAAAAAGGTCAGGTTGTTTGGTCCGATAAAAAAGTTATACTGCTTTAAAATATGTTTAAATACTTTCGCGGTTCACTGTACATATATAGAAGAAAATTGATAAATAAAAAAGTTAGCATCGCATTGGGATTTTAACGCTACAATAAGTTTTGAATTTTTGCCAACCGTCTCGGTCACCGTTCTCTTTCTGTTAGACTCCCTATCCTCTTCTACAGTGACCCACAATAGTGTTTGTACTTTCGTACGCCCTTTAAAACAGAATAACTTTTTTATAATTGTACCAAATTGGTTTACGAAATGATATGCAAACAAGTTTTTCCAAGAAATTATAATTTACAATTGTAAATATAATGTTAGTTATATATAATGTTAGTGATACACATGCTGAAAATTTCATCGAAATCGGTTGACGCAGGAAGAAACAGCATCGAAGGATATACGATTCTGTGGATTTCAAGCAGAAACTGATGAAAAGTCGTGAAAACCTACAATACGATTTTCACCATTTTTAACCGGTTGTAGCTCGTGTATATCTCAATCGATTTCGATGAAGTTTTCAGTATGTGTATAACTAACATAGATCTCGAAAACATATATTTTAAATTTTCATTAAGAGCTCAAATAAAAATGTTGTAAAATATGCCTGTTTTATTTTTGCATGTAACCTTCTAATTTACAATTTTTGGAAATTTTTTTTGCACATCGTTTAATAAACCTAATTTCGTACAAAACATCAGGCCGTTTGTACAATTATGAAAAAGTTATTCTGTTTTAACGGCCGTACGTACCGTCAATTAAACCACTAAATACAGTTGAAATTATATCGTGTTTAGTATCATTTTAATCACAAAAATTCCACAAATGAGTTGGTGAAAGTCCCATAAAAATGAATGAAAAATAAACTAGAGGGCTATTGTTGCTCGCTCGCTTCGCTCGCTCGCGAGTAGGGTTGTTTTTGCTCGCTCGCTTCGCGAGCTCGCGGGTAGGACTGCTCTTGCGAGAGGGTTAGTGATACGTATGGCTAATAGGGCCTACTGCTATTAATGTTTTTTATTTGGTGTGTGACTCTCCACGAGCCACACAAAGAACTTCCCGATTCAATAGTTTTTTACTTATCAAAATGTTTGCTATATGGCGTCGCATTAAACCAATATCGTATGCTCGTTGCTCGCTTGGTTCCTTGTTATAGCATACTAATGTTACAAAATAAATTGTCTTAATTAGTTTTTCGCGAACGATACAACTCATCATTATCCGGGTTTGCAGTACTGATCTTGGTTTTCTTCGATACTGTTAATTTAAATTGTCCCAAAAAAGTCATAGTCCTTTCCACAAATCTGGTCTTTTTCGACGAATTTGCTCTCTCAAACGCCGCATAACGTTCAGATAATATTTTCTATTTACTGTCTCACCTTGTGGCAAGAATTCCGAGTAAGCAAGAATTCCACAACACCGCGGTAATTGAAAAAAACTGTCTACATCACCTTCACTTTTGATCGACCTTGACGTGCTTTTTTCGGTTTCGGCTCAATTGGAAGGCGCCATTCCGAAGCTTGTTGACTGGTTTGCATGCCAAACTTGTAAACCTATGTCTAATCACCAGTTACAATGCGTTTTATGAATGTGGGGTCGGAATTGACTCGTTCTAACATGTCTTCAGCGACCTTAACGCGATTGAGTTTTTGCAGAGAATTCGCAAAAATCGCAAAACACGCTTGAGATGAAATGACAAAATGGCGCACTGTAAACAAACTAAATGACAAGTGACGTTCAAAGTCCGCGTGAGTATAGAGGACAGTTGTGTCAACTTAGCGACATAAAGAATTTCAACAATCCCTTTAAGCGGACTTTTTAAATGATCGATTCCCGGTACTTTCTTGACAGAATGTATATTAAGGGTGCGCCGGAGCAAAAGTATCACTATTTCCGCTCTCCCAGCGACAGAGAAGCAGATATGTTTCTCGCAGGAAAGGCACTGACAGGGAATATGAAGCAGCTTGGTTTTTCGATCACGCGGTGGGCTGCATTTAGCGAAGAAGCAATATTTTTTTATGCTCTTTGTGTTGAAATATTCTCTGTATCATTGCGGGGTTCCGTACAGAGCCCTTTCTCGCAATTTGTCTCTTTGAACTTTATAAACAACAAAAGTGTACGTTTTTATAGAAAAAATTTTTTTCTGTACACTTTTTCCGAAAAAGGGCTCTGTATGCATTTGGAAAAAAAGTACAGAAAAAATTTCTGACTGCACATAGTACAATTGAATGTTCCATGAATTACATTCTTTGCGATTAAAAAATCCAATAATTTCTCGCGATCATTGCATATACTTAGAAATTAAAACAATTAAAACAGTAATGGTATTTTAGAGTTATTTAAATTGAAATATCTCCTGAACTACTAACTTTTCGACATACATAGGTTAGTACTTTTTTATAACGAATGTCCAGCTGCATCGATTGATGTATTAAAATTATTTAAATAAAAATAAATTTTTTAAAAATACCACGTTTTTAAAACGGATTAAAAAGTATAAAATAAAATTTTTAAAAACGCCACGTTTAAAAAACGGACTAAAAAGTATAAAATAATTTTTTCTAGCCCCATACAGATTCCTAACCCCTGAAAATTTGTGGTTGTGAATTTTTAATACCTAAGAAAATACTTGTAAGATATAAAACGAAAAACGCGGGGCGCATGCCATAGATAATTGATACATGAACACTAAATCACTAACAACTTTATTGCACTGCAAATGATATGAAGTGTTGTACGAGATTTATCATCGGCAGCTACTCTCTACACTCCTTACTATGTATTATCTTGCGCCCCACGTTTTTCATTTTAAATCTTACAAGTATTTTCTTAGCTATTGAAAATTCACAATCACAAATTTTCAGGGGTTAGGAATCTGTATGGGGCTAGAAAAAATTATTTTATACTTTTTAGTCCGTTTTTTAAACGTGGCGTTTTTAAAATTTTTATTTTATACTTTTTAATCCGTTTTAAAAACGTGGTATTTTTAAAAAATTTATTTTTATTTAAATAATTATTTTCTGCTTTTTAGTCTTGCATATGTGAAATTTTACAATCGATTTTGAACATTTTGATGAAGTTATAACAGAGACATGTAGTAAATTTCAGACGGTATTGCGACGCGTCATACCGAAAACGAACGCCGTGGTAAAATGTCAAAGATAAAGGTTCGACGGAGAATTTCGGTGTAACCATTCTTTCGCTTGGTAAACAAACATTATAGTATACTAATACGTAGTAACTTTGTAAACACCGCACGGAGCTCGAACGCACACTGAGCTCCTTCCGTGCGAAGCAGGTCAGTGAAGTGGGGATGAGTCAGAGTGGGAACCGAGTGGGCACTACCGGTCGTCGCGCGGGGACGTGAACGGTTAAATTTTTAATAGTTTATATCTCCTAAACGCGTAGGCTGTTGTAAATTAAAAATTTTTTTTTTTAATATTGCATTGTCATATAGTACTGAGCTATGTTTAAAATTTCAAGTTTCTAGCTCATCGAGAAGTTAGTTTAAAATCAGTTGTAAAATTTGTACCGAACAGACAAACAGACATACAAGAAAGCGACCTAATAAAAACGTGGTAAAATATTTAATGGCATACCTGGTGATTTGGCGACTTCTCTGTGAAAATCATCATTAACGAACTGCTCCTTTTTTGTAGACATTATTTCGAGATTATAACAGAGACATGTAGTAAATTTCAGACGGTATAGCGACCGCATCATATCGAAACGCCGTGGTAAAATGTCAAAGATAAAGGTTTGACCGAAAATCTCGGTGTAACTGTCCCTTCGATTGGTAAACAAACATTATAGTATAATAATACGTAGTGACTTTGTAAACACCGCACGGAGCTCAAACGCACACTGACGCACACTGAGCTCCTTCGGTGCGAATCGGGTCAGTGGAGTGGGGATGAGTCAGAGAGGAAACGGGTAGTGGAGTAGGGAGCGCTGTCGCGCGGCGTGGCGATCGCTGAACGCGATGACGTAGGTTTCGCGGGGGGGGGGGGGGGTGAACAGGTAAATATTTAATTGTTATATCTCCGAAACGGATAGACTTTTTACAAATTTTTTGTTTTTGAATAATGCATTGTCATCCAGTTCTGAGCCATGTAACCGATTTCAAGTCTCTAGCTCATCAGGAAGTTAGTTTAAAATCAATTGCAAAATTTGCCACCGAACAAACAAACAAGAAAGCGAGCTAATAAAAACGTGGTAAAAAATACCTTATTCCATTTAAAAAATGAAGGTCACCTCTATTTTAAGAAAAATATTACAAATAAAAAAATGTAGATACGCTATCATATTGCTAGTAAAATATACTATAACTTCCTCCTCTTCGGTTTTCTTCTAATGTTTACCGTTTACGAAAAAACGCTGATCCAAATTATCGCGAACACCCTGTATAACCATAGTCATAGTCGTTGGAATAGGATCTAATCCTTTTTCTGTGTAACGATATTTTGCAAGCTCTAAAAATGCCAAACAATTGAAAATCTCTCAATTGTTGTAAAAAGTGAACAATGTATCAATGGAATGCTCTGGTATCGAGGATGGCGAATTGTACGAGCATAGAAAATGTGAATCTGAAGAAAAATAAATTGAACATTGAGGGGTAACCAGTGTCATTAATAAATGTTTGTATTCTTGCATTTAAAATATTATTGAGAGTCCAGTGAAACATTAATTTCACAATAAATGCGATTTAAATGGCAAAATTGTTTTCATAGCTTATCTCTCAATTGCTTTTTAGATGCTGGGTTGCGTAACTATTCGAACATTTTAAAATGTTCAAAAGATTTTTGCATGTAACAAATATAATCATTTGACTAAACTTTATTCCAGTTATTGCCTTAAAATATTTTTAACAGTACTTCAACCGATTTTATTAATGTTTTTATATAAATTTCATTGTGTTGTTGAATAGGATGGCGAATTGTGTGCGCACGTAGAAAGTGAATCAGAAGAGAATAAAATAGAACTTTATAGTGATAATGAGATTTTTTTCATAGACAAAGAAAATGTTCAGGAGTTCTCGGAAAGTGAAATGGAAAATATTTTGACTTTACGTAAAAGAAGACGTGCTTGTGTGCCTTTAAGGGGACCGGCGCGGCCGTGCAAGAGTGTGCGGGCACACGCATACATCGCTAAATTCGCATATACGTATATGCAATTACAAGGTTTACGAGAATGCAAAATGACGCTTCAACATTGCAATGAGGAGTTCATAAGTGGTCAATTGTGATTCCTAAAAGTCAGATATATAGTGCTACGGTGACCAAAATGCATATTTTTACGTTATAGAGGAATAATTTGTAATATTCGGCTGACACCGCCTGTCACAAATAATAATACAGCACCTCGAGATTTCGAAATTTTGCACTAGTAGCACCACAAATTCGTATATGCGAATTTAGCGATGTATGCGTGTCCCCCACATTCTTGCACGGCCGCGTCGCGTCGGCCGCCTTAAGTTCTCAAGAGTAAAGTATACCAAGATCATCAAAATGAAATTACCGCAGACGAAACCAATTGAGAAAAAAAACGTGGTAAAAATAAAAGAAGCGTCTACTGCTGGAAGATTGCCACTACATAATACTTTCAAAGAGATATTCGACTTCATATTCCTTTTGTAAGATAGTAATAAATCAAGAAATATAAAAATATTCTACTATCACGTATTTTTTAAGGACCAGTTATTTGGACTGGTTTTGGAAGAAATACATAGCTTCGTCTTACCGTACAATAATAATAATGTGGAAGAATTATTTATTGAATTCAGATGAAAATGAAAAATCGTTGACAGGTGATAGCTAACACAGATGACGAGTTAACTGGTCATACCCGGTTATAAGGTTAAAGAAAATTTGTTGAAATTTAATAACGCATGACATGCGTATTAAATATTTATTGGCAGAATTTGCTGTACGCTCTATTCATCGCCATGATCCACCTCCATCGACAGATTTTCCAATTAATCTTTCATTATAAGTAAAAGAATATTAACAAAATCAAAAAATAATCATGAGGATAGATGTCAATCAATTTTAATTTACACAGTTGCATAATAACAGACTGCAAATGTGTTCGTGTATATTTTTCTTATAACATAATGCAATAGCTTTATTATATCATAGTGATTCTTTAATATTTCATCCAGACCTCTGACACTTTATTAAATAATCTATTATCATTTATGAATAAGATGTGAAGCATACAAAGGGTTCGAGCATAAATATACATTCTATACAAATATCTTATCTAGACTGCTGATGTTTATGCAATTTGCACTTTTTTTAGACGAATTTTAAGAAACTGGAATCAAATTTTACGTGTTAATAGCCTTTCTAAATAACTTGTATGTATGTATGTGCAGAGCACGAGAGAAAACTGGCGGGAAGGGAACGGGGAAAGAAGCCTGACCATTCAGATTGCCTTTGCATTCCTCTTGCCCCGTTCCCCTCCCGCTAGTTTTCTCTCGTGCTCCGGACAGTATGTATGTTTATTTCCTGTTTTTTTTTTTTTTTTTTGTTTGTTATTTAACGTCGCTTTTTGAACTCCTTTTCGGAATTATTTCACGACGGGACCTACAGTTTTTATAAGGTGGGTTCCGAACCACCTTGGGCACCACAGTCTACAGAGCACATGGAGTATTCCAGAGGTGCCGGCGTCGGGGATCGAACCCGCGACCACGGAGTCCGTAGGCACGCGTTCTACCCACTGAGCCACTGCGTGCCCCGTTTATTTCCTGTTACCGTGCGGGTTACAAGGCGATCCCGTTCCCTTTAAAACACTCTAAAACGCTTTACATTTATTTTTTTTATGTATGTACATAATACTTTTTTCTTTTACACACACACATACACTTTCTCTCTCTCTCATCCTTCCCTTCCTTTCCTTGGTCTCCTCTTCCCCCCCTCTCTCTCTCTCTTTCGTACCGTCCATTCAGTATTTCCTTTCTCTCCCTATCTAATTTTTTCATCCACTCCTCTCCCTTTCCGCCCTCAGCTAATATCTCTTCCACCTACTCTTATATCCCTACTTCCATTCCTTCTTCTCCTCTACACCTTTCTAGTACGTGTTCCCACAACTCTTCTTCGTGCCCACACCTTCTGCATCGTCTTTCCTCTTCCTCCTCCCAATACCTCCCTCCCCTCATTTAATTCCCTAGCATGTACCGCACTATTCTGCTCCATTTTTACCACGTTTTTTTCTTCTTTCGTTCCTTTTTCCAAATATTCTGGTGTGCCCTCCACCCTTATCTCTTTGAACCATCTGTTATAGCTCGACTCTATCGCCATTCTCCAATTCTCCTCTTTCTCTATCCCCTTCTCTCTGCCTTCTATCATTTCCACTCCTCTTCTCTCTCTTTCTAACCCCGCTCTTCTAATTTTCTTTGATATTCCCTCTCTCTTCTATATATTTCTTTCTTTCCTTTTCCCATTTAGGTAATTTCTTTCCTTCTCTAGCTCTCTCTTCTATCTCTTTCAGACATTGTTTTGGCCATTCACTTCCCATTCCTCCTCTTAGCCTTTCTTCGTATTTCGATGCTCTCCTTGTACCCATCGCTCTCATTTTTTCTCTTTTCGTTTCCTCCCTTACCATATATCCGAGTGTCACCCACTCTCACCCTAGCACCCATCTGTTGTACCTTACCTGCATAGCTTCCACTTTCTTCCTTGCCTCCCAATCTCATATTTCCACACCATATGCCAAAATCTGAAATAACTTAAAATCGTACTAAATTCTGTCGTATTTTATATCCTAGCATTTATTGAAAATTTTCAGAAGCCATAATTGCATAAAGATCCGCAGTCTAATCTCATAAAAGAATTCACAACTCTCTACAGCTGATTCCATTCGCCTCTCATCGTATAAACAAGTGAATCTCATTTTTATTAAGAAATTTATTTAATAAGAAATAAATTCATGAATACATTCGAAAGTGTTTAGAATTAAAATAACATGCCAGAATTTTAAAAGCATGTAAATACATGTAAGGGTAATGCTAGTAATGTTTACATATTTGTGGGATACGTTTCAAAATATCTATCCTTACGGAAAGATACTAACAATACAAATGATCACAGAGGAAACATGGAAGACACGAATCAGCGTCTTTTGTCTTCAGGGCTTGGAAAATAGAAGACGTAAATTGGCGTCTACCGCCGACAATGTAACACTAACAAGCAGGTAACGAACCGAAGGCGTAAGACATTCTTAGCGATACGATTATTACTTTTATATTATTTACTCAACATCGTGATCGGCAACTTCGGTCTTTTCTATACTTTGGATCTTTTTGCAAAATAAAATTTGGTAGTATAGGTTACGATAAATATTTTGGTAAGCTGAAATTCGTACAGGGTGTAAAGAAATCATATGCCACGACTAGATTGCGGATCTTTATGCATTTATGGCTTATACAAGTTTTCAAAAATTGCAGAAGTATTAACACTAAACCTACCGACCATCAAAAGTGACTAATGTGTATGGTGTTATAAAAATAACAAGTTTAAATTTATTTATATTTTGTGCGATTTTTACTATAATATTTACTGGAGTCAAAAAATGTATTCAATCAATTTCCATTAAAACACCTTTACAGTCTCAATAATTGTCAAATATAAAATCTAAAATGGGTCACCTTCTTAAAATTTGTCTACAAAAACAGAAAATTATTTAAACATTCGCAGTCTAGTCACGACTACACCCTCGGTTTGGTAGAACTTGATATAAGAAAGCAGTCGCAAAATTAATTCCATGGTCAAAATAGTCAACGGTATTCTTATGTTATGTCTTATTCTGCTCATTACAAGGATAAAAAGTGAGGAAAAAACAAGGGGTCAAAACTCGACCGATCTCTTAAAAAATTTTTTCATTATCAAACTGATTTTATTTATATCATTATAATATAAATGTATAATAGAAATAATTTCCAAATGCTCCATTAACCTTATGCACTCCGAATTATTTTTCAATTTTGTTGTCAACACTCCCTAATATTTTTAGTGTTTTATTTGAAATTTACTTCAAAGGACATTTCTTGACTGCTACTTATTTTAAACAATTTTGTTCACTATTTATTAGATTGCGGATATTCATGCTAAATAAAAATTGTCTGCATAGATTGTAAAAAGTAGAAACAAAATTGGATGTTATTTCTTCCCTTAATGATTTTAATAGAGAAGATATCATATATTGACATTTTCAATTCAAAAAATTTTTCAACAATTTTCAATTTCATCTACACTAATTCTTCAATCGAAGTCCCAACATCCGTGTTTTGAACGAACTTCAGTAGCGTAGAAAGGCTATTTTTTTATGACTGCGTCTACCGCGCAGACCGCGCCGAGACTTCAATCGACGAGCCGAACATAAAGAAGGACAGAATGAAATAGGATCGCGTGGCCGAAGCGTGTCGCCGTCGCCGGCACAGTTTATAGGCAGTGTCGCCAGTTAGTAACCGAACGGTTACTCGAGGGGAATACAAGGTACCCCCTCTCTGATGACCAGAGCGGCAGAGGAGTTCAGGAGTAGGGTAATATGTGACACGTTGCGCGTGCGCGACGAGAATTTAGTGGGGCGAATGGAAGACACGTTGCGCGTGCGTGATGAGGACGCAACAATGACATGACATTTCGCAGGTTTTAGGTTATTGCAGCGTATCTACGAATCGTTCTGCAGATTATGAACTTTCTTTATTATAAATGAAATGAATTGTAACATGGGAGTTTCAGTTGTGAAGCGGAGTATGAATATTGAAAAAAATGTTGAAATCTATAGTACTATATATTAAAAAGTTTGGTATAGGGAAGATGAAAGAAATTGTAGAACTGAATACTGAATGTAATAAATATATTATGGGTACATAATACAATAAAATTGTAGGAAAATATAGTCTATCAGCTATATATGTATATACGCTATGGGAAAGGATGGTAAAGGGCAACAACTATTGATTATTGACGGTGAATATTAATATATATATTAATGAACATATTAATGAACTCTACTCATATCACATCTCATATAACATACAATAATATCGTTCTGCAGAACGATTCGTATGATTCATTTCATAACTACGATACGCTGCAATAACCTAAAACTTGCGAAATGTCATGTCTTGTTGCGTCCTCATCACGCACGCGCAACGTGTCTTCCATTCGCCCCACTAAATTCTCGTCGCGCACGCGCAACGTGTTACATATTACCCTACTCCTGAACTCCTCTGCCGCTCTGGTCATCAGAGAGGGGGTACATTTTTTCACCGTGACTCCCCTCAACTGGCGACACTGTTTATAGGCCCGTGCGTCTCACCAAAGTTGTATCTTCTTTATTTTCCATTATTTTTTAATGGAACTTTCATCAACATATTCGTGGCATTTTTCTAATTCAAAATGATACCAAACACGATATAATTTCAACTGTATTTAGTGGTTTAATTGACGATGAAAGTTTCGAACGCAACGAAGAAGAGCGTATGGGAAAGAAAGAGACGCGGACAATCGACGTCGCCGGCACAGTTCAAAGGCCCGCGTTGTCGCGGTTCTTCCTTGCTCCCGAAACTTTCACCGCCGATTAAACCACTAAATACAGTTGAAATTATACCGTGTTTGGTGTCATTTTAATCAGAGAAATGCCAGGAATAAGCTAGTAAAGGTCCCATAAAGCGATAATGAAAATTAAGAAGTTTGAGAATTCGATTCACTAGAGTCAATGTAGTGGTGTTCACACCGATAGACCCGAGCCGAGTAGGCACTGGACTTCGATTAGATAGGCGACCCAGGACTTCGATTGAAGAATTACTGTACTTACTCAATTTTCCTATAAATGCATAAAGATCCGCAGTCTACTAATTATATTAAATATTATAGCTCCCAAATTTTGTTGTACTTTATATCTGTGGAAAAGTACATATAAAAACCCGTTTTATATACATTTTTCTTTCTGTGTCGCACCTATAAACTCCATTTGACTAAGGAATTAAAATATAATATAAATAAAATCAGTATAATATAATGTTAATAACTTCACCATAATTTTTGGAGTTTTGACCAATGGTTCCTTTTGCATTTTTTATCCTTGTGATGAATACAATACGATGCGGTAAAAAAATGGTTAATCTTGTCAAAGCTAATTTTGCCCCTTTTTGCGGCAGCTTTCGTGCATCAATTTCCACCAAACCGGTGTGGAATCTTGCTACGATAGTCGTGATTAGACAGCGGATCTTTATGCATTTATGGCTGCTAAACATTTTCAAAAAATGCTGGAGAATTATTTTCAACAGAATTTAGTACGACTTCTATTCAGTTTGGATCTACAAATGCTATTACTTACCAATGAAAATAGAATTTTATTTGGTGCCACTTTCTTAAAATTTGTCTACAATAATTGAAAATTGCATAAACATCCGTGGTCTAGTCGTAACATATAATTTCCATACCGTATAAACATTGAAGTTCTTAAATTCTGTTGATCTGTCTATCGTTTTAAATTGTACCTACTCATCTATACAATTTCATATACACACTTTCAGTGGCCGAAATAATGATTGATTCACTTCAATTTGTTGACATAATGTTGTGTTTAATGCACTATTTTTGATTTTACTTATAATTATTTATTCATTCTAATATAATTAACAAAATACACATCTCAATTGAATAACACAATGTTAATTAATGTTAATTACAAATTTTCTATTACAACACTTGAATTTTAGTTGCGAAATAAACATAGGTTCATTATGTATTTTCACATAAAAAATTAAAAAAAGAAAAAATAATTCAGTACTCAGGTGAACCTCCTTTGTGTTTTACAACTTCAAATATTTTGCGTGGAATTAAATAAATTAATTTCTGTAATTTCTGTAATGTTTCTAATTTAATTTCAAACCACGTCTCTCTAAATCCATTTTTCAATTCTGAAATAGTAACAATACTGTTTTCCATTGTGGTATATCTTTCGTGCTAATATTCCCCAAAGATTTTCAATCAGATTTAAGTCCGGATTCCTTGATGGCCAGGGTAAAACTTCAACTTTTACCCTCTCGAAGTAGTTTTTAATTGTTTTTGCACGATATATTGCTGTATTATCGTGTTGGAATATTAAATTAGGTCCACCAATCTTGTCGCCATATTCATCCAGTACGTATTCCAATAGTTCCTGATATTTTCATCACTGGTTTTTGGAGGTAACCACATTATCGGAATCTTACCGTTCCAGCTGAATGCAGCCCAAACCATTATACTACATATCCTCCTCCGTGTACTCTTGTTATTTTTACACTTTTTCATCACGTAGATCGTGCCAATAATATTAAAACCCATCTGGCCGTCCAAATTAAAATTTTTTTCATCAGAAAAAATCACCGTCTTCCACTTTTCGATTCATGACATATAATATTCTGCAAACTTTAATCTCTCCTCCTTGTGGAATTGAGTTACCGGAAGTTTTTTCCATTTTTTAGAATATTTAAATGTCCCACTCGATCTCACAACTTGCTGTACACGTCGAACACCAACTGGCAAATCTAATTTCATTTTTATTTTAGAGGCATTAAGCATATTTTTCCGTGCTTCTTGAAAAATTATATCTTTGTCCCTATGTGTTAATCTTTTTGGATGACCTGTAGATTTTTTACTGCCGTATTTTTCTTTTCATTTAAAAAAATTGTTTATGACATTCAACGACCACTTCATTCTTCTTGCAATTTCTCTGTTAGAGAGACTCATATTGTAGAAAGCAATGATCTGGCCCTCCTTAGTATCATTTAACGATTTCCCTGTGTCATTGTGCTTTAATAATATTAAACGAACATAAAATATTTTCTATAATTTTTAAACTTCATGAATCTGTGTACTTACCAATCAAAAACGTTCAAAAAATTGCACTATCAATAGTTATTATTAAATATTTCTCCGTGAACCTAAGATTATGTCGTATTTTGTACTCGTTAATTTTCAAAGTATTTTTTAAACAGGTACATCTTTACACTAATACTGTTGATAGTCGACTGACTGCTTACACAATGTGTAGAACACATTCTTGCGAAATAAAAACAAATGCCACAGTACACTTCCGAAAACGAAAATAAAAGTAGAAGCAGTAAACCAGCCGACGCGGCTAGTGAACCTATCATTATTTCGGCCACTGTATGTATAAAACCCGCAGACTAAGGTGAAATGCCCTAAGTGTGGACAAGCCAAAAGTGATGCCTAAATTTGGACAAATGAATTTTTATAGTAAAACCAATAATTAAGAGATTAAATAATTATTTTATTTTTTGAGGCCGTAGCTACAAAAGTAGGTGTGAATATTATTTGATTAAGACATTAATTGAAAGTTAGAAATAAATTCAAAGTTAATCTGAAAACAGTATACAAAATAGTCTATTTTCATGCGTGTCATGTGCATTTATAGTTTGAACTTTTATTAGAAAAAAAGATAATTTAAAATTTAAGCTCTTAGGCAAGAAATAATTATCACACATAACAATATTGATATTTTAAAATAAATTGGCAATCAGACGTAACTTAAATAATAATTAATAATTGAAATATTAGATGTCCAAGTTTAGAACTATATGTACTTTGAAATATAATGTACTCAAGCCGGAGACGTGTTTGCGACTAAAATCAACTCGTTGTTTTTACACTTGAATGGCAAATTGTTTAACTATGTGTACGTATAATTAGTCTTTTATTAGCTTGTAAAGAAAGAGAAACAAAATTAAAAATGAAATAGAACAAGAAATCAATAAAAGTGTACACGAAAGGAAAAATATAGTTACAAAACAAATTAAAGATATTAAGTTAAAAATCAATGATAAATCTAACAAAATAAGGTATAAAGCAACTAATGAAAATAAAGATCTTGAAATGCTTGCTTTACAACAAAAAATGAAAATTAAACAGGATAGAATTTAATATAGTGATATTTTGATATGTAAATCGTTAAAGATTGAATAAAGTTTGATGTTTTAGATATAATTATATGTAAACTCAATTTGTCCCGGTATAGGCTTTACTTCTGTCCAGGTACTAACTTAGATTGGATTTAATATGTTCAACTATAGGTTAGAATTATTCTTGTAAATACAATTCAAATATTAATCTAAACAATGATTTTGGTTTTTTAAATTACTTTATAAAACCTGAATTTGAATAAAACTCTTAAAAATTTATTTTTGTTTATCTAAACTGATAAAATTAAAGGTAGCAAAAAATGCTGTCCAATCTTAGGGCATTCCACCTTAGTAATTTCGAATTTTCCTTTGAAAAACATGAGTTTCTTCGAGTCTGCATTGAAAGTTCTGTCCTTGAGTCGCGTAGTCAACCACTAATCCCCAATCTCGGGAAGTGTAGGACCCGCCAGAAATCCGTGTAATTAATTACGACCGGTAAGGGGCTAAGTTTCAACACTCGGTTCGAATCTAGGATAGCGTGAACTAAGTTCGGATTACGATCAGAAATTCCGGGGTAGCTACGTCAGTAAGCTTCGTCAGCATACATGAATATGAAGCGTGTCGACAGGTCAGAATTTTGACCGGTGTACCACTTATTCCAATTGCGCGGTTGCAATTCCACCGGTGTACGGCTCCCACATTTTCTCCGACACGCTGCTTCCTGAATATTCACCTTCGGTAATCGTCCCATGCTTTCCGACGGTCTCCTTGGACATCCACCTACCAGAATAATAATTGTAACGTAATAATTGGGACGATGATATCGAATGGGTTAATGGAGGTTGAACACGAGGTAGGTCACTCACTAATGAATCACTATATTATACTGATGGTAGCAAATCCTTAGGGCAATTTTCGTTGGGTCATCTTGCATCTGTAAGGATTTAACCCTTTGTACTCGGAGCTATTTCGATTCGAAAATTAAACATTTCTTCTGGTTTAGAATAATTCTATTCTATACAGGGTGTTTCGTATAAAACAGGACACATAAATATCAGCTCTATCTTTGAAAATACAAAAAATGTTTCTAACGTAATTTAAATGGTTTCAAAAGACGAATCAGATGGATGAATCGTTTTTTATAAATTGTAATTTTTTAATCGTTTTTTCAAGGTCACTCGTGTTTTTTTACACACATATATATATATATATATATATGCCCGATAGTAATGGAGTTTTAGAGTTATTTAAATTGAAATATCTTCTGAACTACAAACTTTTCGACATATATAGGTTAGTACCTTTTTATAACGAATGCCCAGCTGCATCGATTGATGTATTACAAAATACCTCATTCCATTTAAAAAAATGATGATATCTCTAAAAAATGACATAAAAACAAACATTTTTGGTATCGTGTCAGTCCCATTGTACCATTCAACTTTGTCCTTACCATATTTTACGTATCTTTAGAACCAACAAAGATATTTGAGGTGCAAACGTTACGTGACTCACCCTGCATAATTATTAGAGTCATTTCAGAATCTCCATCACGAGTCTGACTCGATATTGCATGGCAAGGGGTCAAAGTATCTTTTTCATATGGCTGGACCCTGGACCTGGACCCATTCTACGCACTTTTCATCTGAGTAAAAAAAAAACAAAACGCGTGGATCGGATGCTCCGGGTGAATCGAGAAACGAATATATCCTGCTTAATTGTTATCCGTTTGCACGACACTTTTCCAATTCCGCTGTCCAACACCAATTTTACGTTTCTATATTCAGTCGGCGACTCTTGTAGATTTTGATGTGGCGAATACAATTCCGAAAATGGTTTTTCTCCATCAGTTTTAGATCATGCAAACGATTCTGCAGAATCTTTCGAAGACGATGGTCTAATTTTATGTAACATTGTGAACATTTAAACATGATTCACCCTTTGCGCTCGGAGCTATTTTATCTCGAAAATTAAACATTTCTTCCGACCTAGAATAATTCCATTCTACAGGGTATTTCGTCTAAAACAGGACACCTAAATGTCTCCTCTATCTCTGAAAATACAAAAAATGTAGCATTCTATTTAAAAAAAACAAAGGTGACCTTCATATCTCTGAAGCGACTCCACCTAGCAGCGAAAGATTAACACCACACTACGGCTCCTGTTGTCCGATGCAACTTTTATTTTGAAAACTTTTCTACTACTATCATACTTTCGGAGTTATTGTAGGTGGCATAAGTTAGTGCCTCACCCTGTCTAACTTCCCGGGCAGTCATTTGAAAATTATATTCCTTTCCTTTCCGACGAGCCTCCGTATCGCAAGTTTTTGCGTATTTACGAATGCTCTTAGCATACTTAAAACGAGACAAGCAGAATTTCCGTGGACGTGCAATCAGCGGTCTCCTTTGCGTTGTCACGTTGAGTGTATACAAACAGAAATTCGCGGAAGTGGCGCAAAGATTGCACGCGAATGCCCTGACGTTCTCTGTTTCAGCTCCATTAATGCTTTCAGCGTTTAATTGTAAATTCACGAGTTCCGTTCGCTGACGGTCTGCGGCGGAACAAACCTGATTAGTTTTAATAGTTCGTAATTAAGAATTGTTTCCCACGGTTCCCGGGGTTTGAAGCCTGCGTTTGTGTGATCGCTACGACATTCATTACACGGCGCGGCGGCTCGACTACAGCCTTTGCATTACGATAGTAACCACGTTGGAGCAGGAAGCTGGAATCTGTAAAGTCTCAGCAGCAGCTAATAGTACTTTGTTAAACGACTGCATCAGATGGCGATGCATCAGACATGACGCGAGAAAGAAGTTCCAAAGTTTGTAGCCGTCGAATTATCAATAAATTAACTACCATCTTTCAATGCCGTAGTTCACATTTACAGTGCTGTGAATAAACTCGATACTATTCGGATGGGGAAAAGATTTTTTCATATTTTAGTGTGAAAGTAAAGTTCTTCTGATAATTTAAATGCAGTTTATTAAACCAAATACAGTATTGTTTCGCGTGGTGTGACTTTCGTCATAGTGTGCTTATAAATCGCAAATCAGAAAAGATATTAAAAAATGGTTGAAGCTAAAGTTCTTTCGTTGGGGCCCATAATTCTGTCCGATACATTTTTTTAAAAAAGCAATTTCAACAAAAAGATGAATCGTTTTTTAACTTCCCGATTTTATAGGGAAGTTATTGTAATTACCCCGAAAATCGAAAATCGATTTTTTAGCAGATCTTCACGTTTCATGGTCATTGCAGGAATTTTAGACTATTTTCAGCAAAATGTTCGTATGTGTGTGTGTGTGCGTATGGCCGTTTCTATGTAATCAAATTTTTCGTTAACGTTTTCAGAAAAAGTAACAACGCGATCAGGATGATGAATGATGCAATCGATGTGCCCCGTCGTAACTTAGAGCTGATTAGATTTTGGTCCATATTGGTCAAGTAGTTTTTTAGATTTTTACTTTTTTTTCGAAAAGAGTTGATTCTACAATGCAATTTATAAGGGAGGACGAAAATTTTCCGCCAAAGAAACAAACGCAATTACATAAAAAAAAATTTTTTCTTAATTTTTTTTTAGATTTAAAAAAAAATTTTTTTTTAGATTTAAAAAAATTTTTTTTTTAACTGATGCTAATGTTACCGTTTGGAATAATCGAAAGTTATTCCAATGCAAAAGTGAATTTATCATCTCTACTCCCAAGAATACATTTTGGGAGAATATCGATGAAAGTACAAAAAAAACGATGTTAGCGATGTTGGCGAAGGAGTAACGAATCGGGAAGTTCTTTGTGTGACTCTTGGAGAGTCACACACCAAATAAAAAACATTAATATCAGTAGGCCCTACTAGCCATGCCTATCACTAACCCTCTCGCAAGATCAGTCCTACCCGCGAGCTCGCGAAGCGAGCGAGCAAAAACAACCCTACTCGCGAGCGAGCGAAGCGAGCGAGCAACAATAGCCCTCTAGTTATAAATTGTAATTTTTTAATCGTTTTTTCAAGGTCACTCGTGTTTTTTTACATATATACACACATTCTTTGTTGTTGTATGTTATAGCAAACATTATTGTGCATTCATCCGTGTTTAATAGCACGACCTTAAAATGACCGTGAACTCTAAAATTTGCTAATTAATACAGAACCTACTTTCAGCGAAATTTCAGATTTCAACGGTAACAGAAATTCGACCATGAACTTGAACTTGTAAATAATCACATTTATTACTGCAATAAATGCTCGAAATGATGTCCTTCCGTTGTGATACATTTCGTGAGAAAAACGACAGATTGTGCAGCTCTTTCGATGATTTCAGGTTTCATATCGGCACATGCAGCAATTATTCGTTCCTTCATATTTTCTGGCGTCGTGGGCTGCTCTTGATAAACCGTACGGTTTTAATATCCCCCATAAGAAAAAATCAAGTGGAGTGAGATCGGGTGAACGAGCCGGCTATGATACAGGTCCATTGCGTCCAATCAAACGATTTGGGAATTTTACGTTGAGGACACGTGTTGCAATATGGGAAAAGTGTGCTGGACACCCAGCGTGTTGATGCCATAATACTAGACGGTCCCTAAATGGTACATCTTCTAATAAACCTGGTAGAATATGTTCTAAACATTCAGCATACTTCTGCCCAGTTTGCGTACCCGGTTGCGTTGATAAAATACGGCCCAATTATCCTATTATTTAGAATACCACACCAGACATTTATGGTCCATGGTCTCTGCTTATCGAGTTGTCTAAACCATCTTGGATTTTTAACCGACCAATAACATTCTTGAGGTTCACCTGACCATGATTTGTAAAGGATGCTTCATCCGTAAACAATACTGTTTGTAAAAACATTTCATCGCTTTCATATTTCTGTATACCCCATTGAGAAAAGTGTACGCGGTTTTCAAAGTCTCTTCCATGGAGCTCTTGGTGAAGAGACAAATGGAAAGGATGAAATTTTTGTGAATGAAGAATCCGGAATATACTTGCCACGCTAATACCGGTTTCACGTCCAAGTTGCCTTGTACTAACATGCGAGATTTGATTAACTTTAGCGACGATATTGTTCACATTTGGTTCATGAGTAACAGTCTTACGTCTCACACGAATGTTTCTGTTGACACTACCAGTATCACAAAATGTTTTAACAATAATCGAGTATGCAGAACGTGATGGACAAGAACGTTCTGGAAATCTGTCTTTGTAAATTCGTAATGCTTCTCTTAGACACTCTCGTGCTTCATCGTAAATTAAAACCATTTGAATTTTCTCCTGTTCTGAATAACGCATTATGGATCGCTTGTCGATACACTGAGAAACTAGCAGTGAGAAAACTCTTAAATACATATCTCTCTCACTCTCTACGTACACAGAGGAATGATACAATGTGTTTATTCATAAGTTCAAGTTCATGGTCTAATTTCTGTTACCGTTGAAATCTGAAATGTCGCTGTTACGTATGCAGACGCAGCGTTGGTGACTCTTGACCCTTCCGGAGATATGTGTCGAAACAAAGGACTTACTCAAAATCGAATCATAAAGGGGCTCTTGCAAGCGACATAACTTCTAAGAATTCATTTCTAATCAGAAGTAGCACGTGGCCCCCACCATCGCTAGATCCGATTTTGGGTACTATATAAGGGCATGGATCCTTCCTATTTAGTTGGGTTGATTCAAGTGAATACACGCAATACGTACCGTTCCACGTCGAAAGTCAATTCGCGCTAGATCGGGTGTTAAAGTCCTTGTCGAGCACTCTGTAGTAGATCGCCCCCGCATTTCTCGGTGCGTCAAAACTGAGAGCGTTTAGTCCGCGAGACTGCGACACATTACACTAAACATTTGTATCTATCGTTTATTATCAACAATATATTATTTGTATTAATCTATTCGGAGTTCATTTCCATTAGGCATATTCCTTTTTCGATCTTCAAGTAGCTAGTATCCTATGACGATACACCTTTGCCGCTCGAGGTGTATCTATTCAAATCAATAAGATACGAGACAGCGGAACCACGACCTTATCCTTTATAGTGGCGATCCGGTGGTGAAATAGACATCGGCTAGACCACTCCCTTGTTCCCTCGAGGCGACCCGGTGGTGAAATAGACATCGGCTAGTCCTCGTGTACACCTACAGTGGCGACCCGGTGGTGAAATAGACATCGGCTAGTCCACTTTTCCATATTCCACACACGAGGCGACCCAGTGGTGAGATAGACATCGGCTAGTCTACTCCTATGCTCCACACGAGACGACCCAGTGGTGAAATAGACATTGGCTAGTCCTACGTGTACCCTTCCTACCTAGGCCCAAGATATCTCTAAAATCCAAACTCCCCTCAGTTCCCGCATCGCTGCCTGAACCTTGGCTCGTAACATCGCTGAAAGTAAGTTCTGCATTAATCCGAAAATTTTAGAGTTCACGGTCATTTTAAGATCGTGCTATTAAACATGGATGAATGCACAATAATGTTTGCTATAACATACAACAACAAAAAATGTGTGTATATACGTAAAAAAACACGAGTGACCTTGAAAAAAGATTCTTCCATCTGATTCGTCTTTTGAAACCATTTAGATTACGTTAGAAACATTTTTCGTATTTTCAGAGATAGATATTTAGGTCTATTTAGGAGATATTTAGGTGTCCTGTTTTAGACGAAACACCCTGTATATTATAATTTATTACTCGTTCATTTCTACTTTTCTCTTATTATTTTAAATATGACTAATTCGTTTTGTCAATTATAGTTTGGAAAAAGTTAAATGTTAATGCAAATCTGTATTTATTTCCTCACAACTTACTTTATTTAAAAAAAGAATAGTAAGAACAATATATAGGGTGGTCCACGCTACTTGTTCACCGTCAATAACTTCTAAAGTATGCATTGTATAAAAGAACTTTTTCTAGAAAAGTTGTTTTCATTATGTAATTCGTATTCTTTTTAAATAAGTGGAGGAGTTTCGGAGATTTGAAGGTCAACTTCGTTTTTTTAATGGAATGCTATTTTTTTTATGCCAAAATATCGAAGGGCGTTAAATTTTTGTAAAAAAGTACTGACCGCTATTAGCTGTAAACCTATTAGTTAACGAATAACTTCATTTTGCTTCTTGAAAAGGTCTGTGCATGATATCTGGTAGGAGATTCAATACCAGCAAAGATGAAGAAGCTTCATATTCTCTACAAAAAAGTATTAATATCGAAAAATCATTAGTTGGGGAGATATTTTAATTGTAGTGTTGTTACGAAATCACAACTACCTTGATAATGTTACGAATTTGAATAACTTATGGTCATTTTTGCATGATTTGCCCTTGCATATTCGATTAACAATGTAGCTCCAACGGGATGATTGTTCTGCACATTACGAAAGAATAACAAGAAATGCATTAAATCAAATATTTTATATGGGTTTCTTTCTTATGGGTTTACTAGATAAATAAAGTGTACATTGACGCTCCGACTACAATTGCTGATATGAAAGATTGTATCATCACTGAATACAATAACATACCACCAATTTTATTACATAATTTAAAACAATCGTTACTTTCTCGATTCAGAAAATGCTGTGATGTAAACGGTCGCCACATTGAACCTTTTCTGTGACTAAAATCATTACAACATTGTTAAGACAGTCGTGATTTCATAACAGCACTGAAATTAAAATATCTCCTTAAGTAATGGTTTTTCGATGTTAATATTTTTTCGTAGAGAATATGAAGCTTCATCGATTGGTGCAGGAAAAAACATACGACCCCATTTAAAAGAATACTGATGACCTTCATATCTCTTCTACGCGTCCACCTACAAAAACATTCTCAACACCAAAGTATGCATCTCTCGAAACCATTCAACCCTATATAAACATTCTTCGCTGCGAATAATAATAATGACGAAAATCGAGGTGGTAATATCTGGTGAACCACCCTGTACATGACCTAAGATTCGTACCTTTGTCCGCCATTTCCTTAAAAATATTGTAAACTGTATCGAGATTCCGTTCGCAGCATTTCAGAATGGTAATCTTTCACACCAGTTTCGGTTTGCCAAGTCTCGTGAAAATCGCCGTGCCCCTGCCTTTATTTCTGCTTCCCCATCGTGCATATTTGTTCTGCAGTTTATCGCAAACGGATTTAACATGGCGAGCAAACACAAAGCCGGAATGTACGAGCGACAGAACAAACAGAGGACAAACTTCGAGCGGGTTGTCGAGAGTGGCACGTTTGTAATTTCGTACTGTTCGCCAAGTTTTATGGTACGGTCACATCGAAAGAGCACAAATTTGTCGATTCACGCTTCTTTCACCTCCTCCCCCTCGTCACCAATCCCTCGGTCGTTTGGCTCCCCGCTGCTGGTTGAAACCTTGTAATTACCATTCGAACAGTCTCTCCGTTGTCTCTGTAATTTGTGCTTGCTAAACCATCGCGGCGTAGACAGTTTTGACACCAAGTTCTCGAACTAAAAAGAAAGAATGGTATGAAAGTTTCATGAAAACGACTGAAAATTTAAGGAAAATTTATATTATATCATGCAAGAGTTCTATTAACGAAGAAATAGATATTTACTCTTTATTTATGCAACAATCGACAAAAAAAGTTATAAGATATTAAATTTGAGTTTCTCTTTACATATTTCATTAAACAAAAATTTGTTCAAAAATATTCTGACATAATAATAATTTACTTAATACAAAGTATGAAATGTCCCCATTTCTGCTCACAAGCTTGTCCCAGTTTCTGCTTAAATATCCACGCACGATGTATAATACGATTGATGTTTAGAATTATTTGTCGGTTCGTATAAATAAGCAAGACATTACAAAACTTGAACCTAAAAATAATAACTTTATATATTTAATACTTTTTATCATTGCTTTTTTTACTCCTTTTGAGAACAGCTGCTTCTTCTTTAAGTTTTTTTTATCCTTCTTTCTTTTTCATTCTTGCTGGCATGTATATAAACTAAAATGATAAAATAAATAAAATTCACTTGAGTTTTATGTAATTTGATATATAACTTAATAGTCAAGTACGTTAAAAATAAGTATTAATTTTTTAATAACGATATTAATATACTTATTAACTTCCCGATTTTATAGGGAAGTTATTGTAATTACCCCGAAAATCGAAAATCGATTTTTTAGCAGATCTTCACGTTTCATGGTCATTGGAGTCATTTTAGACTATTTTCAGCAAAATGTTCGTATGTGTGTGTGTGTGTGTGTGTGTGTGTGTGTGTGTGTGTGTGTGCGTATGGCCGTTTCTATGTAATCAAATTTTTCGTTAACGTTTTCTGAAAAAGTAACAACGCGATCAGAATGATGAATGATGCAATCGATGTGCCCCGCTGTAACTTAGAGCTGATTAGATTTTGGTCCATTTTGGTCAAGTAGTTTTTTAGTTTTTTGCGAAAGGAGTTGATTAAACATTGCAATTTATACGAAAGGCGTATCCACCGAAGAAGTAAACGTAACTATATATATATATATATTTAGACATATTTTTAAAAAAAAATTTTTATAAAATTAAAAAAAAAATTTTTATAAAATTAAAAAAAAAAATTTTTTCTTGTTTTTTTTAATTAAAAATACTTTTTTTCAATTATGCAACTAATGCTAATGTAACCGCTTACAATAATCGAAAATTATTCCAATGCAAGAGTAAGTTAATCATCGCCGAGAATACATTTTCAAAGAATATCGATGAAAGTACAAAAACATTTATATTACAATCTTTAAATAAACAATCGCTCATGCATTTTGATAAGTAGAAAACTATTGAATCGGGAAGTTCTTTGTGTGGCTCGTGGAGAGTCACACACCAAATAAAAAACATTAATAGCAGTAGGCCCTACTAGCCATACGTATCACTAACCCGCTCGCAAGAGCAGTCCTACCCGCGAGCTCGCGAAGCGAGCGAGCAACAATAGCCCTCTAGTTTATTTCTGTAGTCATCTTACTGAAATTATCTGATTTCAAATCGGGACGTATAGGTTATGTGATTGTCTATTTTTTCTGTGGAAACAACGTAAAATTTGCTAAAAAAATAATATTGTTACGTTTGGTTTTTTTCTGAATAAATTATTTTGAATCTTTGGCCAACAGAATTACAATTTTAGTCAATTTTTCACTAATACTCCTCAAATCACGTTTCCTCACAACGGTCACACCTACTAAATTTATTTCTCTTAATGTGCTGCACCATTCAGCAGAGGACGAATTAGCATTTTGTACGAAAATACTGAACTAATTTAAAATAAGTTTTTGTATAATTAATTTGTTGTTTAATTTTCTACATTAAATAAATAAAAAATATGCGTCCTGACTTGAAATGAAAATATGACCCGAATATGAAAATATTCGTTAATATATTTGAATATACAGCAAGGAGCAAAATTAAATGTTGTATTTAATTTGATATAGAATATTTATATGTTTATTCAATATATTTGACAAAGTAATATAATTATATATAACTGGTAATATAATTATATATACAAGGTTGCATGCAAAAATAAAAAAAGCATTTTTTAAAACTTATTTATTCGTGCCCTTAATGAAAATTTAAAATATATGTTTTGTAGATGTATATTAGATATACACATGCTGAAAATTTCATTGAGATCGATTAACATACCCATGAGCTACAAGTGGTCAAATCTGGTGAAAATCAGTTTTCCGCGACTTTTGATCAGTTTCTGCTTAAAATCCACAGATTCTTACATTTTTCGATGCGTGTCATTTTTTCTGCGTCATATTGTTTTAAAGTGCGCTCAAATACTTTCGTGGTTCACTGTACATATAGGGTAAACTGTACAATAATTGGCACCCTAAGCCAAAATCGTATTAAAAATCGTTTTATCTTTTTTTGAAATGTTTAAACGAAGTTAACTTGCTATTATTATAAGCTAATAGAGATTTTTCAGCAAAATCGAACAGTTTTACGAGTAATAAATCTTTTATTATAAAATATATTCAGTGAATAACAATCGTAAGACAAATAGTACTGTCATTGGCACAGTAAGAAGTAAACGTTAAACAGGCTACCTATTTGTTTTATAATAAAACATATACGCACTTATTACATCTGTAGCACAGTCCGAAATTAAGTTATAAAGCGATAAAGTATACTTACTCGTAACGAAAATTTTAATGAAACACTATTTACACTGCACTGTGGTCATCCGTCCGTCTTACTGGATGTATTTACCAGCGTTGCTAACGGTCATATGTGGAACTCTGTTATGAAAACTTCCAACGTTGCTTTGAAATATAAATAAGAAGCAATATAAAATGATTTTCAATACCAGGAATTCTTAATATTTGCCGTTTAAATAAAAAGTGCCAATAATTACTGTAGTGCCAGGAATAGTACAGTTTACCCTAATTTCCGGAAAGAGCTCCGCGAACATTTCTAGTTCCATTAATAAAAAGCAAGCGATCGTACGGTTATAACTCTATTTCCATAAATATGTATACCAATTCTTTTATGTAATCGTCAACACCGTGTCTGCCACTCCATTTCAATCAATCGCTACGGGATTCGTACAACTGTTCAATATCGAAGTCCTGTAAACTTTCAGTAACCAGACTAAAAGCACGTTCTATTGGTTATTGGAAATTCAATTTCCTTAATGCTCGACGACGTGCAGGATATTGCCAGGAACGTCATAACGCCAGAAAAATATTTCCTATTCGTTTAGTCATCCTGGTCTGAAGCGCATTTCTTATTAGCTAATAAAATTACGTAGAAACACCAAACTGTCGGTGCATGTAAGAAATATTTTGTGGGGTCGCACAGTGCGTCGGAATGCTCATTTTGTGGACAAAATTTCATATCTTAAAAACTATAAGCGATATAAAAAGATGTTTCAAATAAAATTTGTAGGGTATAGAGAAGAGTATCTGATGATTATATTTGTGAAGGTAACTTTTAACATTTCATACGCAAGTTTATATTTTTGATTGCGTATTCTGGTAGGTGAGGTTAAGACATTTTCAAAATACTACAACAACATTATTTTTGCATAAACCGTTGTCAAGATATAAACATCTGAAGTTGACGTACCGTCTACAGTAGTATTGATTATATGTATAATATTGGGTATGGGAATAAGTTTCCGCCCTTTTGGAGATGTTGTTGTACTTAAGTACCGATCGCGTATTTGATGGAACGTAGTACATGTTTTTGAAAGGTCTATGTCTAAGCTTCAAAACGCAGTTAGTGGCAATTGTTTCGAGCGTGAACAGCAGTCAATTTTTCGCGTGAAAAATGTCGACTTTTGTTGCAAGTAAGCAGCATTTGCGGGAAGTCATGTTGCATTGTTTTGTTTTAAAGAAAGGTGTTATATATTTATTATATATTTACGGGGACAATGCTCCATCAAATACAAGATTTCGGCATAAGGGCAAAGATTGCGATGGTGTGCCAAAACATTCGAAGATACAGATTTCCCAGCATTACTTGATGGAAATCCACGTCAAACACTTGCAGAACTGTCAATTGAATTAATTAAACGTCGATCTACTGTTTGAAAACGTTTTCACGCTATGGGAATTGTTTATACGCTTCTTTTCAACAAAAAGGGGCAGAAACTTATTCCCATACCCATTCTTACTAAGAGTGAGACAAAAGTCGAAATCGACTGTTTAGTAACGTGGTTAATTTCGTACGTTATATATAATAAATGATAATAAAATAAAACAAATGAAAACAAAAAATCTGAAAACAATTGTTTTACAATTTTTGGGCAACCCTTTGCAAGATACATGTATGCACATTTTTCAATGAAAATCATGGAGGTGTTTTGATAAGTATTTTCTTAAACTTTAATTAAAGTTACAAGAAGCGTTGCAACTTCTGCTACGAAGTCTACTCTAAAAAAGTGAACAAGTACTTGCCCTCAAAAATACGTTCCACTTTAAATAATACAAAATTTTCACTTATGTATATCACACTGGTACACTAGCTCGCTTGGACGATGAAATTTAACTGAAATTTTTGCCTTGTACGCAACGTGACAGGGCATCGTGAACGATTGTTTATTTCCTCCAATATTAATTCTTCAAAACTTCCATAACACGGAAGTTTAGTTTTTTATTTTTATCGCATGATAACGTACTGTGGGTGATCCCGACGTTCCACTAATTTAAATTTTCCTTTGGCAACGAGAATGATATTCGTCACTTGGATTGCTGGATAAATTTTCATCGTCCGGAAAGTTTCTTCGTCAGGACTATCGTATCTCGCATTATGCGGTTTACTTTTTAAAAAGCCTATGCGTTTAGGAAATATAAATTATTAATAATTTGAACTTATATTTGCACGTCTTCGCGTTCAGCGTCCCCATTTTACTACGTCTTCCCATTCTGACTCATCAAATTTTAAACAGTCTATCGTCTGCGATGCGAGCCGCGACATCTAATCTTTCGTTCGATATATCTGATATTCCGAGTACATCTAACCGTCCACGAAGAAGTTTATCTGAATGACTGTTTAAAATTTTGGCAATGGAATTAAGAAGTATTTGTCAAAGTTATCTCTCCCTCTCTCTCTTCCGTGTTTATTGTTCAAAGTTAGTTTCAGAAATTGTCATGCAACCAAGTGGAATAGGCTTACAGGGGATACCACAGAAAAAAACGCATTGACAATAGTACCTTCATGGTAATGTGGAAACCTATTGATACGGGTGTCGCCCTAATGCGCCACGCGCAGTTCATACGGTCTGGGATAGGTACGGGCCTGAGCTGCTTCGAGTAGGGCCGTTACAATGAGCGAAACGTGCGGCCGGTGAAAGGAGGCGGCGCGAGTCGAGAACGGCCTGAAAAGTCTCATCCGTGCCGACCACTGCTCTAGCTCATCGGGAAGTTAGTTTAAAATAAGTTGTAAAATTTGTACCGAACAAACAGACATACAAGGAAGCGGTAAAATATTTAATGGCATACCTGGTGATTTGGCGACTTCCCTGTGAACATCATCATTAACGAACTGCTCCTTTTTTGTACACATTATTTTTGACACTTTCAAACACAGACTGTTCAAATTCTGATCTCGTACTCGATATTTTATTACCTATATCACACATGCGCCCCACCGTCTCGGCTTTCTCTGCTTTTCCTTGCACGTATATTTCAGTCGATTTTAAACATTTTGATGAGATTATACCAGAGACATGAAGTAATTTCAGACGGTATTGCGACGCGTCATATCGAAAACAAACGCCGTGGTAAAATGTCAAAGATAAAGGTTCGACCACGGTGCATTATACAGGTGTGCCGACTTCCCTCAGAAATTGAGATAGATGGGTAGTAATTCCCCGGCCGCCGCCAGACGGCGCAGGGTCGTAGGTTCCGTACGTGTGGGAATGAGATTGTGTGCATTCGGACGTGCTGCTGACGTAATTGTCATACACACAATCACACTCATTCGCACACGTACGGAACCTATGACCATGCGCCGTCTGGCGGCGGCCAGAGAATTACTACCCATCTATCACAAAACGTCAACGTTACAGAGATGCTAAGTCGGCACACCTGTATAATGCACCGTGGGTTCGACGGAGAATCTCGGTGTAACGGTTCTATCGCTTGGTAAACTAACATTATTATAGTATAAATAATACGTAGTAACTTTGTACACACTGCACGGAGCTCAAACGCACACTGACGAACACTGAACTCCGTCGGTGCGAAGCGGGTCAGTGGAGCGGGGATGAGTCAGAGTGGGAAGACGTAGTAGAGTAGGGACGCTGAACGCGAAGACGTACTACGTCACGCGGCGAGGGGTGCAAAGGTTCAAATGATTAATAATTTATATCTCCTAAACGCATAGGCTTTTTCAAACAAATTTTTTTCAATATTTCATTGTCATCCAGTTCTGAGCTATGTTTAAAATTTCAAGTCTCTAACTCATCGGGAAGTTAGTTTAAAATCAATTGCAAAAAGCAAGCTAATAAAACGTGGTAAATTGCCACAAATAAGTTGGCGAGAGTCCCATAAAAAATAATGAAAAATAAAAAAGTTTTGTAATTCGATTAACAGTGGTTCATACCGATACACCCGATCCGGTATCGGATTACGCGGCATGTTTACATTGCTTGGCGACCGAGGCAGGTCGAGCTTCTTGACCCCTCACGGGTCACGGGGTATGCTTCCAATGGAAAGGGTAACCGAATTGACTTGGAACAGTCACCTCCGTCGCGCTTACAATTAGATTGGGACTTTACTGTATGTATACACTGGAAGTAGAATTGGTTGGCCATGTTCAGACGCGTCAGATGATTACTGTCAACAGCAGGTGTGTTTGTTGCATCTTCAAAATGGGTTTTCTTAAAAAAGCCTATGCGTTTAGGAGATATAAATTCTCCCCGCGCGACGATCGGCAGTACTTACCCACTCGGTTCCCACTCGGACTTATCCCCACTTCACTGACCCGCTTCGCACCGAAAGAGCTCAGTGTGCGTTCGAGCTCCGTTCAAGTTCAAGTTCATGGTCTAATTTCTGTTACCGTTGAAATCTGATATGTCGCTGAAACAAAGTTCTGCATTAGTTAGCAAACTTTAGAGTTCACGGTCACTTCAAGGTCATGCTATTAAACATGGATGAATGGACAATAATGTTTGCTATAACATACAACACCAAAAAACGTGTGTATATACGTAAAAAACACGAGTGACCTTGAAAAAACGATTAAAAAATTACAATTTATAAAAAACGATTCTTCCATCTGATTCGTCTTTTGAAACCATTTAGATTACTTTACAAACATTTTTTGTATTTTCAGAGATAGAGGGAAAATTTAGGTGTCTTGTTTTAAACGAAACACCCTGTATATTAAATTCTTTTGGTGTAATTTTTGGGGGAGAAAGGGGGGCTCATAACATTGTTTTAAATGGGAAGCATTATTGATTTTCTGTATATTGTGACACCTCCCATTAACTTCAATAGCATTTACTTGAACGTATTTTTTTTATTGCGCATAATTACGGAGTTTTAGCGAACAATTGGTATTGAGTCTGCGAATATGTTTACGGGCAAGGTAAGCAATCTATTGGGCTGGCAAATAAGTTCGTTGGGTTTTTGTGATTTATTCCACTGTAAAAAACTGAACGAATATTTGCCAACCCAAGTAGCTACCATGTATATACGTACAACTTGGTAATACGAGGACGAAGAAAGATGACTTCCAAAGTGCTTAGAAATCCAAGGACATCATTTTGAACATTTAATACCATGTATATACGTACAACTTGGTAATACGAGGACGAAGAAAGATGACTTCCAAAGTGCTTAGAAATCCAAGGACATCATTTTGAACATTTAATAAAATGTAGCATGTGACGATATGATATTTTTTCGTTTTTCCTTTCGTTACTTCAACGTTTCAATGCATAATTGAATTTTGTGCATTAATTTTAGGAAGGAGGGGCCATATAAAAAATTCTTTCATCCTTTACTAATTTTAGTACGTTGAAAATAGTTAATTCATGTTTATAAATTCTCTTAATGTTTATTCTATTTTAAATTGTACCTGCCCGTTTTTGTCATAATGACATAAAAACTGCAGTCTAGTTATAACTCTGTAACTATGCGCAATAGAAAAATACGTTCAAGTAAATGCTATCAAGTTTAATAAGAGGTATCACAATAACAGAAACTCAATAATACTTTCCATTAAAAAAAATGTGAGGGCCCCCTTTCAATCCCAAAAATTACACCAAAAATATTTAATACATACTAAAATATTGGCCCCCCTTAACCATTTAATTTAAAAACAAAATTAATTCAATATCTTCAATAGATTCTGAACAAACAGCTTGTAACACTTTCACTGGTACACCCTGTATAAGCAATACAAGACTGTAGACACAGACTATACCGCCCGTGGTGGTGTAAGGGTGAAACAATCTTATAAGAAATGTTCCAGTCGAATAGTAAATGTTATGTGTACATAAACACAGGGCGTCCCATAAAGTCGAGAGATCGCTTCAGTAATGGATTCTGCACGTGAAAACAATAAACAAGCTAATAGAAATGTATGGTCTAGTTGGCTTTTCTTTGACTTTCTCGGTTAACACACTGTACCTGTTTACCTTCGCCAAGGATGTTCGAAATGATCTTGCATTTGTATCGGAACGCAAGACGAGTGTGTATCTTGACATACATATTTTATTGTGACCGTCTTGTCATCTCCATTTCTGTAGGTACTGTTTCGATTTTATGGAAGACTTGTTCAATTTTCTCCCGACATACAGTAAGGAAAATGTTTCCACACACTTCAAATCAGAATAACATTTTTATGAATGGACCAAACGACTTCAATTTCTCTGTAAGGCTAGAAGAATATGTTTAGTAAATGATGTGTAAAAAATTACGTTGACGTTAGTGTTTACTTACTTGTGTAACATCTTAGCACGACAGTAATGGTATTTTAGAGTTATTTAAATTGAAATATCTCGTGAACAACTAACTTTTCGACATACATAGGTTAGTATTTTTTTATAACGAATGTCCAGCTGCATCGATTGATGTATTAAAAAATACCTCATTCCATTTAAAAAAACATCGATAACCTTGAAATCTCATAAAAATGACCTTGAAATCTTTTTTTCCCTTACACCGTTATATCTGGCCCTTCAAACAGTGTAACTTTGTCCTACGAAGTTTTTTTGTACAACGAAAAGTAACGGAAATATTTAGGTGTCCTGCTTTATCGAATTCACCCTGTATATGCATGATAAATATGAAAACGTGCATGTATAATTCTGTGAAATCCTCTAATGTTTCTCTAAATGAAATGGCGCTACTTGGCGACGTTTATCTAGAGAAATTAATTTATATGCGGTAAATAAACACTCCAGGTCACACGATGTAATTAGTGCGTGTGTTAAATTTTCTCCAGCAGTGTTGTTGTTAATAATACTGATGATTTGAAATTAATAATATTTAAGTTTACCAATTATATTGATTACATTTATAGTTATCGACAGTGGACTTGAACCACAGGATTTGAGAGTGTACTGATAGTGTAAATTCTAAATTAATTTGACGTGACTTATACAGGGTAGACCAGTAAGTTTTACCACCTTGAATAATTCCGATATTTATAATAATATGACAAAATTATATTTATCTGGTCAAATTAATTTTGTTTTTAAATTAAATGGTTAAGGGGGGCTAATATTTTAATATGCATTAAATATTTTTTGGGGAATTTTTTGGGGAAAAAGGGGGGCTCCAACATTATTTTAAATGGTAAGCATTATTGATTTTCTGTTATTGTGATACCTCTTGTTAAACTCAATAGCATTTACTTGAACGTACTTTTTTTATTGCGCATAGTTACAGAGTTATAGCCAGACTGCGGTTTTATGCAAGTATGGCAAAAACGGGTAGGTACAATATAAATTAGAATAAAGATGAAGGAAATTTGTAAACATGAATTACCTATTTTCAGCGTACTAAAATTATTAAGTGATGAAAGAATTTTTTATGTGGCCCCTCCTTAAAATTAATGCACAAAATTTTAATCTTTATCCCCCCAAAAACGTTTAGTACATACTGAAATATTAGCACTCCTTAATCAATAAATTAGAAAAATTATAAATGCGATATCTACATTGGATTCCGAGAAAACAGCTTGTAACACTTTCTCTGGTACACCCAATGTATAATAAAAACCTGGCATGGTATTAGGGGTGGAATATTATGCCGAAAAATTTTTTGTACAAGTCAACGTATTTCGGAGATTTTAAAGTAACCTTAATGTCTTTAAATGCAACGGTTTCTGTTTTGTATCGTAAAATATTCAGGGTGGTCAAAGTTAGTGGACCACGCTGTATAATTACGATAACATATTAATACATATTAATTATATAAAAAGTAACGATGATCTTGAAAAAACTATGAAGAAAATAACCGGACAATAAGTTATCTTCTGTGATATTCCCCCATTGATATCATTTAAATTATGCCATAAACAGTTTTTGTGTCATTAAGAATAGAGGAGATATTTTGATGGCCTCGATTAGCTGAGACACCATGTATACAGGCTTATTCTGGGAACTAGGACAAGTTACTTTTCTTTTTAAAGTAAAAATAGAAAAAAATTAATATAAGAGTTTCTAACTTCCTATATAGAGGGTGTCCT
This sequence comes from Lasioglossum pauxillum, assembly GCA_933228785.1. Taxonomy (NCBI): domain Eukaryota; kingdom Metazoa; phylum Arthropoda; class Insecta; order Hymenoptera; family Halictidae; genus Lasioglossum; species Lasioglossum pauxillum. The sequence continues at coordinate 28,474,810 of OW121700.1, forward strand.
GCTGAAATGAGATCAGCAGGATATCTCGAAAGACGTCGTTATCAAAAAAGTGTTCCTACAAAAGTTGTTTGGTATAACGGGCTACATTACGTAGTATTAATTGTTTCCTTGTGGGTGGAGTGGTGAGGGCATTTGAAGGTAACCTTGATTTTTTGTTAATGGAATGTCCTATTTTGTATACCATAGATCGATAGAGTATCAAATTCTGAGTATAAAAGTGTTGACCTTCATATGTCCTAAAACCTAATATTTAACGAGATACACTCCTCAAAAGAATTAAGGCATCACTTGTGCGAACCCGAATAATTGGTCCCACTTTACTTGACCATAACTCCGTCAAAAATTACTGTATCGATATCTTTAAGCAATGGTTTGAAAGCCTGAAACCTCTAGTTTCAGACGCTCTGTTTCAAATTGTTGCTATGTTGGTTTTTTACAATGTTATAGCGAGATGAAGACAACATTGACGGTTAACAAAAATTTTGTGCGAATTTGGAACATCACACGGGGAGCAATAAATTTTTTTGATAAATGGCGTTAACATCATTTGGAAGGACAATCTTTCCTGTGTACACTGTGTTGTTGTTGATTATTGTGCGATTTTTTTTATTCGAGTTACTCAACATTGAAGTAAATATGGGCTTTTTAACTTTAACCGGCTCCAGAAAGCGAAAAAATTATCGTAGAATCTTGTGCAAAAAAGCAATAGAAAGAGCGTTTCTTTCTCTTCAAGGCGCTACTTTTGCTTTTTCAATTTCATTAACATTTCGATATACCAGGTGTTTCTGAAAATATGCTTAAAAAATGTACAATTTCCATTTTTCTTTTAACTTGCTGTATGTCTGCAAGAAATGATCGTAATACCATGATCCGAACGTCAAATTGAAGCAGCGATTCTGCCGATTCGATTGAGTACCCCATAAACTCGCTGCGGTAATTTGTTACCTATGGCGGTTGTGTTTGAAATTAGTGCTTCGCAGAAATTAGCGCGCCACGTACAGCGGCTGCCTGACATCTCTATCGCGTCGCGCCGACCCACAGTGGAAAATTTGGACCAAACTCGATTCAAAATTAAAGAACTTTCGATAGAAATGAGGTAGAGCGATGAAATTTCTTTAAATTAAAGCTGAAACTTCGCAGAATATGGGAAAAATAGGGAGATTATGATACGAACGTTTTTTAACGTTGAGAAAATTCATTAAACATGTACAATTTCAAGAAAATGTGGTTTCTCCAGTACCACGCGCGGAAAAAATTTTTTTTTAACATGGTATATATCATTTCCCGTAGGTTTTTCTCACGCTGATTTCAAATCTGGTCTTAAAACGTCTACGAACTCAGGATTTTGCAAGAAATCGATTTTTGTGAACAAAACTAATGTAATCATTTTTTCAATGTTGAATAACTTGAATAAAAAAATCGCACAATAATCAACAACCACACAATTTACACAGGAAAGATAGCCCTTCCAAATGATGTTAACGCGGTTTATCAAAAAAATTTGTTGCTCCCCGTGTGATGTTCCAAAGTCGCACAAAATTTTTGTTAACCGTCAATGTTGTCTTCATCTCACTATAACTATGTAAAAAACCAACATAGCAATAATTTGAAACAGAGCATCCGAAACTACATGTTTCAGGCTTCCGAACCATTGTTTAACGATATCGATGTGGCAATGTTTTACGGAGTTATGATCACGTAAAATGGGACCAATTTTTCGGGTTCGCACAAGTGATCCCTTAATTCTTTTGAGGAGTGTCTTATCCAAAGAAGAATGAAAATTGTTTCGATTTTGTAGGAACACTTTTTTGTTAACGACCACATCTTTCGAGATATCCTGCTGATCTCACTTCAGCAGGACACCCTGTATGATCATATTTTTTATGTGAATAGCAACGGTGCACCCGCCAGGTGCAATTGCACTTAATTCTTTAATGCAACTAAATTTTTTTATTAAACCAATCGATCCCTTTAATTATCCTACCTATTATAAATAATAATAAATTTCACATTTTGTGTTAGAAACGTACTTCACTACACAAGAAGTGTCTAACTTCTCAATATGAATTGTAGGAAGTATTGCCGTGTTTTCTCTGTTACAAAATTCAAAAGTTTTCCCCAAAAATGTATTTTCAGACCATCTTAATCAGAAAAAAGACTTTCAACTCCAATAGTAATACAGAATTTGCTAGGAGGAAACGTTCAGAAAATTAAATTGCAAGTTTCGGCATTACATATTAAGTTCTGTTTGCAAGTAAGTAGAGAGTATTAGTTCAACCAATTCCATTCTTTGAAAATGTCACTCCAGCATAAAACTCGTTATGACCTGAAAACAAGGTCAAATCGGAATATCCTGCACAAAGTGGAACATTCCACTTACGCGTTGTCTTAATTTTTAGTTTGTATGCAACACAGATTCAAACTTTGTAACTTGTTCTAAAGAAAACGGATATTGTCAACGACTATACTTTAAAACAAAATTTACAGAATTTTTTACAGTTGCTAAATAATGTTTCAGGTGACCAGTCTCTCTCTCTGCAGCTGTATTGCTCCACTTAGAAAAGGTCAGTAAAATAAAAATAGTGAATATTGAAACTGTAATCCACCGGAGCTGCTTCTGTCCAACAGAAAATCCGATTTAAAAAAAATTCGTAACGTATGTGCAGGTTGCCAGAACGCAACAATTTTATAGTAAATCCTAGTGAACCGTAAATTTATTTTTTCTTTGTTAGACGCGGTGATGTCGTTAAGGGAGTAGACTCGTTTCCAGGAATGCAAGGTGTGGGAGAAGCCTTCTCATTTCTCGATAATGCAAAGAAGGGCTTTTTCACTAGTCAAAAACGCTAGATAAAAGATCAATTTAGGCTACAATCGTCCTCAAATGGCCTTTTGGCAGCGTAATTTCCATTATTCAGAAGCATAAAGCTGCGCGTCTAGCTGTTTTCATGAAGCTGCCACAGCTACATACTTCCGAATAATACAAATTACGCCTTGTAAACGGAATAATAGGACTTTTGAGAGAGATAGCGCCCTAGATCGATCTATTATCTAGCGTTTTTGACTAGTGAAAAACACTGTGTTTGTATTATCGAGAAATGAGAAGGCGAATCCCGCGCCCTTGCAATCCTGGAAAAAGGAGTCTACCCCCATAATCATAAAAATAGGATTTTTGAGGACGATTGCGGCCTAAATTGATCTTTTATCTAGCGTACTGTTCCCAACGTGGCACAGTGGGCCAGAAACCGGTCTTTTTGGACAAAAATCTGCCGACAACTCAGTTTTTCATCTATTCAATTGGAATTTTTTTTAAATGTTCGTGAACGATTATACTTTGATGACGTGCTGCGCGAAAATCGTTAACTGTCACAATCAAGAATCCTTATCTACAAAACCCAATAACTCCGATACTTCATCCGCCCATACCATAAATTTGCATGTCCCAGCTGAGTTGCCGACACTTCTTAACCCTAAACCCTAAACCGCAAAATTTTAAACTGTAAATCTGGTCCTGAGAATTACCAATTGAATAGAATTACATTCGGCACTTATGAGACTTACCATTAATTTATTGATCCAACAGCAGCGTTTTCGCTTCTTGAGAAAGAACTTCCTTGTGCTGGCCATCCTTTATTTTTAGAGAGCTTATAAGTGGATCGGATGATAATAACATATGCCACATTCGGGTGTTTTCAGCTCGTGATTTCCTGAAAACTTTATTATTTGCCTCTTGTGACTCACCTGAATACAAACCAATTGGTAGTTCAAATGTAGCAAGTACGTCACTTCCATGTTGCAGTACCTTGTTTACTGATGGAGGTAGTTTATACCATGGATAAATTGTAATGCACAATTTAGCCGTCTCCGAACAATATTCTTTGAATTTCACAAAATCAGCTTTCTTGTCACATGTACTTACCTGAAGAATGTGTTATGCAATCTTGTGATAATAACCGCATTTAATCCAGTCACTGCAGCAACTGATTCGGCTTTTCTAAAGAAAGTTCGGGCCACGTTCCCAGTATTTTATGTACAAGCTTCCTGTTTGACAACATCAACTGTGATTGATAGCTCATCCAAAGAATTTTGCGTATCGGAGTTATTGGGCTTTGTTATTAAGGATTCTTGAGTGTGACAGTTAACGATTTTCGCGTAGCACGCCATCAAAGTATAGTCCTTCATGAACATGTAAAAAAAATTCCAATTGGATCGATGAAAAACTGAGTTGTTGGCAGATTTTTGTCCAAAAAGTTCTGTTTCTGGTCCACTGTGCGTGGGTCCAACGCCCTGATTGTTAAGGGGGGCAATTCAACAATTTCCTGAAAAATTCTCGAAATAAAGTAGATGGTACAGGATGTGAGGGGTGATAAGATGTGTTGAGAAATCTGCGTCAGGCACAGAGGCAAGTGTTTCCTAGATCTGTATCCATTGAACATATTTTGAAAATTTCATCAAAATCGGACGACGTTGCAAACGTTCAAAGATGGTAAGAATGGCAGATTTTCACGATTTTCGGCCTCTGATTGCAATAAATCTAAGGAATCTTACATCTTTCAATGTCTGTCGTTTTTCCCGCATCAACCGATTTCAATTAAACTTTCACAATGCATATAATTGACACAGATCTACAAAACGAATTTTTAACATTTTCAATGTAGACCCACGTAAAAAGGTCGTAAATCGCAAATTTTAGTATTTCCTCTTCAATTCCGACCAATTTAAATTGTTGAAAGAATTTCTTTTCACATTCTGTAGTAAACTAATACCTTCCAAAAAAAGTTCAAGTCGTACAGTCCAATATTATAAAGGTTATCGTCTGTTTGAGAGCGTCCGAATATTAAAGGGGGTCACTGTATCTCGTTTATCTGACGTTTTATGATTTGTCGAGCTGTTTATGCAAATCTTTACCAATATATTTCATGTATCTTCAGTATCTTCCCAGATGCCATCGGGCAAATGAACCCTCGAGAGGCAATCCATAAATCTAAAGACTTCTTATCTTTCAAAAATGTATAGCTTCAAACGCGTTTTTCTTTTATACATAATAATTAAGATTATATAGGGGGTGACTTGTAATACGTAATACTACAAACCACAATACATCAGGTGTTACTAAACCTAGCAATCTAATAAATAATGTAGTCAGAGTTAATCAAATCTGAATTAATTTTTAAAAGCAATTATTTTTAATATAATGGTTAAAGAGAAATTTATTGAAAGCTGTGAGGTCGATATACATATGGAACTTCCTTAAGGAAATCTTACAGATATACCGGGTGTCTAGCAATAGCTGGAGGAAACACGGATAATTTCTTACAACAATACAGTAGATTCTACGCATTTATGGCAAGAATTTGTAGGTGTAATTTAAAACAGTAAAAATAGTAGAAAAATTTAAGGATTCTGTTATATTATTTTCAACTTATTAAATATATTAAGAAAGGAAATAAACTTTTATTTCACTCCAATTTGTTGTAATTCCCATAAAGAATTTTTAGTTTGCATAAAGATCCGCTGTCTATTTATAAAAATGTAAAATAAAAATTATGAGTAGACATATAACGTTTAAGAATATATGTAAACAAATTCAAATGAAGTCATTATTCTCATATTCAACGTTCTAATTTCAAGAATATGACTAATAAATTTGTGTAAGAAATACCAAAATAGAGATTTGCATTTATAGTGCTATTCTAATATTTTCTTGATTTACATAATAATGGAAGATGGTAATTCTACATTTTAATATTCGGAATAGTAGAATCATTTTTCAACCTAATTATTAACTGGAATTGTAAAAGGGCATAAAATATTATTTACCCCTTATTATTTAACCCTCGTAACAAAAGTTCTCTTTTGTCCTCTGCTATCTTTCACATTCTATTTTGACTTTTCATTTCTTACAAGTAGAATGCGGATCTTTATGCATTTATGGCTTTTGAAAATTTTCAAAAAATGCTAGAACATAAAATTCCACAGAATTTAGTATGATTTTTATTTATTTCTACTTCTTAGAACTCTTCTTAGAACTACGAAGACTACTACAACCGAAAATAAGATTGTACACGACTCCACTTTCTTAACATTTGCCTAAAAGAATTTAAAATTGCACAAACATCCGCAGTATACTCACAAGTATTAGAATAAATATGATTAATGTTTGTGGTGCCGCCTAGCGTCTACGCAGATTAAACAACGTGCGACAGTACATACAAACCAACATGGTGGCGCCCTGACCTAACAATAACGCTGAAAACTGCTGAAATTTAAACACGCATAATTTTTGAACCAGCGCATTCCTAACATTAAAACTTGGATTTTCGGCATTTTCTAGTTAAAATCTACGATTATACTGGGTGATTCACGACAAACAGGCCACCTAAATAGCTCCGTTAGGATTAGAGATAGAAGAAAATGTTAGAGAGAAAAGTTGTACAATTAAAGGGGGCAAATATGGTGATATAAAAAAATATTCCGATTGTAGTCGTTTTCAAGGTCATTTGAAGGTCATCGATGATTTTTAAATAGTACCATATATTTTTAACTTCACAGTGTTGTAGCTGATGTCAAAACGAGTTCAATGATGTGGTACACAATGACCTTCAAATGACCTTGATCTTCGAAAATTGGCGTTCCTTTGCGCGGTCCATCTCTTCAGGCTATGGTGATGAAAAATATTTGTTACGTAATGTGTATATCATCAATGGACCAAATATATGGCAAGAATATTTTTTTCCACAGATCATTTTTTTCGGAGTTATCAAGGTTATCGATGTTTTTTGATACATAACTACATTTTTATTTTATTGCACCGTGTAACTGATCGAAAAATACATTCAGATATGTATAATAAAGTGACCTTAAAATGACCTTGATCTTCAAAAATTAAAGTTTTACCTTCAGATCAAGCTCAAGGTCATGTTATTATACATATCTGAATGTATTTTTCGATCAATTACACGGTGCAATAAAATAAAAATGTAGTTATGTATCAAAAAACATCGATAACCTTGATAACTCCGAAAAATATGACCTTTGGAAAAAAATATTCTTGCCATATATTTGGTCCATTGATGATATGCACATTACGTAACAAATATTTTTTGCATCACCATAGCCTGAAGAGATGGACCGCGCAAAGGAACGCCAATTTTCGAAGATCAAGGTCATTTGAAGGTCATTGTGTACCACATCATTGAACTCGTTTTGACATCAGCTACAACACTGTGAAGTTAAAAATATATGGTACTATTTAAAAATCATCGATGACCTTCAAAAGACCTTGAAAACGACTACAATCGGAACATTTTTTTATATCACCATATTTGCCCCCTTTAACTGTACAACTTTTCTCTCTAACATTTTCTTCTATCTCTAATCCTAACGGAGCTATTTAGGTGGCCTGTTTGTCGTGAATCATCCGGTATAAAATAAGTTAAAATTTCTGGGTCCTTAAAGTGAAATTTAGCCGATAAATAACTAGACTGCGGATCTTTATGCAAAATAAAAATTGTCTGCGTTACTCACAAGAAAAGGAAGTTATTGAAAAATTAATTATGTTCTTTTAGTCATTTTAAGATGATGGTAATGATGTACCAGTTTCTCCTATTTTATTTTTCAACTATTCATTTTTATTATGCATATCTGAATGTATTATTCGATCAGTTACCCGATACAATAAAATAAAAATTTAGTTATATATCAAAAAACATCGATGACCTTGATAACTCCGAAAAAAATGACCTTCGGAAAAAAATATTCGTGTCAGATATTTGGTCCATTGACATCATGCACATTACGTAACAAATATTTGTTGCATCACAATAACCTGAAGAGATATTTAGGTGTTCTTATTTAAACGGACCTCCCTGTATACAGGGTCTTTATCTTGAACACCTAAATTATTTCCGCTACTATTAAAAGCAAGAAAAAACTAGAGGGTTATTGTTGCTCGCTCGCTTCGCTCGCTCGCGAGTAGGGTTGTTGTTGCTCGCTCGCTTCGCGAGCTCGCGGGCAGGACTGCTCTTGCGAGAATGTTAGTGGTACGCAATCCTAGTAGGGCCCACAGCTATTAATGTCTTTCATTTTGTGTGTGACTCTCCACGAGCCACGCAAAGAACTTCCCGATTCATTAGTTGCTGTATATTATTATTATTATTTATTAAGTGTACGTTTTAAGAATATTATACGTTTTCAGGGAAATTCAATAGTTTTCTACTTATTAACTTCCCGATTTCATAGAGAAGTTATTGTAATTACCCCGAAAATCGAAAATCGATTTTTTAGCAGATCTTCACGTTTCATGGTCATTGGAGTCATTTTAGACTATTTTCAGCAAAATGTTCGTATGTGTGTGTGTGTGTGTGTGTGTGTGTGTGTGTGCGTATGGCCGTTTCTATGTAATCAAATTTTTCGTTAACGTTTTCTGAAAAAGTAACAACGCGATCAGAATGATGAATGATGCAATCGATGTGCCCCGCTGTAACTTAGAGCTGATTAGATTTTGGTCCATTTTGGTCAAGTAGTTTTTTAGTTTTTTTCGAAAGGAGTTGATTAAACATTGCAATTTATACGAAAGGCGTATCCACCGAAGAAGTAAACGTAATTATATGTATATATATATTTAAAAAAAATTTTTTTATAAAATTAAAAAAAAAATTTTTTATAAAATTTAAAGAAAATTTTTTTCTTGTTTTTTTTAATTAAAAAAAATTTTTTTTCCAATTATGCAACTAATGCTAATGTAACCGCTTACAATAATCGAAAATTATTCCAATGCTAGAGTGAGTTAACCATCGCTAAGAATACACTTTCAAAGAATATCGATGAAAGTACAAAAACATTTATATTACAATCTTTAAATAAACAATGAGTTCAAAACGAATTGTTAATTGAGATTAAATTGAAAATTAATATAAAATATATGATAATTAATAACATTGACGTTGAAGACGAATTGGTTAATGGAGCATGCGGAATATTAAAATTTATTAGTTTTCAAGAAAATACTAAAATTCCGTCTATATTGGGGTTAGATTTTCAATTGGCCATAGTAGGAGTGAAAGTAAGAACTCGTTATCGTGATTATATGAAAAATGCAAATATAAATCAAAATTTAACACCAATAATAAAAAAATATCGAATCAAGTAAATATTTCGAGTGAAGGAAAATAACAAATTACACGTAGTCAATTTCCAGTGGTTCCTGCTGAAGCGATTGCGATTCATAAAAGTCAGGGACAAACATACGAGAAAGTATGTATGGATTTTAAAACATCAGAAATACGAACTTTACAAATGTTGTATGTAGCACTGAGCAGAGTTTCAAAATTGAGCGGTTTATATATTTTGAGAAAATTTAAATTAATGGTATCGAAGAAAACCAAGATCAATACTGCAAACCCGGATAATGATGAGTTGTATCGTTTGCGAAAAACTAATTAAGACAATTTATTTTGCAACATTAGTATGCTATAACAAGGAACCAAGCGAGCAACGAGCATGCGATATTGGTTTAATGCGACGCCATATAGCAAACATTTTGATAAGTAGAAAACTATTGAATTTCCCTGAAAACGTATAATCTTCTTAAAACGTACACTTAATAAATAATAATAATAATAATATACAGTAACTAACGAATCGGGAAGTTCTTTGTGTGGCTCGTGGAGAGTCACACACAAAATGAAAGACATTAATAGCTCTGTGGGCCCTACTAGCCATGCGTACCACTAACATTCTCGCAAGAGCAGTCCTGCCCGCGAGCTCGCGAAGCGAGCGAGCAACAACAACCCTACTCGCGAGCGAGCGAAGCGAGCGAGCAACAATAGCCCTCTAGTCAAAATGTTTGCTATATGGCGTCGCATTAAACCAATATCGTATGCTCGTTGCTCGCTTGGTTCCTTGTTATAGCATACTAATGTTGCAATATAAATTGTCTTAATTAGTTTTTCGCAAACGATACAACTCATCATTATCCGGGGTTGCAGTATTGATCTTGGTTTTCTTCGATACTGTTAATTTAAGTTGTCCCGAAATATATAAACCGCGCTCAATTTTGAAACTCTGCTTAGTGCTACATACAACATTTGTAAAGCTGGCCTTTCTGATTTTTTAAAATCCAAACATACTTTCTCGTATGTTTTTTATCCCTGACTTTTATGAATCGTAATCGCTTCAGCAGGAACCACTGGAAATTGACTACGTGTGATTTGATATTTTTCCTCACTCGACATATTTACTTGATTCGATATTTTTTTATTATTGGTGTTAAATTTTGATTTATATTTGCATTTTTCATATAATCACGATAACGAGTTCTTACTTTCACTCCTACTATGGCCAATTGAAAATCTAACCCCAATATAGACGGAATTTTAGTATTTTCTTGAAAACTAATAAATTTTAATATTCCGCATGTGTGCTCCATTAACCAATCCGTTTTCAACATCACTGTTATTAATAATTATCATATAGTTCATATTAATTTTCAATTTAATCTCAGTTAATAATTCGTTTTGAACTGATTGTTTTTTTAAAGATTGTAATATAATTTTTTTTTGTACTTTCATCGATATTCTTTGAAAATGTATTCTCGGGAGTAGAGATGATTAACTCACTCTTGCATTGGGATAATTTTCGATTATTGTAAGCGGAAACATCATCTTAAGGTACAAAAAAAGATTTAATAAAAAAAAAAAATTTTTTTTCTAATTTTAAAAAAATCGAAAAAAAATTTTTTGTGTAATTACGTTTGTTTCTTCGGTGGAAACTTTCCGTTCTCTCGTATAAATTGCATTGTTGAATGAACTTCTTTCGAAAAAAACTAAAAAAACTAAAAAACTACTTGACCACAATGGACCAAAATCTAATCAGCTCTAAGTTACAGCGGGACACATCGATTGCATCATTCATCATTCCGATCGCGTTGTTACTTTTTCTGAAAACGTTAACGAAAAATTTGATACCATAGAAACGGACATACGCACACACACGCACACACACACACACACACACACACACACACACACACACACACACACACACACACACACACACACACATACCGACATTTTGATAAAAATAGTCTAAAATGACTCCAATGACCATGAAACGTGAAGATCTGCTAAAAATTCGATTTTCGATTTTCGGGGTAATTACAATAACTTCCCTATAAAATCGGGAAGTTAATAACTAAAAAGGATGTGCATGGTTTTAAGACGCGCATCAGATGGTAATAAAAAATCCTTTGAACAGTTTTTTCAAGGTCACTGTATTTTTATGCATATTAACAGGTATTTTTCATAATGCAATATTGTAGTCGACTTCAAGATGAGTTCAACAACCTACACATCATGACCTTGAAGTGACCTTGAAGGCGAAAATATCAGTTTTAGTTTGAAGAATACAAAAGTAATAAAACGAAAAGGGTAATATCTCCTTATTTTTTTTATTACTCAAAATGCTGGCCGTCCACAGCGAGACACGTCTGTACATGAGAAGTCCAAAAAATAGTTAAGAACCTACTGTTTATAACGAAACTCCCACGACGCTACGAGAAGTGAATTACTGAATGGCATTTTTTATGGCA